>CM075860.1:73543704-73923704 GCA_037975125.1 Latrodectus hesperus | reverse complement strand
CTTTAGTTTTATTCCCTTTATTTGGTGGGGGAAAAGGGGAAAAATTCTTGAACTGGAAGGAAAGCATCCTTTAATTTTACCTTAATGCAGGTGCTAGTAAACCATCTTTTCATTTTTCCCTAATGCAGGTGCTAAGCTTAAAGGATTTCCTCCTTTTCTAATTAATAAGGATAAAATGCATTTACACTTTTGAAATTCTAAATAAAATAAAAATACATATAGAAGTTCTTATGAATATTCTCTTGCCTTATATTTATGAATGTTATGGTCTGCTAAAACATTTTTCATTCAACTGAAACATTTATTCATTTTTTAAATAATTAGAGCTTATAATATTTTACTTTTCATTCTATGTGTCTAAATAAAAAAATCTTGAATTACATATTTTTACTTCTTTTTATATAAATAACATTCCAGTATAATTTTAAAAGGATTTTTATTAATATATCTTTTTTTTCATAAAGTAGGGGAATTTCTGTAAGAAAGCAGAAGTTTATCCAATCTGGATTTATTATAATTTTCTATTAATTTTTATATTGAAGATAATTATTCTTAAATAAAGGAAATTTCTATATAAAAGGTGGTTTTTGTAAAAATCTGTAAATAATAATACCTATATTGTGGCAAATTAGGCTTCAGTGAATTAAGAGGCAATAAAGAATATAAAATTTCAATAGGATTATTATCTATGAAATTATAAGTGAATACAACTAATAGTGTTTGCTCAGTTAATTTTTAGTGAAGAGATTAAAGGGACAATCACGTAAACAAAAAATAATTATAAGTTATAAAAAAAGTTTTATATTTCACAAAATGCATATTTTAATTTATTTTTGGAAATTAAGCTTTGCTGTAAATAAAAAATAGCGCTTGAAATATTAGATAACATTACTAAAAATAAAGAGTTATGTTCCTAAGAGATAGTTCGTAATATTAATATCTAGAAGTATTATAAAATTCCACTTATGCATCAAGCTAATTAAGAAAGATGAAGATGCTTATAAATATGATTTTTTTACTTTATATTTTTATATTTTATTCTCTCCTTTATCAGTGTGTTACTATATTAATATGTGTTAGGTGTTATAATATTCCTTTATAAAGATGTTCATTTTACAACATCAAAAGCACGAATATTGTAATTATTTAAAAAATTCATATATGTTATGTAAATACTTAGTAATGGAAGAAAACAAAATAGAATTATTGAAATCGCTTAGAGTATTACTTCATTATTTGAATGAGAATGTGCGTATTTTTCTTCCATTATAATTATTTTAATCTTAGTTTCATTATCATGGAAAATTACATTTGTATAACAGATAAAATTTAAATAAATATAATAATACGTCCTAAATAGGGGTATTCAGGATATTAATGTTTTCATACTTTCTCAATAAATACAAAAAACGCACATTTTGTATTTAATAGCCTTTAATTTTAATTCTAATAAACAAACTTTAAAGTTTAAATTGAAATAATAAATGTATTTTATCTAAAAAAATTAATAAAGTAAGAGTATGTACTAATGAGACACTTGAAATTGCATGTTCTGTACCAGTTGGTTGAGTCTAAGTTCTGTTTATGCCAGAGCTATCATCAAGTCCCTATCAACATCAATATGATTAGTTTTAATGAAACCTTGAGCAGAAAAGCTTGTCTCACGCAAGTAAGTTGAAGAAAAAGGAACTAGTACTTGTAAAACAAGAGAGGAAACCTTCGAATTAACAAGCAATCTTTTGATCATAATTTTCTCCAATTTCAAAAGATGGAAGTCATCTTTCATGGATGAATCAGCCTTCATTTCTAGAATATCTTCTGGTAATTGTAACACATCGAAAACACATGGATTTGTTATCGTGTGTCATATTGGTGATTTTGAATCCACGCCTCCATAGTATCGGCGAAATTTGTCTTCCAGCGCTTGCAATTCAGTTTTTATGTCAGCTTTTAAATTTGCGTCCAGTTTGTTATTTTTAATTGCTTCGAATAGGCGAGAAAAAGATATAATATTTTCAGAAGACAATTCTTGATTCCAAATTGAAAGCTTTGCTATGAACCCCTGAATATAATCATAATTGCTTTTTAATTGCCGTTTGAAATTGAATAATGCCGTTTCTGCCCTGAAGCTTCAAGTTTAGCTCATTCAAGGCACCAAATATGTCAGTTAAATAAACCAACCTCTATTGAAATGTGTCTTTTTTTAACATTGTTAGGAAATGGTGTTTCTCTTTGAACTCAAGAAAAAGAATTACCTCTTTTTCAATTCATAAAGGCGAGTCAACATGTTGCCTTTGGACAGCCAGCGTACTTCTAAGTGGAACAGAAAAACTTTTTGATCAGAATGGAGATCCGTGCAAAGTTAAATAAATAACAGATTGTTCAAAGTGCTGCTCTTGATGTAGCTTACAATCCTTATAGCCGAGTCCAAAGTCTGATGAAATTTCCGTGGCAATGTTTTGGAAGCCAAAACTTGCCTATGAATAATACATTGTGTACAAACTGTTGTGCGATTTTTTTCATTGACCTTTTAAGCTAAGGTCAATTGTACACCTATTATTGCAGGTGTGCATTCTGTATAAAGACCATGGAGCTTATTGAAATCCTAATCATTCTTTTCAACAAAATTGGATATTGAATTAAATATATATTCAGGTGTAGTAACTGGGAGAAGACTGGGAGTATAAAATGCACAATTAACTATGTCAGTGGATTAATTAATGGCCAAAAATAGCGTTAATTTTACTTTGTTAATTATTTGTGACTTAATGCCTGCTGCAATGTTTTCGATTCTACACTTGACTGTGTTATTCGAAATTAGAAATAGACTTCACTTTTTGCTTTGGATCTTTTCCTAAAATTATCTGCGTGGCATTTAGAACACATGATTTCATTAATTTTTCACCGATAGTATGAGGTTTCTTTTGCTTTGCTATTGTAAAAGCTATTTCAAATGAAGGTTTGAGATGCTGCGATACACCTGTGTAACAACTTCCCAATTAATCCAATCTCATCCGCTTGAGTGATTCTGCTTTAAAAGAAAAAACTCTTTCGTTTTCAAAACCAGAGTAGGATGTTAATGCTTGAAATGCCTTTCAATGTAATTGGGCCTCATGCTAAAACTTTCATACATATCACACACTGAAGCAATTGTAACTCATCTTTTTCTATGAAAGTAAATCTAAACTTAATCTTCGTTAAACTTTCTTTTTGTCGATGCCATTTTGCACCTATAACAATAAAACAAATAATCAATCGGTCACAATGGCCGATTTATGAACGCGTCTCCACTTTATCATCAATTTTGTAAAATAAATAAAATTGGTGACTGAAGTTTGTAAACACAAACTTACCTTTTAACAGGATGGCGATCCTACACCCGCAATGTGAAAAGTCAATGTGATAACAAAGTAACTTAAGTCATTTTCTTCAAAAGTATGGGAATGATGGTAGTGAAATTGAATCATCATATCTAACTGTTATACAAAGTAATGTAACATAGTAAAAAGTAAAAGTAATGTAGCATGGTAACTGCTATACTGTCAATTGTTATCCAGAAATGTTTCGATAAACATATATTAAAGAATAAATGTGCAACATAGCAATGCATCTGTTCAATCAAAATATTAATACATGTTACGGATATAAGTAATAATGCTCAAAACTACTCCCTCAATCTAGCTATATGTAATTTTCAACTATTTTACAGTGTAATAAAGAATTCCTGTGGACATTTACTTTATTTTAAAAAAAGATAGTTTTTTTTTTAAATTCATATGCTTAATGACATAAAAGTAAGTAAGTTATACTTAAAAGTAAGTGAAAATAATTTTAAAATCGCTTACGTAGCTCTAGTATTTTAGAATAATATTCGTATAATTTCATAGTCAGATACCTTATAATTTTCATCATTATGATCATAATAATCATCCTAAGATATTTTATAATCATTATCACAGTAATCAGGATTCAACTTCAGATGTCTTATCACATACAGGTGATTAAGATTTTTATGTATAAACTCGGGTTGTGATGTGAGTCACATTTCTCAACTTGGCAGTAGAATTTTTTTCAGTTCTTTGTTACAATCAATCTAGAGTAGACGACGAAATTATGGTGTCATCTAGTGAACGGTATGGAATATTTGATTGGTTTATTGGTTGGTGTCGTGTCCATTTGAAGTCAAGTCAAATTATTCCAAGTCACAAAATCACAACCTTTGCAATGTGTACAATTTTATAGAGATTTTCCTGAAAAGGTAATTCGTCAATAGCTTGTAAAATTCTTAAGATGGCCGGGCAGTTAAGAATATGTTCCGGGTTGAGCTCCTTCTCAGGGCAGTTCCTACATGAATTGTAAGATCTGGTGCCGTCTGTATTTATATCATTCAACAGAAGTTTTGGGTTCTAAGTCTGGAAATAGTTCTGGTAATAATCCTGTCTGCATTAGTAACACAAAATTGATGCTCCATTTTGATGTGTTTTTCTTTCAGTTGGTATCTAGCGATTGCATTAGCATCTCTTAAAGTTACGATACTGAGTGTTTTCGAGTTAAGGGTATGGAATATTTAAACTACAATATCACTAAAATGCCTGAAGATGTTTAAGAAATTTAATGATTAAGGATATTCAATTAAATATCTATAAAAAAATATTTGTTTCAACATTCCAGAAAATATTCTCACCAAAGTATTTCTCTATGCATTACTACCTAACACACTTTTTTAAATATGTGTAATATCTAATATTTTTATTCTAATGATATATATCAGCATAAAACATTATTTAGTATACATCGTGTTTATCTTAGAAATCTGAATTTAGATTATTTTATCACATATATAGTAATATTTTTGTTAAAAAGCAATAGAAAGCGACTTTTATTATAATATGCATGTTTAGTGTACACTCATCAAGCTTTATCTGAAAAATATTACTGTTTGTCTTGATTTTCATTATCATGACTATCAAATTTAAGTTTTGGATCGCAAACCTAAAATGTTATTGCGACATGTTCGAAAATCAAATATGCGTATGAGTTCAATGTCTTACTTTCTCTTTTTAATGATTTTTTAATCAATTCCGAAACTCTAGTGTTCGATTCAAACTTTGGATTAAGGTAAAAAGATTCCTTCAAAATTTATTTAAACAGTATTTCAAACCTGAATTTAATCTTTATGTGCAAATGCTATCACTAATGCAGTGAAGTACAACCTCATGAGAAAAGCAAAATGTTTTTCAACATCTGAAATGTGAATAAGGAATCCATTCATCCATGATCCAGTAATTAAAAGAAGAAGTACTGTAATATCATTTAATACAAATGTTATGTAATGTTTAATTACTGAAGAGTGGTGTGTTTACATATAAGCAATTATGATATGTACATATACATAGTCAAGGATATAAATTTCTGAGGTTCTAAAAATTTACAAAACCAAATCTTGGTTATTAACATGCAATATATTGAATGGTACACACCTTAGGCAAATGGTTTCAATCTTTAAATGTTGCTATATACTTAATTTATTAAAATTATAATTATTGTTTTTACAATTCAGAATCTTTATTTTTGGTTTCTTAAAATATTTCAGACACATTTTATAAGATGTAAATAAGAGAAAATAGTTGTATTTAATCCATAATTGATTTATCTTTAAAAAATTAGACAACCTTAAATAAATTAAACATTTTTCCAGCATTATTCATTAATGCCTACAAACTATAAGCTTATGATTTAAAAAAAAATTAAAAAATTTAAAGTATTATACCATAACAATGATGCAAGTGAAACAAAGTTGTTTTAAACTTAAAAAAAGTTAAAACAATAATTTCAATGGAAATTTTTAACTATTCTTTACTATTCTCTTTATGTAACTATTTTAAGCAGTTTCAAACAAATTTATGATTAATTTATACGTAAACAAAAGGAAGAAACACAAACCACTCTGACTTGTTTTTGAAAATAACATTTCCTAGACGCAAATTTATTAATTACTTCTGTAACAGATAAATAAATCACCCTTTCCACTGGTGACTTTCAACAACAAGAAAGAAGAATCACTGTTTTCAAGAATGAATAAATCATTGGGCTAGAAACAGTAGATAAGGGAAATGTGTATAAGTATAAAGAAAATAATTTAATCGCGCTATTTATCACACTCCAGATGTATGTGTTTCATCTTACGATTCCGTGACAAAAAATTTCAATAACTTATTTCTGCACACATTAAATGAACGACCCTTACATCGATTATCAATTGATATCGATAGGCATTACTCATACACATTCAACAATATTAACTGCTCAATAACTTTTAGTTCATGCAATGCATCAAGAATTATTTAAGTAGTTGTTCTATCTGTTGATAATAATATTTTTCGCTTTACATACTAAAGAGTCTTCTTTAACTGGAAACTTTCAAGTTTGGCATTTTTTGGCCAGACTTCATCATAATTAAAGAGATGAAAAATATGAATCAATGATTTATATCTTATCTGGTCATTGTAGCGTAGTGATTAGGGTATCGGCCTTCCATCGGGAAAGGCAGAGTTCGATTATCAATGCCGTCAAAGACCCACTGAGTACATGCGATATACATGTTCATTAAATCTGTGGAATCGTAAGCACTTGTTGTTGGTTAGCTACCATGGGTGCAATGGTGTGGAGAAAATTTGCTCTCTCTTCAGATCAATGTCAAAATTGAGGGAGTGGATCCTCTGATGGTGCCATCTATCAGATAATTTAAAAAAAAGAGCAAAGCCGTACTTTTACCTTCGCGGTGCTCTGATTAAAACGAAAGACGCTCCCTATTGACTTAAATTTGCATAGCCAAGGCATAGCGAACTTGGCTTGTCGAAGCGTCAAGAGCTTACGAGACAAGGTCTGGTGCTGTGCTTTGTCTGTTTCTTTTGGCATTATTTGCCAAATACCGGTCTTCATGTGGTGATGGAACTCGGGGGCGACCTGTGCTGTAACGTCTACTCACATTGCCATCATCTTGGAACCGTTTGAAAAGCCTGGAGATGACACTCTGGGCGATTCTAAATTTCTCGGATACTTCCAGCTGGGTACATCTACATTCCAAATAGCCGATAATTCTACCACGTATAACAACATCCAAATGATTCCTTTGTGCTATAACTATGCGGTTATTGCACTGAAAGGCTTTTAAACCGCTTATTTGCAACCATTCCTTATATACACCTCTCGTACACTCTCGTCATTGTGACGTACTATCGGCGCCATCTGGTGGTTTCTTGTAATTTGCATATTATTCTTCAAGATGTGATAGTTCTACATGTGAAACTTTTATATTAGAGTTCAATTTCTGTGTGATTCTGAATTATCCTTAATTTATAGACATGAGTTTAAAATTAGTCAACTTTCAGCAATTGTGTATCGATTTGTAAATTGCTTTTTGTTGCTGTTTTGCGCAGTATTCTATCAGGGCAATATTAAAGGAACACCGTCCCACCCGAAGGTATGCGGTAGAGAACGTCGTTGGATAGTACAGTCGTAGAGGGAAGCACAGGTGAGGCAATGGCCAAAGTTCGGAACTTGTACAGGATGTCCAAAGGACAAAGAAATTCCTAAAGGTGGTGGGAGACCCAGACCACCGTGAAACACACAGAGGGTAAAGGTCTTGAAAAGGCGTCCATTGGGACTTTGTCTGACTGGAAATTCTATCAGGGCAAGTAAAACGTACTATAAGACTGAATCACGTGAAATAAGTATGACTGCCGTTTAATATATTTTATTAGTGTATTTCTTCTGGTCAATGTATACAGTCTTTTTGCTTGCAATAATGTGCTAAAATGTACTTAGAAACATTTTGATGAGTAAATTATTAGATATTTTTTTCCTATTTCAATTGTGTAGAAGTATTCATTAAAGAACACTTGTATTTCCTTACATAAATTAATTAATAATGGTCACAAAACAGAAAACAATTTTAAATGATTTTATTTTAATATGATAAAATGTTGTATTATATGTGTGTGTTCTTTGCATTTTAATACTGTTAAAATCTTAAGTTCATATTATATATTAGTTTATTTAAACTGATATCTTATTTTTCGAATAGTTTTAACCATTTTCATTAATACATGTATTAATTCATTTTAATCTCATAATATGGCAAACTGATTTGTATAAATGTAGTAGTCTCTATGCAAATTAACCAATTGTAATATTCATAGTACCTAATAACATTTTTTGTTTATCTTTTAATTTATATAATCTAGCAGCAGTTATTGATAAAATCAAGAAATAGAAACAAATTAATAAGAAACATTTCACACTTATAATATCTTTTTTTACATAATATCAAGATTTATTATTAAAGGAAATTTATTTGATTTCAGATATATTTTTACGTATAATTTAATTATTTATTCATTCTAGCAAACTAGTTCTATCCCACATACTGCGTTCCCTTAAGATTTTATTTTGATTTAACACAAAGTATCAATTTTATTTCATTTCAGAATATTTAGTTACAAAAAACTATTATTTTCTAATTTCTTTTCAACTAATCTTACACAAAAGTTTCAAATGACTTATTTTTATATGCAATGTCTAATTTAAATAAAAGTTTAATATTTTCCCAATAGTATTGTATACTATAATAATCTTATAAGCGTAGCCAAATTAAGCGTTTGAAAAGTCTGAATAGAGAGCTCTCATTTATCAGTGATATGTAGGAAACTTCCTATCACACATTTTATATATTTTTTAATAAAAAATGTTTGTGTAGAATTTCAATTCGAGTGCAATTATGGGGCATGTAATATAAAGCATTTTGCCCATTTTCTTCATAAAATTTTAAAGTATTTATATCCAACTTAAGTCATTCAGTTCAATCATAAAATAAATGTCGAGTAGTTTCTTCTTTGTGTATTTAGTTAGAGAACTGAATTTGCGTTATGAATTGAATATAGAAATTCTACAGCGATTTCGAGTAATTTATTTATTTTATATTTAATTCGCAACAAATACAACATTTAAATTGGCTTATTTAAAAGAAAACCTTTTAAAATATTAAATTATTCAAGTGCTTTTACTTTTAATGGATTTTATTTTAATGCAATTTTATCTAGCCAAACAAAATACCAATAAAAATAATAGCCTTGCGACAAAAGTATTTTGATAATATTCAAACGCAAATGTATTCTTTCTTTACATCCTTACTTAGTGTAAATACATTCTATGCATCTTAACTATGCCTGTTAAGTTTATATGAAGAATCGATATCAAGGAAGCATCGTTATTGAAAAGAATACTTTTCCACTGATATATTTTCGAAATATTTTCCCACTGATTATTTTTTTAAAATTAAAGCTGAAGATATCATACTATGCAAAAGCAAAATTTGTATATGAATGTATTTTCATACAGACTAGAGAGAGAGAGAGAGAGAGAGATAGAGAGTGTAAATCAATGTTTTTACTTTAAGTGAGCGGAAACACTTGCATAAATATGAAGTATAGCTGAGCTCTTGCGTTTATTTCAGACTTGAGTAAAATTTTTGTCGAAACAATAAAGAAATATTAAAATATATTAAAATACTTTTATAATGTTTCTTAATTTTATTCATTTAATATTTATTCTATTATATATATATATATATATATATATATATATATATATATATATATATATATATATATATATATATATATATATATATATAAATACGTCAACCGACGGCTGAGTGGTTAGCTTTCCTGACTCCTGAGTTGGGGGTACCGGGTTCAAATCCCGATTCAGACATGGATGTTACTTTCTTTCTCTATTACCTCTGTGCTTCTCTGTCCTTTCTTCTGTGATTTCTTTCATATCTGTGATGATGTATGAATTAGGCCCACCCTATAAACGGGTTTGTGGTGGTATGGCGCGGACAATTCTACTCGCCTCCATGACTTTGTTCACAGGTGCCCGCTGTGTGGCTCCTGTAATAAATGGGCTCTAGCCCGGTGGGTAACGACAAATGAGTAGCAGTTTCTGGTCTTCTTGTGGCACATGGTTCGTCATCAAAGTGCCCGCCAATGGAAAATATGATATATATATATATATATATATATATATATATATATATATATATATATATATATATATATATATATATATATATATATATATATATATATATATATATATTGTAATATAGCTTTTTCATTAATTAGATACATTCATTTTACATTTTAACAAAATAATGTTCACATTGGAAATATTAATATTTAATTCCAAAATTAAGGATTCTGAATGCATATGTTTCAAGAATATTATGGAAATTTATAATGAAAAGTGTTTTAATGTGAATATAGATTATCAATATATATTTATAACATCTTTCGAAATGCGAAAAAATTTGCAAAACAAGATGTGCCAAAATAATATTTTTTTATAAGAAAAACGAAATATTTTATAAAATTATCTTTTGCTTTAACTTTATTTTAGTATAAGAATTTTCAGTATATTGTTTCTGTAAATATTCTTATTCTATATTATGCTAATGAAAATTTTGATAATACATCGTATTCTAGTTTTCAAGCATATTTGTATATTCTAAATAATGTAATATGGTAAGAATTAATAAATAAAAGTATAATAACTTTTTCATCGAAAAATTTTATCTTTTCCAATATTTTAGATTAAAAAATGTTTTTAATAGGAATTAATTAGTTTTATTCCTATTAAAAATACTATTAATTATCCTATTAAAATATAACCTATTAGAATAAAAAAATTAATACCAGTCATATTAATTGTAATATATAATAATTTAAAAAAATACAGCAATAACTTTCTAATAGTGTTCAGCATTTTAAAAAAAATGATCCGGAAATTTTAGTTTTAATCAGTTTGCATTGTCTAACATTGCAAATCTGTGTATTAATCACATAATTAGAGATACTTGAAATAATCTATTTTAAATAACATTATTTCAATGTTTTGACATTATACCGTATTAAATAAATGATTGTAGTTTAAGACTTGAATAAAATTATATTGAAATTTAAGTATTTGGGTGAGAAAATAACTATCAATCAAAGATGTAGAAAAATATTTTTATACATAAATACACTATCCATGCATAGAAATAATTAGAAAAAAAATTTACCTTTATTATTTTAATTTCAGATCCATCAACTGGCAAAATAATCCTAAGAAAAGGATAAATTAATTTCAATGATTGTAGAATTGAATGCATTTCGGAAATTTTCTAAAATTTCCATAATTGTGATTAAAATTCCATTAAATGTAATAAAATATAAAATTTTGCTATAAAAAGATTTTAATTAAAATTGTTTTAAAAATCAAATTTTTAAGATATTATTATAAATTAGAAGACGTGATTCAATTATTAATTCTGGAAAATTAAATAGTAGGAAGTAAATATTTTAGTTTTAGATAAACTATTTTAAACACATAAACAATCAATTTTATTTATATTAAAAATTTCAAATAGTTTTTTTATTATTTTTTTTACTTTGATGAGAAATATTATAACACAGAATTTATGAAGAATATAATTTTTGGAAAAGTATTTTTAAATTACCAACTACAACCGGTCATATTAATTCCTCATTTATTTATGTTAATGAGAGATGTTTGCTTAAAATATATTTATAAACATTAATTAAAATTAAATTTTAAATCTGAAGAAGTTTTTAATATATTTCACACATTAAAATGTCCGTTTGAGGAGAATTTGCGTTTAGTGTATATTTTAATGATAAATAACAAAACTGTAATTATTTTTTATTCACAGCACTTAAAGTTTTTTGAATATATTATATAAAAATATATTTATTCATTGAGTTAAATAAATTTTTGGAAAATATTAACTAAAAAGACATGATAGCTGCTAAGGGAAATGCTTTCATGTGTTACGTTGCAATAAGTCATTAAAAATCATCATCTGAATTTACATCTGAGCTTCTTTCCTTTCAATTTTGGTGTGATTAATTAATTATAAATATGAAACAATGTCTCAAAAACATATTTATGCTTGGAAAATGTTTTAGGGAAAGATAGAAGTATAACAGTTTATATTGTGGATCTGTCATCAGGGGCTTACAAACAGAAGCTTACAATGAAAATGACGAACAATCAATTCAGTGTTTGAGTTGTTTTATATTCCAGCCTCTATTTTATTTCTCTGTAACGAATTTTGATGTATATTTGAGGTACGTTTCCTGCAAAAAACAAAAATGTTGGACAATTATGATTTTAATGTACAAACTAAGCCTATTTTATTTATACAGAACCGTATAGCTTCATCCAAAAGATAGGAAAATTGCAAACTTGTTACATTTTATTAATTCTTAAAAGCAATCGGTAAGCTAGTTATTTTTTACTTATTGTATTTTAAAGTAACCTATCATCATCCTGAAAATTACTGTTTTTTATACATATACAGAAAGGGGTTACAGCTGCACTATACATATAAATAGTTGTCAGCTACTGGTTATTTATAAATTACAGCGGAAATAGAAACGCAAATAAAAATTATTTGACATGTATAAAATGCTGAAAATAAACACGTGAGTAAACTTTCAGAAAGTTTTGGATGTACTTATCGTAAGATATTAGCAACATGGGCAATAAATCTAGCAACAAAATCATTGTAAATGCACCAGGATATTAAGTCAACGAAAGATTAAAGGATATGTACAAATTAGGCTATATCTATGCAGCTTAGATACAACTCTGCAACTCCTCAAAAATGTTGATGATCTTATGATAATTAGCCATTCATTTAGAAATTGTTGACTATACCTTTCAGAAGAGAAAAATGTAAAAATTGGATTATTCTGGGGAGTGACTAAATGTTTTCATTCTCGTGGATTTCAGAACGTATAAAACCACGCGTCTTAACAGAGCAAATATATAACAAATATTGTTAGAAGTTGCCGTGAATGGGAGCGATGGGTGACCATTACATGCATTCAATGGAATACCACATATTGTCATTCCAAATTATAGATCAGTATAAAAGTATCGAAATAACTATGTCATTGCATGTTTTCTATGATACCATCAAAAGTGGAATTTATCATTGAGAAGCTCTAAAGAGAACCAGTATTTTCATCTGAACATCACAGTATTCCTATATTCAGATTCGTTGTTAATCACACAACATTTTAAATCGAAAAAATAATTAAACAGTTGAAACGATTGTCGCCTGACAGCTAGTGTTGTTACATTAAACATTGTATATGATGCAGGTACTTATTTTTAAAATAACTTATTTCTTAATGCAGGCTCACAGAGTTGGTATAAAATTTAAAAAGATCATGCTAGTAATATATCGGTCCTTTTGTTAATTACAACTGACCGTTAAATTCTAAATGTTTTCAATCCAAAAATTTATATTATGCGGACATTCAAAATTTTTTCACTGTAACCAGCAGTTATTATGCCTTGCAATAACTAGCAATTCTAACTGTCTATAATTTGGCTTTTTTCACATGAAAAATCCTGCAGGAAAGAATTCTTTTTAATTTTAACTCGAGGAACATCAACATCTTTTAACCAAGCAACAACATTTCAATGCAGTTTATATCTTAGTAATACAATTCATTTGATTAGAAATTCTTTTAATTCTGTCTATCACTGTTTATTACACATAAATGAGTGGAAAAGATAATCCTTTGCATAAAACAGTATTTATTTTCTGTTGAGTAAATTCCATACATGAAGCATGTCATGTTTATAGAGTAAAATTTTTATTTTGGGCAATATAAAATAATATACAAACAAAAATATACAAATCAAGAAATTATTTATTTATTTATAAATATTTATATATTAGCCTAAACTTCTGTTATTTAGAACATTTCTTTTAAATTTATATATGGAAATAAATATTTAAAAAAATTATGTATGCCTCTATAAAAATAACTTAAATGTAATGATGGCGCCAATTGCAAGTTTTCTTCATTGTTATATATGATGATATAATTTTCCTTATGGTAATTACAGCTGACTAAAATTTAAATTCATTTAAATTAGAAATGCTGCTTAAATGCGAATATATTTAAATAATATGAACTTTACTAAATATTTTATATTTTGATACGAAAATGTGTATTTTATATAATTCATCTTCACGAAATTTATTAAAAGAAAATTAATCTATTATAAGAATCACAATTTTTTAATGGAGATTAAAAAGTGGAAAGCATATTTTTTAGCAACTATAACTGATAATAATTTATGAAGAAAATTGAGATTCAATTGCTACTCTAATAAATATGAGAAAATTTCAAAAATCTACGCTTAGACAAATTTTAATTAAAATTTAAGTAATTTTATTTTGAAGTGACAAAAGAATTTCATAGAAAAATATTTAACTTTACAGTTTACTTGTACAAAATTTAAAATATATATATATATATATATATATATATATATATATATATATATATATATATATATATATATATATATATATATATATATATATATATATATATATATATGCAAATTGAATTCTGTTCCAGAAAAATATTCAAGGAAATCTAGGTAGTTATTTTAAAAGAAATTGCATTTCATTTCAAATCGCATTAAATTGTATAAGTTGATTAAATTTTTAATTACAATATTCATTTTTTATTAATGGCTTAATGAGCATTATACTAATTTTATATGTATTTAAAAACGCAAGTGTTACTTCAAAATACAATTGATATTCATTTATTGTATTGTAAATTTATACGTGAAGAAATTATTTAAATGAGAGAATATTTTAAAATTCCACAACCTTGGTTGTCTTTATCGGTATATTTTCCAATAAAGGTACTAATCATATCAAATCCATTTACTAAGTTTATCATGTATATTAATTCTATAAATTCTACAATAATTTAATCCCACATTTAGAATATTTTTATAAGACAATATATTTACCTTTTCACCCTTTAATGAATTTCTCCACATAAGTCAAGATATGCATTCGATGGGGAGACGTGCTGATGGTAGATCCAAGCCGGAAAACTTTGCAGAGACTATCCATTATGTCTTCCGGGATATGTTGAAGGACATGACTTCAGAAGCTTTTGGGAGTAGAAATCCATTACAGGGTCTTCCGGACATTTGATTCCGATGTTCTTGGACAGATCTATGTCCGTTCTGAATATTTGGAACAAAGACATATTGTATCTGTATAATGGTGTTGCATATATTCTCTACTGGTAGGTAAATTCAGGCGAAATTTAATCTGATCACCGTATATAAATAATATCATTTTCATTTAAGGATTTTTATATTAAAAAGGTGTAGTTGCATTTATTATCGAATTGATTAAGATATATACAGAACTAAAATGTTTAGTAGCAATTTTTTTTAAATAAAAAGCATAGTATATAATATATAAATAATTATTAATAGAAAGAAAAGAATTAAAATAATTTAAAAATTAATTATTATTGTAATTCTTACCACATAAATAACTCCCTCGTTTTACTGTTTAAAATGAGATTTTTAAACATAAAACTACAATAAAAAATATTTTTACAATACAAAAAGGAAACAAAAATCATGTAGTTCCCATTTATGTAACATTTTAGACACTGGCGCATATAAATGCATCTTAAAAACAGATTTAAGGGGATTTAAATTTTCCAGCTACATTCTGACTGCAACAAACCTTTATTGTAAACATCTTTAAACCTACATTGAGGAAAACTTAAATTATAATGCTGTTTTAAGAGCTGAAAATGTGAATCAAGATCGATTCGGTATGATTTTTCATAACTAGAAATCCAGTGATGTTCAAAAATCTTGAAGCCTGTAAAATACCAAAAAGTTTCTACAAGAATTATAAAATTAAAAAAAATGTAATTTTTGAACACTTATGCGTGTAAATAAATATGTACATCACAGCAATGCGATATAAAAAAATTGGAATCTGTGTGTGCGTGTGCATAAGTAATTAAAGGACACTCAGAGATAATGTTTAAGAATATTAGAATGAAACGACGTAATATAATTTCATGTTTCACATTCTCTACGAGATACTATATTTATAAAGATTTTATTATAAATAAAATTGCATATTTTATTATTACTTTGATGACTTCTGAGCTGTGGGTTCCAAATTCTAATCCCGGTTCGCGCATGGATGTTACTTTCTTTCTCTGTGTTTCTCTGTTCTTTCTTCTGTTCATTCTGTGATGTTGTATGAATGTGGACACCCTATAAACGGGTTTGTGGTGGTATGGCATGGACAACACTACTCGCCTCCATGATTTGGTTCACAAGTGCCCGCTGGATAAGAAGAAATGAGTAGCAGTTTCTGGCCTTGTTGTGGCAGAGGGTTCGTCATTCAAAAGCAAACCATTGGAAAAAAATTATTACTTTGATAATAAAATGAAATAACAAAAAATGTTCTTTAATTTATAATATTTTGAATGTGTATTAATAATATTTTAAACATGACATATAATTATGAGCAGTTATAAACTACCTAAGAACATACATCAAATATTATAGTATGACAAAGATTTTATTTAAGCTTTTACAGTCGAAATTTTTTATCAATAATAGATTACTAGGTAAAATACACTGCTGGTCCCTCTGAAGGAAGCGCGCAAATAACATGAAATTTACAGCATGCATTAGCCGAGGTGAGATATGCAAATGATTAGAATTTCAACGCAAACACACATCAGGCGTGCCTGTGGTGCCACTTCAAAGCGCTATTTAAGGCTTGGAGATTTCGATGATTTCAAGTTCCGCAATTGTTTTTCTTTTGGTTTTTAAATAAAACAAACAATTAGTCTTCGCAGAAAACAGCGATCATTTTTTGACCAAATATCCGAATTCGACAGAGGAAGTATAGTAGCCTACCGAGATTGTGGATTATTTTTCAGGAAAATTGGTATTATTGTCGGTGTTGGAAGAAACCAAACAGCTATAATGCGGATCGGTGGATACAGAGGTGCACGACTGATCATCGTGTTCGATTGTATTCACCTCAGGGCACCACTTCACGCGATGACAGGCAAATTGAGTGCATGGCAGTGACAGATCGCTCAGCCATATCATGAACCATAGCATAGCACATTCAGTCTGTAACGCATCCCCCAGTGTCAGCGCGTACCATTCGACGTCGTTTACAGCATAGTAATCTGTACGCAAGACGTTCATTGCTTCGTCTACCCTTGACGCAGAACCACAGAGGCCTCTGCCGCCAATAGTGCGATAAAAGAAAGATGTGGATGGCAGAATGTAATGAAATTGTCTTTACTGAAGAGTCACGCTTCTGTCTACAACAACAGAAGAGTCGAATTTGAGTCTGGAGACACCTTTGAGAGAGGATGTTGAACAGTTGCATTATGCATCAGCACACTGATCCTTCACTGGATATTATGGTATGGGGCAGTATTGAATATCACTCTCTCACTCCTCTAGTACGCATTCCAGGTAGTTTTAGCTGCTAGCACTACATATCCTAGGCGTTGGAGCCAGTTGTCCTTCCTTACCTTCAGGGCACAGCCATATTTCAACAGGATAATGCGCGACCACACGCGTCACGCATAGTCGAAGGGTTTTTCTTCAATCGCCAAATTGAGTTGCTTCTTTGACCGGCTCTCTTTCTCCGTATCTTTCACCGATAGAAGACATGTGGTCCATGGTTTCTCATCGATTGACCCAGATTACATCTCCAGCTGCCTCACCAGATCAACTTTGGCAACGTTTGGAAGCTGCTTGGTCTTCTGTACCCCAAGAATACATCCAAAGTCTCTTTAAATCAATGCCGAAGCATATGGCATCGGTGATCTCCAACAATGGCAGCTATTCTGGCTACTAATTTTGCCAGGAAGCACACTTCACAGAAGACTATAATTAAATCATTTAATACTTGTTCAACATGTTATCTACAAAACAAATTTTGTTGTGATATCTCTTGTCTTTCTGAGTATTGCAATTTGGGTGGCTAACTGTGTATTATTTGTTTCGGATGGCTTAACATGTGACTTTAAAGTAATCAAAAACAGAATATCAAAATTTCTCATTAAGATCATGCAGTTCCAAAATTTCTTAAAAACTCTTGAAAATGAGAGAAAAATTTCATAAGATAACAACTACAAAATAAAGCAGTAACAGGCTGATATCATTTACCAAACTATGCAAATATTGTGTTTCAAAAACATTAAATTTGAGTATAGAAATAAATTTGTATGAACTTTTCCTATAAACTATATATCTTATAACCATCAGTGAAAGTGTATATAAAAAATATTTACATTCCTCAAATTTTTCAGTGTCGATATTCTGTGTACTCCCATATATGTACCTGAAAGCGCAGTTGCAAAAACTAAAAGAAATCGTTAAAATGAGTACTATAATATGATTTTTATTTTTTAAAATTTTTTTATTCTCTATTCAAGTTATTCTTGTAAGAAAACTTTATGCGAAACTATGGATCCAATATGAATTTGCAATTATTGTGATTAAACTGCAATGAGTTGTTATACACTGATACCCATATGCATTAGTTTAAAAATTTTGTTTTCAATGTTTTTCAATGCTCATAGATAGTGTATTAAAGTTAATCTCTCACTCAAGAATAGCAAGATTTATGAATAAACTTTAATCTCTAGAACTGTGTATTTGTCACGTGGAAAGCTTCAAGATAAATTCAACAGCTTTTATGCCTAGCAAATTCGTCAAATGGGAATTTGTTTAACAAAATCTTTTAGAAATTAGCAATATATTTATTTCCCTTTATTGACCTTTAAAGCCAACAATTAAATATCTTGAAAACTGTGGTGCAAAATTTTATGAAGTAATACTTCATAAAATTTTAAGTAATACTTTACTTGTCTTTAAGTAATACTTAAAGTAAATCTTAAAGTAATACTTAAAGTAAATCTTTAAGTAATACTTAAAGATTTCACAACTTTAATGCAAGGATAATAAAATTGAAAAATGAAGCTTGTTTATTTGGCCAATTTTTAATAAAAGGAAATTTAATTTTCATTATTTTATTTATCATTTCATTTAACCCGTAACTCACTATGTTTTATTTTTAATTTTTAAGTACTATATAACTTTTTCACAAGCTGTAATTATAAATTCAAGCAGTTATACATCAAATTTAAAAAGCTAAATTTGTGCAAATTCTTTACATTGGAGATAATGAAACTTATGATCATTTTACTTGCTATATTTTCATGGTAAAATATATCCTTTCTGATATTTCTATTTTGAATGATGTATATTTCCTTTTGAAGAGTGATAATTTAATAATAAAATAGTTTATACCAATTTATTATATAACATTTAAGAAATTTCTCACATGGACACATCTTGTATTTGAAATATCACATTTTATCGATAAAAACATAATATTATACATAATGAAAAGAATAATTAAGCAATATTAGTAGTGATGATTAAGCAATAAAACATTTTGTATGATTATTTAATGCTTAGGAAATCTCGTATATAGTCACAACTAGTATTTGAAATATCTCATTTCATTGATAAAAACACCTATACAATTTATTGATTAAAATCATGATGGGGAAGAAAAATCAAGGTGCAAAATACAGTTTATTAAGAAGTTATGAATATTTAAAAACATTTATCATAAATGAGAAAACGAAAATATGTTATAATAAAAATTAACATAAAATCAAAATCTTAAAAATATTTAAATATTACTTAATAGAACTAAGACAATCATTAAAATGAATTCACCAGATTTTTACACTACATTAATTTAAACAGATTTATGCAAATTTATCTAATTTCCATATTTAAATATTGCATGAAAAAAAGAACTGCATTTTGTGTCTGAAGTTCAGTGTGCCCTTTAATAAGCTGGGTTTAAGTACTTAATTTAATTATAGTTTTTTTCCTAAATTTTATTGTTTGTACTCGAAAATATTTTGTATATTTATATAAAATCCAACCTTTAATCTCATTTTTATACATTTATATTCTTATATCTAATATTTTATAATGTATTATATGTTATACTTTTTATGTCAACTATTCTTAAATGGAAGAATTTTATTAGGTACAATTTAATTATAATTTACATCATTACTACAGTATATATAAGTAAAATCATTTAACAGAGGAATTTCAGTTTAGGAAAGTAACGATTTAATTATAAGTATTGATTAAACGATTTAATTAGTGAATTATTCAATTTCCTATTTTCAGATGTGATTGGAGCATTTTTGAAATCAGACTGCTCCATCCTTTCAAGTAGAGAAATTCTAGAATTGATTTACAACAGAATGATAAGTATCAAATTTTAATCAAAAACTCATATATCCAATAGATAGAAAATCAATTATAAATAGAAAGAAAACTAACTATGAAAAATATTGTGGACTTAGATACTTTCATTTGACACTACCTACACTTTCACTATTTTGATTTTTTTTTAACTAAAAATAAATATTCCTTGAAAGGAAAATAATTTACAATAAATTGTGTATTTATTTAATATTGCAGTGAAATAAAGTGAAAGAATATGAATTATTCTTTAATGCAGCTCACTTCATAAATTCTCCCTTAGAGCCATAATAAATTCTTATTTCAGAGTTAATTTCCTCTACTTCAAAGGAATTTTAAGTTATGAAATCAAAATTTGAGGTATCATTTCTATTCTCCTAAGCAACCGGAACAACCTTTTATCATGAACAATAGAAGAGGAAGTAACTGCCAGAGGTAAAATTATTGAATATTTCCTTTCCGATAAATTTTTCACAAAAAGAAGAAAATCAAAACCAAAGGCAAGAGAAATTGTTAAATTCATTATTTCCACAACAACGCCGAGATATTTTAAATCAGATTTCCATCCCGGAAAAGTAAAAATAAAAAAATTAAAATAAATCGACAGACAATATCTACTTGAAACAAAATGCATAGCTCTTCAATATCGATATCATTATTTTCAAAGTCCTACACATTTGATTACGGGCGCAATCTTATCGTAGACTGTTTATTTTTGTTATTAAATTTATTTTAGTTTCCGCATTTTGTTTTAGTTATTAAAATACCAGCGTTCATTGTCTGTAAAGCAAACTTGTCCTCATAAATAAAAGCATGTCATTCAAAAATAGCAAAAACGCAACTCAACTCCACTTGATTCAATGCAGCAATAAATCAAGATTCTTGCGTAAAACACGAAACATCTTGCTTGTAAAACGTCGGCCTTTAAAAAAGAAGTGGAAGAGCGGTCGTGGTGGGAAAAGAATAGAATGAAACGTCCAGAAAATATAAGTTCTCTTTTAATAAGCTCGGAGACTTTTAGTGGAAAAGCAGAAAAAAACTTCCTAGAATCAATTTCCTCCACCCCTTGTCTCTACTTCCTGAATCTAGAAATCTGGAGAGAGAATAAGACCCAGTAAAAAAGGACCGAAGGGAAAAATAGCCCGGGCATAAAACGATATTCATTGTTCTAGTCAAGCGTTGTTCTATTTACGAAGACAGCGGTATGGAAAAGGGGTTGCAAAAAAATTGAGAATAGTATGCTATATAACATTATAAATCGAATTCATTCACAGATTTCCCATGGTATTATATATATATATATATATATATATATATATATATATATATATATATATATATATATATATATATATATATATATATATATATATATATATATATATGCATATATATAAAAGATTACCTTTTATACATTTTAATATATCATTTATATTGAATTAAAATATTTTAAAATTAAAGTTACAAGAATAAGAGAGAGTGTGACACGTAGAAAATGTCTTATAAAAATTAATAATATAATTATGAAAGTCAAATATTGACAATCAAATAATCGGAAAAAGTAAACAATTTAAAAACATCTTATGACATCTATATTATTTAAAAAATAATAAAATAAAAAAAAAACTTTTTAAATTAATGTTTTAATTAAACATCTAATTTAAATCTTAAAAAAATTTAAATGATTTTATTCATAAAAGTAAAATGTTTTTATTTATATTTTAGATGTTCAGTACATCTTGAAGCTGCAGGGGACAGCCTACTCATGATTCGTGTGTAAGGCTACGAAATGTCCTCTGCATGAAATGACCCAATACAGGGCCATAACTGGACCACCCTGTCAGGCAGGGAAAACACAACCACTCCAGCAGCCGGCTCCCAGACGAGTCCTTGCTCTGCTTGGCCGATGTTATGACCAGTCCTCCAAAAGATGGTGGGTTCGACACCAGAACGGGACGGGATCACGTGCCTTCTAGGGAGACATTGTGGGAAATTAAAACTTCAAACACAAGTTTATGGTGACGAGATATGCCGATCATTAGCATTAGAAAGCAAACAAACATCGCATGCAACTATAATGCTATTTATATATTATCAAGTGTTATTTAAAGGGAAAAGAGAGAGATACTCTAAATTAAAAAGATTGTTTTTTTCAGCGTTTTCACATAGACTGTTTAATTGTACTTCCTGGGACATCGAGTAGCTTTAGCGCAGGTTTTCGAGTTTGACCGAGCAAGAGCAGAATCTTACGAGATTGCGGATTATCGCTTAGAAAAAAAATAGCCGGTGATTGTGTTGTACGAAATCAAAAAAACATGCGGATATGTAACCGCTGGATGCAGGAGTGAACACAATACAACGAAATTGACCGGACCCACTTAATTGCACTATTTCACTTAATAACTGGCATATTGTGTGCATAGAAATGATGGATAATTCATTTACAGCACGAAACAAAGCATCTGTTAATCATCACTCAGTGTCCACTGGTACAACTAAACGTTTTTTTAAGTTATGTGTAATAACCAAAATTTTTTCATTGTGTTATTATTTCCTTGAGACCACAAATTATTATTTATTATTTCCTTGAAGTTTAGATAACCACAAATGTTTGAACCGCCAATAAGGGGAAGAATGATGCACATTGACAAAGGAAGAAAACCACACCCGGTATTTGTTTATGAATTCTGCTTTCCCTGAAATACCACAATGATCAAATTTGAATCTTGAGATGGCATGGTAAGAGATGTTCAGCAGAACGTTTGCTTTATACAATACCATATTTATTCTACATTCAGCATCTATAGGATTTCACTTTCGCATGTACGTATTGCCGTTACACTGAACAGCCAGCACTATATCTATAAGAGGTTGAGTAATGAGGACCCCTAGACACTCAAAGCTTGCCATCAGTCATAATTTAACAGGATAATGCTTAGCCACATATTGCATACAATGTACATTTTTTTTCAGATTTGGATTGTTTCATTGACCTGCTGCTTGTTTTCCCAAAATATGCTAATTAAAAACGTGTGTCTATTTTTCATATCAATTGACCTAAAATATTACCCGCTATTACATCAGATCTGTTTTGAAAATATGCGTAAGCTTTATAGAGTGCTATACTTCAAGGATACATCCAAAGCTCTTTATGTATGTATCGAGACCGTGGCAGTGGTTATAGTCATCAATAATGGATAAACTAACTATTAGTTTTGTCTTCACCCACTCTGCACAAGAAGCTTCAATTTCATTCACATGTTTTTTGTGTAACGTGTTATCGGCCAAATAAATTTTGTTGCCATATGTCTGGTCTTGGAGTAGCATTTTGGGTGGTGAGCAGAGTAGGAAAGAATATTTTGTGGTACTCAATTATTAGTTAAAGTGATTTATTCAAATAAAAAAGTACTAATAAAAGAAAATGTTACAGTTATTTTAAAGTTTGGTTAATTAATGTATTAATGATGTTAATTATTAATAGCCAATAAGTCATATATTCTTATATTGATCTTAAGTTATATTTTAATAAAATAATTTTGTAATGCACAAATTCTATATTTTAATTTTATGCTCAAAACATAAGTTAGATGGAACACAATTTCTCGATAATTTTCTAAGTTGACGTTGCTTTATAATGAAATTATTAAATCTAATTTTACAGTTTCTTAATGAAGGAGTAAAAAGCAATTGGTCTAAAATGTTACCCCTATTACATCATATCCATTTTGAAAATATGCGTAAGCTTTATAAAGTGCTATGCGTCAAGGATACATCCAATGCATAAAAAAGGGCAAATTATAATTATCTAATCAAGTAATAAAATCTCTATTAAAGAAACTAAATTGAATTAATGTTTTCTCGTTATATATATATATATATATATATATATATATATATATATATATATATATATATATATATATATATATATACGCTAAAGTAAAGAGATCCGTACAGAGGGTAAAATGCGCCAAGCAGGCGATAAAGTGGTGCGATATATTCATCAAACTGGCTTAACGGCTCGGATTACGTATGTATGACGTGCTTTTCGTTTATTAGGTAACGTGATCGCGTGACATGCGCGTTTTGTATGTAACCCTTGAAACTATTATAGAATAATATTTAATAATTGAGTTTCGATATTCGAATTTTGGAGTTTGTGTGTTGCTAGCGAAAATTAACTATGTATTGAACTTACGTTTTTTTTTTTTTTTTTTTTTTTTTTTTTTTTTTTTTTTAAATTTAGAGCGTGATGGTAGTAAGAAAGTAAGTATATGAATGTTTAAGTTGTGTGTATTGCATGTTAGTGTTAGAATATGCCGCGTACTGAAATTTCTTTAATGTGGGTGCCATTGCTCTGTATATTAAAATTCGAGTTTAAACAAAAAGTTAAATTTATTAACGTTCGAAATTTAGTTTTATTGCCCGTTTGGCACTGCAGTAGGTAGCGCTACACTGATGTTTTTTTAAGGTGGGCGCCATTGCTCGGTATATTTAAAATTCGAGTTTAAACAAAAAGGGAAATTTGTTTACGTTCGAAATATAGTTTCATTGCCCGGTTGGCACTGCAGTAGTAACGCTACACTGATGTTTTTTTAAGGTGGGCGCCATTGCTCGGTATATTTCAAATTCGAATTTAAACAAAAAGTGAAATTTGTTAATGTTCGAAATTTAGTTTTATTGCCCGGTTGGCACTGCAGTAGTAACGCTACACTGATGTTTTTTTAAGTTGGGCGCCATTGCTCGGTATATTTAAAATCGACTTTTAAATATTTCGTTTCTATTTATTAGAATTTTAAAACTTCTACAGTTTTTAATTATAATGAAATATTTAACTTTTTAAAATTTGGAATTCGAAAAATCACGCGATTTCAAAGCTGAAGTTCGAACGCGATCGTTATTGGTTGACATCTATCGCGCGTAGTGACGTAATTTAGGTTGGCGACAGAGCTGTAGAGCGCTTGGTGTCCAAAATTTGAAATCGCGCCAATAGCGTACTTTTACCATATATATATATATATATATATATATATATATATATATATATATATATATATATATATATATATATATATATATATATATATATATATACGTTGAAATAAACCAACGTAAAGTTGTTGCTTTATTTTAAGAAGACATAATTTGTAATATAATGTAATACAAAGTGACTTACTGTAATATAAATTTTCTTGATTGCAAAAATAAATTTTTAGTTAAGTGTTATCCAAATTTAAAATAATATGACATAAATTTTTATATGAACTAAAAAAATTCAAATAAATGTATGAAAAAATTTACAAATTTTTAATATTCGAAAGCAAATTATTTTTAGAAGTTTAGAAATCAAATAAGCATACTAAAGGTTTGATATGTTATTATGATATGAAAAGAAAAAATAATAAAGTTAAAAATGAAAATAAATAATTTAAAAATAACTAATATTTCAATGTCAAACTTAAATTAGATGTTTTTTTCTATCATGTTCACTTGTCTTGTTAAATTCGAAGATATGTTCAGCATATTTATCGTGTATTAATTTTTCATTTTTATATTTCTTTCATTTTGTATAAGTCAAATTTTTAACTTTTTCTAAATCTAATTTATAGAATGAACATCTCGTCATAATATTTTTCTTGTTCACATCAAGAAAAACTTCTTTTATCTCCAATATTCATTGTTGAAAATGACTTGAATAAAAACAGTATATTTTGTCATATTAATCGAAATTTTTTAATCACTTACTGGTAATGGAGGTTGAAAAATATACACATAATACGATTAATAAAACTAGCAAGTTTCTAAAAAAATGAATCTTCATGAGAATATTTTTTTATTTTTATTAATTACCCAATATATCTTAGTTAAAAATAATGTAAGACTGGCTGATTTGTTTATACGTAACAAATATGTCATTATTCTGAATTTTTAAATAAATAGGATGTTTTCATAATTAAAAATATGTAAAAATTTTTTAACTAATTATTATCTCGTTTAAAACAGAAAATAATTGAAATCGAAATATGATGAATTTTTTAAAACATTTTGATGGAAGAATGATTAATGATCAATAAATCTGTGAGAATTCTATACCAAGAGAATCAATTTGTACTTACTTTTGAAATTTCAGGAAAATTTAATTCTTCCGAAAATTGCAAAGTGCTATTTATTAATCAAATACACACAGAAAAACTGAGAATATATTATGCTTGTTTTCACACACATTCAATATTTTATTGAAGGAGGAGGCATGAAAAGGGTTTTTTAAAATATCAATAATATTCACTGATTTAAAAGGAATTTAACTAAAGACATTCTTCTTAAATATTTCAATGCCACCATTTATTTTATTAAGCTTAAAAAGTGTGTTAGAATGCCAAAGAAAACACTTATTATATATTTATTAGTAAAAAAATTTACATAGAATAGTTAGCAGCAGAATTCAACTCACACCAAATTTTTATTTAGTTTCTACAAATTCTTCCATTAAATGGTATTAATATGAGTTATACTATAATTCTTCGCCATAGTAGTAGCGATTATTGCAATTAAGTCGTATGTTGGGTTGTCGGTTTGGGCTGGGCAATATATCCACTCAGCCATTCTTCCCTTTAGTGGGTGGCAAAAACTATATGTCAAGTACGTTTGGGGACTAATCACAGGAGGTTTCGTGTTAGGCTGACCACCTAACTGGGACATATATTTCGTACCACAGGGCCTTCGGTCCCATGTATATAGACCTATAATTCAGGCCTATATATGGGAACTATAGGCCTATGACTTCATATGGGCTGTTGTATCCTGAGTTTGTTGGGCCCCTGAGTTTAGTTTTTATCATATTTCTTCACGTTCTTAATAATTATACCTGAGTGCTTATTTAAATTTTATTGAAAACTTTATTATTTTATATTACTTTAATTAAGCTTAAGTCTACCAATATTTTTATTCCCATTGCTCCTTAGAAGTTTCAAAACTAAGCATTAAAAAATCAGATATTCTTTTATTTATGCCTGAAATTTAGCTTTAAAAATTATTGATCATACACAAGCATCATAGAAAAATAAATAAGTAATCTTATATTTTAAAGAATACATCTATAAATTAATTTCCATATTGCAATAGTTATTCAGTATTTTGACTAGAAATCATAACATATAGAAATAACAAAGATTAATTTTAGTGAATAGGTTTCGTACTACAGAAGTCATTATATTTCATTGTTGAATTCTTAGCATTAAATTTATGATATAACTTCAACAAAGCAAATCTAAGAAATTAATATAATATATCATTTATGATGAAATAATTATTCATGAAATTATTATTCGATACCAGTATGAAAACTGATTTAAAGTAAATTTCTATTCTATTAATATTATTGACTTTAATTAAATAAGGAAATTTATGTCCTATTTAAAACAAAATAGATTATATTTTAAGTATTTTTTCCTTGAAAAAAACTTCTTTTAAAATGTTGACTAATATTTCTTTTTAAAAATGTATGGCAATGGTATTTTTTTAATTAAATTAATTCTTATAAAAATTAGTGTGTCAATTTATGCATTCATTCATATAGATACATGTTTTGATACAACTTAAGACATAATTCTGCTCATATTTTAAAAAATGATTTAAGTAATTGCATTGATTTTCATTTCAATCGTACCTTTATTTTATATGTACAAATCTTACAAAATTAGGATTAAATTAATGTATTTAAATGCATAAAATACGTTTGAAATTTTGAAAAATAAATAATGACAATGAATAAAAATTTAAAATCTGTATGTCAAAGCAATTTCTTTGTAATGTAACATTCAATCTAGAATTTTCTAGTTTCATCATATCATTAACAAAAACTTACCAAATTTAGTTCAAGATCTATCTTCTAAAGAGCATATTTTAATCCCTCATCAATTTATATTACAAAAAAATTTTATTTCATTTTCCTAGAATTACTTGGGATATATTTCAATTCATCATAAATATGTTAAATAAAAATATGATGTAGTCATTATTTTATCAATTTCATAGACTGAATAAATGTTAAAATTGTATACGTGAATTCGTGAAGAAATCATTGTAAACAGTCACTAAAGGCCTAATTTACTCAAAAGCTATGTTTTCAATAACTAAAATTTCATTTATGTCAAGTAATTTCTTTTATTTTAGAAATACTGATGCATTTAAGATTCTATGATGCTCCAATTAGGTACAACAGCTTTACAATATTTTAAAATTAACTATTGTTTTGATAAAAAACATTCTTAAAATTCATTAATAATAATATTATAAATAATAGTTTACTTAATAAAATAAATCAATTTGTTCTTGCTATTCTTAAAATTTTGTCAAAATTAACCAAGCGTGGTAAAAATATTAAATTTTTGTATTTGAATAAGCACTCCTATTTTATAAATGTGCTGACAGATGGCGGAGTGATTAGCGTCACTAACTTTGAAGCAGTAGTTTCCAGGTTCGGGTATGGATGTTCTTCTCTCTCTCTCTCTCTCTGCATATTTCTTTATCCCTTCACATTCGGAGAAAAGGTGGCACACCCTTTGGGTGCCCCATTTTATAATATACCATCACATTCTCCCCTTGTAGAGCCAAATTGGTATACCTTACGTGCGATCGAGTATTATAAAAAATTATAAATGCAAAAGTATACATCCACAATAGTTAAATGTTTTTATATGTTAGCTTGTTTTCTTAAAATGTACATATCTTGACATGTCTACATTCAAATTTACAGATTTTTATATTAGGATACTATTTATTTAAGTTTATAACATGCATCCCATTATTTTTCAAGTGACTAGTCCATTTGCAAATATATCTTATTGTTAAACAAATTTTTTTGCCAAAACATTAAAGTAACTATGTTTGAAAAGCAATCTAATTTTTAAAAATGAAGTATATTTATTGAAATTGAGAGAAACTAAATTATTCAACTGCTTGAATCTTCGTGTAAAATATTCCTGTAATCCTACATAAAGACGGTTCGAAAGGAATGCTAGAAATAGAAATAAATTACATTTTACGCAAAAAAAATGTCTGGAAGAATTTATTCCAACAAAAGCAAGTAAAATGCAAATGCTATACAACATTTTGAAGAGATCTATTGCGACACATAAGTGAATTCCACCGTAAAATCTGTTTACATATATGGCAAAATCTTCTTAAATCTGTCGAGACGCTTCTGATAGTCAGAGCAATAACCTTGCAATTTTCTACAAAGGCAGGTCATGTCATTTTTTTAAAAAATTCAGATTTCGTAAATGCTTTTGTTCTGATGTGCATTATTTATCTGGATTTACCTTCAAAATGCCAGCATACTTCTTTGTAGTGAATACGTGAAACAAGCAATTTACAGTAAGAAGTCAGGCTAAGAAAAATGCATCAACATAAGTAATGTCTAAATACCATTATTTTACACGTTAAAATGTAGTAAGACATAAAAAAAAATGTATAAAAAGAGTGTATCTATAACTATATGTGTTGAGATTTAACTTTTTTGTTTTAATAAAAGATTGAGGAATCTCTTGTATTGGTTATTTTAATTTATAATTAATGAGTTATTTTTATTAGACGTTTGTTTTCATTGGACGATATATTGAATTTCATTTCAGTAAAAATATAAACTCAGTTTGCTAGGCAAATCATCAAATGGAATCAATATGCAAATACCTAAACAAATTCTAAGGAAGTTATTGAATAATTTTACACAATTCTATCAGTGCCCTCTTGTGGTGAACAAATTATTCTGTGAATTAAATTTGTAAATATTTTATATGTTTGAATTCTTTGAATTTGAAATCTAATTTATAATTATTATAAGCAAAGAAACATTTTAGTCAAAAGTTTGAAATTTATTTGCCTTAACTATATAATAAAATGATGTAAAAATTAATTTAAAAAGCCAACTTGAATTTATACATCGAATTCCTTTCAGAATATATTATAATAAACATTTTTTTAACAAATTAATTTAATTAATTTATCTCAGAATTCGGTCTGCAGATATTTTGTCTGTATAATAATAACTAATAAGAATATTTCTTAAACAGAAAGATTAAAAGAAATACATATATAATCATAGACATCTTACAAAGCTATCAAGAGATACAACAAACAGGACTTTTAATCAGTGGTATCTTGATTTAGTTGTTATCTTAAAATATTTTTAAGTTCATGATGTCAGTTAATTAAGAAATTACTTCAATATTAATAAAATTATTCAATTAAAAACAATTTTCTTTAGTAATTAATTTGATTAACTCTTTTTGATACAAATTAATGGATTACAATTTTTATAAATAATATGATATATATATATATATATATATATATATATATATATATATATATATATATATATATATAAACTGTAATTCTGGTTCTATATGTTGCGATTTCTGGCAGAAGCTAATACAATATGAATAATAAGTAATGTAATGTGGTTTGTCTGCCAGGAAACTTATTTGGCTTTAACGCTTCACAGATAATGTAAGCTTCGGAGATAAGATAATGAGAGTTGAAGAGTACCTAACAATGCTTGCCGATTCCATATTAACTGACATTCGTTTATTATACAGTAATGACAAATTTCACTTCGACACAATCATATAGTACAACTTAATGCACCAAGATACCTGAATCAAAATTTGCCAGGCAAGTGGATAAGATGCACGAGGCTACTCGAGTTTCTATGACTTCCTTCTGATCTTACATAGCTGAATTCCTTACTATGAAGCATGGTAAAAGATGAGGTGTATAAACGTAAGCTATGTAGCCTGGATTTGACACTCTGTGGACACACTTTGTAACACATGTAGGACACATTTCGAAATGGGATTCAACTGTTGTGGGTAGATATCCCATTGGGCACGTTGCGACGATGTAAGGCCTCAATGGTAACAAGCACTCAGCAATTTATCTATGTTGAAGTTCGTCCTGTTTACCAGTAGTCATATTTGCTTAAGAAAGTGCATTTATGTTTCAAATAAGACTTTAAACTTTTATTTCCAGCAATTGAACCCCATGTAACAGGAAAATAAATTTTCTATGGTATTTCAAAGTGTGTATACTTTTTTGACACACCTTGTACATATATGTAATATTAAATATATATATTATTTAGCATAAATAAAATATAAACAAATTTTTTACTTTTCGGTTATTTTAATGTAATAATACATTTTCTGAAAATTTAAAGTTAAATATCTGAAATCCACCAGATTACAGCTATCAGCTGAAGTGAAAATCCGTACTTAAAATAATTGTTTTTTCTTAAATCACTTCAAAATTCTGAAGATAAGAAGATTTAATGGCAACCTCTACCATCAGAATTACAGTGTGAAGCCAGAATGAGAGAGAATATTAATAGTATTTAGATGTTACAAGACATCTACATAGCCATCTATCATGATGAGCTATTAGAAAAAATGTTAGTGTAGTTGATTAATGTACTAAAAATACTAAAAAACAGACAAAACATTAACATTTATTTTAGTAGTGTTTGTTACTTTTTCAATTCCAGTAACAAGTTTTCAACATCCTGCCACATATAACGATTATTTTTGCTTCTGGTAGGATAGTGTCAACGACCATTGTGGACAAAAAATAGAATAAATGAGTAAGTATGGTATAGTTCATGCAAATTATTTTAACTGGTAATAACTTATTTATTCCCAGTAGGATGTTTCATTATAGGAAATGTATTCAAATATATTAAACTAAACTTATAAAGAGAATTTACTTATAAGTTTATTCTAATATTGTTGAATATTTTACGAATTATGATCAGACTCAATTTGTTGAAGATATAATGAAAATTAATTTCAATATGTAAAAGATAAAATTAATTCTTCAGTCATACATTAAAAAAATGCTGATATCATTCTTGAGAATAATACACCAAACGTGAGATAATTAATTAGAATCACTTTGATTATTTTAGGTTAATTTATAAATTATGTTTCCGCTGAAGTTTATTTTATTACTCAAACGGCAATTAGGTAAGAAAAAAAAGCTTTTCTTTAATTTCAGTTACATTAATAACTAAATAAAATAGTTTTTATAAATAAGGAAATCAAATAATTATTTCAAAATGTTTACGAAACAGCTAATAAAACTAAACAAAGCTTTTCGATTCAATTTCTTATATCAAATAAATCCTTTAATGTAGCAGAAATAAGTTATGATATAATGTTACCTTAAATGCCGTACAAATATTAACGTGTTCCTTATTAACTAATAAAGTGAAGAATATTTCTTTTGGTATTTTTACTAATTGTATACATGTTTTGGAGAAGTAAATTATATTCATTAATTTACCTATAAAAATTAACATTTTCAAAGTTAGTGTATTTATATGACATAAAACAGTAAAACATTTTTTGCAGAAAGGTTGAAAATAATTTTTTAGAATTGAGGAATTAAAATTATTTTTTATTTTCTTTTTCCAAATAATTTTCGTTTTTCAAACAGTTTAAATGAAATGAATTTCGCTAAAAAAATTAAGTGATTTGTCTCAAGTACATGAAATAATGCTTAAAAATAAAAAAAGTAATATCATTTCAATTATAATGATAACAAAATTAAATTTGAAATAAATCAGTCTCATTCTTTTATATTCTTCCGCATTAAGTAAATCTAGTTACATTAATAAAATTGTCTAAATCTTAATTATTGTCTTAATTTCAAAAATCAATTCATTTCAAATTTCAAAAAATTGTTTAAAAATATAAATGTAAATTACCGTGTTAAAAATTATAAAAATGTCTTAAGGTTTATTAAAACTAGCACTAGTATATTTAATTCTTTTAGAAAATAAACTGCTTTCATATTTTAGTACAATAAGCTGACTTAGAACAGGTACATCAGATAGTAGCATAAAAATTAAAAGCATGTCATAAAATGTATTGAAAAATATAAATTTCTAAAACCTGGTGAAATTAAAACCAAATTTCTATTTATTTAAATAAATTTTGTTTTTCCTAAAAGAAAACAAAAGATTGATTTAAATAATAAATAATACTTCTAGAAACTTTAATATCTTATTAAAAGAAAGACCATAACAAAGAAAATACAAGAACTTATACGAAAACAGTTCCACGTTAAAAGCAAACTAAGCATATATTCTAGAGGGGAAAAAACACATTTAACAACATGCACACTATTAAATTAATTTATTTAAACACATTGGTTTTTGTTACAATATATAGAATAACAACGGTTTTAAAGTATATTTTATAATTAAATTTAAGCTGGAGGTACCCTGCACGCCAATTCCGCCCTGTCAATGCGATTGTTGTTTGGAGTTCCCCTATAAACTGTTAGGTGGCGCAGCGATCGATTATCAATATTTTGCAATTTGCATTTGCTGAACGGCAAGTGCACGCTGTTTTTTTGTCGTTGCGACTTATCAACAGGTATTTGCTGTATCAACTGATAGGTATCAACAGACTTTCATCGATAATTAAGAATAGCAGCGTTAATTTCTGTGGCTATATTACTAGAAATTAATAAACGGATAAAATCAAAAAGTAGGCTGATTTATCGGAATTGAGTAGGCTGATTTTTTTCCGGGATGAGATTTGCACATTTTACATCTAGAACAGTAGCGTTTTTTTAAATGCTATTAATTAAAACTTTTGACTGTAAAAACATTCATTTGTTAATATTATGTTTTATTATATGTACATATGTTAATTGTTTGCATTTGGTTACGTCTCGTTACTCAATTAATAATTATAACTTATATTATTTAATAAAATAATATGAAAATTGAAAGAATTTTTCTCATTTAAAACAAAATATACAAAATCATGCTTTAACAAAACGTAACTAATTTTACATTTCTCAATCTTTTGTTAACCATGAGGAAAAATTCTACACCAAATATACTTAAAAATTGTTTACGTTTTGACATTTCTGCGTTTAATAATCACATAAAGCTTATTGGAAGCAAATAATGAAAAATACTCTACCAAATAATTTTATATTAAAAAATTGAAATTTTAAGCAGTAGACACTCAATATACAATAAAATATTTATAATTTTATTTATGCATACACAAAAGATCTTAGATTACATTTTGCTTTAGTTAAATAAATAAAAATTAAATTAAAAGATTAAAAAATAACTAAGCATTTTAAATTACGGTATGATATGTGAATAATATCTCAAAGTAAGTATACACACAAATGCACTACATACATATTTAAGTAAAATTTAATTTCATATGTATGAAACGTTTCTCGATTAATAATCTTTATACTTGAAAATTAATGATTCCTTAACATATTTATATAATCAATTAAATACTTACTGAAATACTTTTTGTCCAGCTGTAATATCTTATGAAGAAATGATAGACCTATGTCAATAGAATTGTAAAAATGACATCATTTTACCTTTTTTTATTATTAAATAAATTTATAAAACTAGGCATTATAATATAATAAATGGGAAATTAGATTACATTTATATAACATAATATAAAATATTCAATCAATACTTGTTAATTTTTACCTTTCTGAATTTTTGAAGAATCATTTCTTGGTTAAGTATTTTCTGATTAAGATTGCTTTTCAATACAAAATTATTTTCAAATAGACATTATTAGATTTCTCTATTTAGCAAATTTGTAAGTTAAAAACATCACATACTTAATAATAAACATTAAGCTTTAGAATGTCTCATTATAGTTCTGGTGCAAATAAATATTCATAAAAACAACAAATTCCTGAGGTATTTTAAAATGCAATAAAAACACACAAATCATCAAACTTCATTAATAAAAATTTGGCATAATTTATTTGCATTTTCAACTTGCTAAAAAAATTAATCGATAGATTTCTAGATTATATCACGAGTTCATATATTCACAAGTTAACAACTTAAGACTATTTAAGTGCAATTTACATTCATAAATTAAGGGCATTTTGATTCATATTTAAGATTTCAAACTTAACTTTATTTTTATTTGATTATCGGAAAAAGATATATTAATCTTCTATTATAAAAATTATGTCTTTTAATACATCTATCCATATTGTGAAAAATGTATATCTTTTTTACGTACAATCATTATCGCTTTGAATTTCTCTTATTATTGTTTCTTTTATATCTGTTCTTTATTTTGTTATGTGTGAAATATATGAGTTAACAATGGGAATTAACCTTTTCATATATTTCCTGTTTCAAGTCAAAAGTTAGTCATTTTATATCATAAAATATTTTGTATGATATTGTTATTTATTTTTCGTCAAAAAAATTAAGTCTTAATTTACACTTAACAGAAAATATTGCTTCTTACTTCTTATTTCATGTAGCTTTGAAAAATACAGAATTAACATTTATTGTTTAAAGAAATATGTGACTGAATACCAATGATTTATATAATCATTTGAAACCATGATCGTGATTTTATTACGTGACATGATATGAGGAGTATATATAAACGGAAAGGAATTAAGTAAACGTGCCTTTATTTTTCACTAGTTTTATTGGATGAAATTTCTACATTATCTGAAAACAAGTATTCAGACACCAGGGATAAAGAAAATTTTAAACATTTTCATTATATTTGCATGATTTTAAAATATAATCAAACTTTGATGATTTACTGTTTTCAAGCTTCTAAGCATTTATTTCTCCTTTGTCTTTTGAAAAGACTTTTTTCAAAATGTATTCAAATGCGTGAAACAAATGTTTCCAAAACTTTTTGTTTTAATATTAGAAAATGTATCAATACTTTAATTTTATTATATATTATATTATAGGACACTTTGATAATATGAATTTTCTGCTTTATTTTATTCACTTTTAAAAATAACTTTAAGCATTCAAAATAGATTAATTTATTTAAGTTTTACAAATTAAATAAACTAATATGTTATAAATTTGATATTTATCTTGAAAATAGCTAAAATTTAAAAAATACTACTTTTTAAGAATAAAAATTATTTTAGGGTATTTTATTATAGATTATATTTATTATTATTATAAATTAAGTTTAAAGTTTTGTATTATAATAATAATTTAAAGTATTTTTATTAACACAAATAAAGGTAATAAATATTATATTTTAGTTCAAAATTAAAATGTAAATAATAACTTAAAATACAAAGCTATATATATACAGATAGATATCTATTTTCATTTTTTTATAAATTTCCTTGATTTTACACTTTTATTTTCTCTAATTTCGAATTTCATGCTGAACTAAAAACTGAAAAAACATCTGAAATTGCACTAATAAATGAACTTTTTGAATACATAAAGAAATGTCTAATTTAAATTTTGTGTAATTATTTAATGTTTTATCTATCTCGAAAATCATATAATTAAGATTTCTTATACATATTCTCTTAAATAATTTATATTAATGTATTTGAAAATGAATAAACACAAAATACAACAATGGATTCGTAAAGGAGTAACAAGCACTGTGAAATAACTATACATACATACATACAAAATATATTAACACTAAAGATATTACAAGGGTTTTGTGATAAATCAATACTTCTGAGAAGCGATTATATCGGAAAAAGTTATCTCAGCAAATATCAGTAACTATTAATTTTGTTAATATTCAAGCACTCAAGTATGTTTTTCAAAAGAATGTTAGTAAACAAAAAATAAAAGAAAATTACATTTATATTAAAATAAATGAAATGAAATCACACTACTCTGAAATGAATTTTAACCGAAATAATTTTGAAATGAATTTAATTTCGACAATATATCCCAATCCCTTATTTCTTGCAAATATCTTACTTTACTCTAAATAGATTATATAATTAGAAATACTCAGCATAAATAGTTGACAAAATATTTTGTTTGAGGTATTTTTTGATGAGGTACCTCAATACCTCATCAAAATATTTTGTTTGAGGTATTGAGGTATTTTGTTCCATTATTCTTTTTCAGTAGAAGCCAATATACAAAAAAATCTAAAACACGATGAATAAACTAAATTTCTTGTAATCTAAATGCATCAATTTTACAAGAACTTAAAATGAATGTAATTATAATCATAATCTTAAAACTGCTTAAAATAATATACACATAATTTTAGGCGACACTTAAATGTATCTAATTATACCTAAATTAGTTAATATTCTGAAATAACATTTAATGATGAAATGCAAACATATTATTTAAATTTTAATAAATATTAAATAAAGCTGATACATTTACTGAATCTCAACTTTTTACACAAAATCAAATTACACATACGAATTATAATTTATCATTCTGTTTTATCAGACAAAATCGTTTCCTTAAAAAGGGAAAAATATATTAGTGAAATCTATCGAAAACTATTCTAAAATCAAAAGGTATAAATTTTTATGAAGAAACAATTCACCGAAATAATAGAAGAATAACATATAAAAATTCCCATTTTCGCATAAAAAGGTACTGCATAACGGGCTGTTTAAAACCTATTCAGTCGTTCAAATCACGGCGTCGTTTGCAGCTGATATTTCATCGTTATTTTTTCAGCATAAAAATGAAAAGGTTGAAATTTGGTGATCCATCAAAACTCGCACCGGTGAAATTTCTTTTTATTTATCCTTAACATTTTATTTTTTTTTGGAAAAGTTTACATTGTACTTTCTCTATCAACATATAATGTTCAATTACAAAAAATGATTGATCTAAATTTAGATCAGGTAAAATAGCTAAAAAAAACTTATAAGTTATTGCAGCAAATTTTTGAATTGCAGCTTCTATGAGCAAAATTGATAAAGTATGAAAAATGAAATACCGGTAAGTATTGCCTTTCCGCAAAAATTTCTTTAAAAGAACTTTTAATATTTGTCACCAAAAGAATTTCTCATAGCTTAAAAATGATATAAGTATTAAGCTCATTTCATTTCTTTCCATTAAAATACTCTAAAAACACATTGATAGTTATAGAAATAGCAGTAAAATAGATAAAGATTAAACAAACAAGTGAAATAGTAATAGTAACAATCAAATCGTGTAATTTCGTATGTTAACAAACACAGTATTGTAATATTTATGATATAAATTCCATTGTATAAAAAGAAATTGATGTTTCCTATTACTTTTCTGTTTTGAAATGTAAATATAAATAAAGTAATCATTTAAAACCTATTTGAATAATCTTATTACTAAAATTTAGGAAAAGATAAAAGAAATTTACGCATTTTGAATACATTTACCACGTCATTTGTAGTTATAAAGGGATTTCTTATTATATGAGAAATTTATAAATACTTTTATATTAAAAATAAAATGCATTGCAATTTTTTTTGATTTTATAACCTTATTTAATTAAATGTATTTACATAACAGATTTTTGCAAAGAATCAAAGCACCTTTTCTATTTATTAAAGCAAATTAAATTTGAGATTTAAATTTGGTATCATAAGAAGATTCATTAGATTTAGCTTTATTTTAAGAAAGTAAATTAAGCCATTAGAAATATTTTATGATTGTTTAAAGTTATTAGTGATGTTTTTGGTACTTTTTTATTGAATTTACTAATAATAATTTCTGTAGAAAAGACAAGTGCATTGCTTGATTCTGTACTTTCATTTAAAGATAAGAAAAAAATATTGTATAATAACATGCATCAAATGGAGTTATTTTGAATAATATATACACTTTTTTTAAAAACTACATATTACCTTATGAAACTCATTTGTGAACATGATACGTCTTGTGATTGTGAGCATGATATATTTGTGATATAATACATGATATGAATGTGAATATGATACATTTGTGAACATGAACTCATACGTGAACATGATACGAGATGATACGTCTTCATTAATTTTAAAAATTAATTTATTTGTTATTTTAAAAGAGGAATACTGAAAAAAAAACTTTCAAAATTATTTTTGCAAATTAAAAAATATTTTCAATTATGACTTTAAAAACAATACAGAACTAAGCGAATTTTTTTAAGAGTAAAAAATTAATATTTATTTTCACTGTAAATAAAACACATTGAAATCACTAAAATAAAAACAAATATTAGAAATTTTGAATTAATTATTAGTACTTTAAGTACTAATACATTTCGGGATTTATAATAATATTTTGGAATATTGCATTGTAAATATTCAATGTAGCATACGTGTTTGTATATTTAAATGGGTTTCTCTCTCTTTCCATGCCTGCTTTTCAATTTTATAAAACTAAAATTCAACTTTTTAATAATTTTGTTCTAATTTGATAATTGAAGATAATGCTTTCTTACACACAAAATGCTAGCAATATGATAGAAAAATATAGAGCATAAGTATATAGTGCTTTAAGTTTAGTAAAAATATTTTTATTTGAAATTAAAACTTTTTTCCGATTATGCTTTGTATTTGAAAAAACAAAATGATTTATTAACCTATATTTTGTATTAAATTTACAGGTTCGGAATATAAGTTTTTTAAAGCAAATACAGGAACAAGATTTTATTATTATTTTTAATATTACATTATAATATTAATAATGCAATTTTAATATTCAAATATATAGATTCTACAATGTGAATATTTCTACCAGCATAAATTCAGATATTTTTAAATGAATAGGAGATTATATTTACTTTCTACATTTTTGATTTCTTATGTAGATATACACAAGAGTTAAATTATAATGTGAAGATTCCTTATTTACTTAAAGGTCATAAACTAAAATTTCGATTTTTTTTCTCGAGCTTATTGTTTTTTAAAGTTAGTTAAAAACAATTAACTAATTAATCTTACATAACTATGTAATATAAATGCGAGAAATATATATTACTTAATAAAATGTGTTATTTTGAAAAGTATACTATATAATATTTAATTAGCAATTGAAAACAGAACTGACATTAATAATAAAGATGGAAATTTGATAAAAGAACGTTTGATAAGTAAACTAATTATATATCTCAAAAGAACAGATAAATTTCCTTTTTGTATTTTTCCTTTGTATTTAATTATAATATGATATGATAAGATTTAATTGCCAATCTTTAACTTAGCAAATTTTGTATTTAGAAACAATTTTAAAAATATGTCATCAATGATAATGCATGTTCAAGTTCAGAATGGTCATCCACAAATTTGATGGAAAAAATTTATATATAATACCAAATACAACATTCAATTATTCTTACATTCCTTTTCTGTTGTTTGTTGTTGTTTCCAATCCCCGTGATCAGCAAAGCTAGATCAGGTCCATGAGTTCATCCACCCTAAAAAAGTCAAGCACCAGAAGGAGATCCCGAATCATGGTTGCGCTTGGTAATTCCCAAACAAGATAAAATGTGGTCAGGAGAGGCTTGCACCGAAGAACACTTAGTGCAGGTCTCAAAATGTCTGTTACCACCTACGAAAGTCATGGAAAGCAGATGGCCGCTAAGAAAACGTGCAAGTGCAGTTTGATTGCGTCTACCGCAGCTCCGAACCAAGGAGCCACCAGGACACCTCATCTGGTACCAAGGATGCACAGGTGGGACAACCCAGGTAGTCATGGTAGTTGCCCTAAATTGAGAAAAAAGCTCCATATGGGGAAGAGAAGTGGCAGGCAAGGTGAAATCACTAGCACCGGCCCTAGCCAAACTGTCCGCAATTTCATTACCAGCGACATCCACATGGGACGGAATCCAATGAAAGTGGACATGATGACTATAGGAAATTCCTTTTCTAATAGTCATTAATGTACTAAAACAGTACATGTCACCTAAATTCTTAAAATCAGAAATCAAATGAATATAGTTATTTTGATCATTCATTGGTGTCTTGTTCCTTTGATGGAAAAAAATATGAAATAGATTCAAAATTAATGTCTTATAATAAAAGGCAAGAACACAAAATTATTTTCTAAACATTTTTATAACATATGTGTGTATGCTTCTTTAATATATAACTCTAAATTAAGAGAGATGTTTCTTCATCTCAGAAGAACGATAAAAAAATTATAATTTCTTTATAAAAAATTTTAATTTAAGATCTAATTTAAGAAATTTATCTTAAAAAAATGGAAATAAAATTTTGAAATGAATCATTTAGTATTATATGGAAGAAAATTTAAAAAGCTTCAATTTAGTTGTAGAAGATATCCAAATTTATTAACAACAATCACAAAACAAATTTTAAATGAGAAACTAATTAAGCGTTTACTTAATTCTGCGATGCATTAGAAAAACAAAGGGAAAAGCATTATGTATATCTGGTAAATGTATTTAATAAACTCTGTATTTTAAGCAAATTGCAGCAAAATACTAAGTTTTCCAGATAAAAATTCACGACATTGATAAATTTATCGAAAAATGTACAGATAGTAAATACCTACATGGATCGTTTTATTTTGGAGCTTAAATAATGTAAGTAAAAAGACATTATGAAAATTGTTCTATTGATATATGTTCTTGTGATTTATGACTCTTGGAAAACCTATGATCGTTAGTTGGAATGGTGCGTCTTTCGTTTAATCAGAGCACCACGGAGGTGAAAGTAGGAATTTACTCAAAGACTCTTCCGATAGATGGCATCACCAAAGGATCCATTGCCTCAATTTTGATCTGGAAGGGGAGGAAATTTTCTCCAGACCAGTATACCCATGGTAACTGCTCAACAACCAACCACAGAACTTCCGATTCCACAGATTTAATGAACACGTATATCGCATGTACTCGGTGGGTCGTTGGTGGCATTGGAAATCAAACCCAGCCCTTCCGAAATGAAGTCCAATTCCCTACCCACTAGACTACCACGGCCTCTATTGATAGATATTTGCTATATAGTTCTTAAATGCCACCCACCTTATCTAGTGGTCAGCGTGCCTGACATCTTATAGGGAGATCTTGATGTTCGAGTCCGAGTTCCGGCATGGATATACTTTCTCTCTATCTCCCCTGTCTTTGTCCATTCCTGCAAGGAATGGATTTTGAATTGTTGTTTACCCTGTAAACGAGAAAGTATGGCATGTGTGTACTGAGGAAGTCGGACTCCACACCAATATATAGTTCAGTTGGAAAAGTGAAGCGGAAGACCCCATATTGACAGCCCAGCTGGCAGAAAACAACAACAATAGTGCTCAGTTGAAAGAAAATAAATTAATGACATTTTATGTCAAATGTTTCATAAGATGATTCATACATTTTACACTTTGTGCATCATAAAAAAATACGCTACTTCATTATTGATTTAAACTTGTTTTTAGTTTACTACAGAAAGCGTTTGTATAATTAAGATTTTAAAGTCTACAAGTAAGAAGAAAACATTCCGCATACCTTTTTTTAAGAATTGGCTTACCTTTTACAAAGACATGGCATAATTAAAATTCAAAATTGTTTTAAGATTCTATTTTTTTTAAAGTTTTGATTTTCTTAATAGATTGATTTTATAAATGGATTTTATAAACTTTACTCTTCAATATATTTTTCCAAAAACTTATTATTTGATCCAAAAACTAATATAACCTAAGAGCCATGGTGGTCTAGTTGGTTACTGCGTTCGTTCTCGTTATCGGAAGATAGTGAGTTCAAATCTCGAACCAACCAAAGATATTTTGTGATCACTAATGGTGGTCGGGGCATATTAAATTTGTCATTCTTTCAATGTTATTCATGTGATATGATATTTCTATCAGCATCAAGCCATAGACTGAGGTTTCTTTGCTTGGCTCCTGCTTCTAACTTACCAATATTTACTTTTGAGCATGTGATGGCGCGCCCAATGGGTGCCCCACTGTATATCGTGCCATCAACTTCACCCTTTTTAGTGCTAAAAAGCGTAAATCCTTGTAGCTGGTCATTATTTAACAACAACATTATGAAATCGACACAAAAATGTAGATAATGAACTTATATCAGAAAGCATATCTGAACAGCTTAAAATATATTGATTAACATTATATTAATAGAAAATATATGAGTATTAAATAAATTAATGCGTAACAATGACAATATTGATCCTGCCTCCTACACATATTTATTTAATTTGTTTTCCTTTAATGTATTTCATTTAATAATAGAGTTATTACGTGTTAACAAGAGGTAAGCATGTGTTCTCCTACTGCTACAGGGTAAGATATAAATATACAGTTTCAGTATGTAATTTGTTATTTGATTAATATAACAATTAAGTATAAGAGTCTACAAATCTTTATAGGATGCTTCATTTTTTACTGTCAACAATTAATTATAAACTTTAATTGTAGAAGGATATAAATTGGTATCCCATTTACTATAAGGGAAAAAAATATGTTTCGTATATTTATTATTTATGTATTCAATTCTTGCATTTAAATATTTTCATTTACTGCAAGCAATAATTAAACAATAATTTATCATAAAAATATAATTTTTCTCTCGAAATGGTTAGTGAAAAAAGACATAACTGGTTATTTACAGTGTAGTATTGAATTAAATCTATCTAATTTAAATATTATGTTTCGAAAAACGACTGACATAATATTACATTATATTTTTTCCATCAATTAAATTTTATTTTTTATATAAATGTTAGTTTTGTACATTATATATTAACTTTAATTTTACTATATGTATTAATAAGATTCAAAATTTTATTTCAACAACTTCATTCTTCAACAGCTTTCATAAAATCAATCGAAAACTCTAAGAATTGAATTCCCTTTAACCAATTTAATAATTTTGAACAGAAAATCATTATCAGTTATTATGAAAGATATATATTTCTAAATTAACTACCAAACAATAAATGGAAAATTAATTCTAAGACTTCACTAGTTGAATTGATCATGCTTTCCTCTACACGCCCAATCAATGCTTTTAATTTAATAAGTCTCATTAGCTGCTACTTTTCAAGGAGTTTCGGAAGACCTATATTATATCAGAGAGCAACAAAGGTTTTAAATGATAAGTATAATTTCCTTTTAAGAATAAGTTTCATTTGAAACTTGATTTCCTCGAATGAGTCGGGAAGCCATCAGGTCATAATTACACCCCAGTTTTCAATGAAAACCGACGAACTTTTAAAAGAATTGTATGACTTGAAGTCCACCTATTCCGTCTGCTCGTATTCAAAGAGACAATGAAGGCGACTCTCAGACATCAAAAGAGACGATTGAATAGCGGCGTCTCGTTGGAATTGAAACCTCCCAATTAAGGTGGACAAAAAAAGGTGATATTCAGTGATTGAATTTCTTAAGACCAGCGATATATTTTATTAAAATAATTTATCGAAATTCTAACATAAACTGATAGTGAATTTTAAATGGTTCGATAAGTTAAGAATTATAGATAATAGTTAACTCTAGAATGTAATTGATAATCTGTCATATGGTAATTATTATTTTATCTGATATCAGGTAATATTTTCACTTTCAATACTTTTGTAATTTTTTTTTTATCTTTTATATTAACGAAAATCTAATAGCTTTAAAGTATGTCTTTAAAAATTTTCTGAATGAAATTAACATATTTATGTATGAAGCATTTAACTTTAACGCTAACACACCTGAAATTAAAAATGTAAATAAAAATGGAACTTATATAATAAAAAGTAAGTTTAAATTTATCGTTAGAATTTGAAATTATACTTTAGTGGAAGTCATACATATAATATTTTTGAAAGTGAACAGTGTGCACATAAATGCATTGAACATGAAAACAGCAATACCAAAAATACAGATATTAGTGATTTTGTAATTTATTAATAATTTTTTTAGCTACCTCAAATTGTACTTTTAAAACTGTATAACGATAACAAATTATTAATTTACTTTTAAGTTATTATTTACTAATTACTTTTCAAATTTGCATATTTAACTCTTCTGAAATTAATTTATTCTTTTATTTGATATTAAATCGGCAATAATTCTATACGTAAATTAAAAAGTGAACAATCAGAAGAGTTTTCAACGTATTATTTTTTGAATGGTGCTTACAATCATTTATTGGGTACTCAATTTTTCATTTATTCAATACAATCATTTATTGGCTATATATTTTTCAGTAAAAAAGGTTTTATATTTGAATATTTAAACTTATTTCTAAACCTACAGTTTGAAGTTAATCAACCAATAAATATATAGTTATTAATATGGGTTTATTTAGCCTATATATATAATCTTTAAGCATTTAACTTTCAAGAAGATTATGTTCGTTATTTTATGTTCAAAGAAATTTTCTATAAATGGTATTTGTGTTTATACGTTGCCAAATTCAGCAAATTATTTATAACGATAAAAAGAATCATTTATTAAGACGCAATTCCATTTCTATGTAGGCAATTCTCAGCAATAGTTAGTTCTGAATGAGAATCCTAATTCCAGTAAGACCTGACTTAAAAAATCTGACTCATGATATAATCTATAGGATTCATTCCTCAAAATGAATGATTTCAAGTTCAACTCTAGATAAAACTAAACAAAGAAAATAAATTCAGAAATTTTGCATGCATCTATATTCTTGTAAATGTCTGGAAATATACAGATTTCTTCCTTAGCAGCACTTAAAGAAGACACATCTAAGAAAATCCTTTCTAGAAAAAAAATATGATGGGAATGGTTAAAAAAATATTCGAAAAGATTCCAATTTTCATACTTTGTATTACACGACGTCATAAGTTAATTTCTTTAAAAAATAATCACTGAGTACTAAATCTGGACTGTATAGGAGATAATTTCAGATTTGCTCCAATACATTTTGAAAAATTTATTTATTTTGATGAGGAGAAGACAATTTGAGATTACTTACATATTTCAATGCATCACTTAACATTCCAGGACTTGTAGATGGAGTTACTGTGAATTTCATTTGTATTCATTTCACATTTCATCCAGAAAATCAATAATATTGTGAAGATTCTAAGTGAGAACACATTTTTAAGAGTCTTATCTTATAAGTTATTACGTCGTGTTTGAGAATTCAACTCTATATACAAAGCCACATCCATTTTAATCAGTCTCCCTTCAGGGGAAGAAGCATTGCTTCCGCAATAATTGATTTCCAAATGATGAAGCTTATAAAGTTTATTCGATTCATCCTCATTGAAATACATTCAAATTATCACCAGTTTCGAACATTTTGCTATTATGTGTTAGTTTTTCGTTGTAATAACCTACAATGTAAAGGCATGGAATTATGAGAGCAAAATCAGTATTTTTCAAGATTGTAAGATTATTTAACAATGTGTTGGAACGAGGTATTCATGAAAATGAAATAGAATTTCAGAATCGTCTTTTTGTCAAGTCTTTAATGGTATTTTTAAAAAAAATTATAATCTATGTTTTCTCAAATTTTAGAGATTGTATTTTAGAAAAAAAATTTTTTTTACAAATTTTGATAATCTTGTTCAGATTTTCAGTTTGTTTCAGTTTTTTTTTTACATTTTACGAATTTCATGTTCCTTTTTTATGAAGTTTATAAAAATAAATGTGAGTAAAAGTAAATATAAATACTGAAAAATAAAGAGTTTAAACATGATTAGAGTGCTATGAATTGAGACTAAAATGATTTATTTGTATTAATTGAATATTTGGCTTAATGTTTTTAACACTTGTGAACATTGCTGTTATTTATCAAAAGAGTTGTGAAATTACTTAAATGCATTTAATAGCAAATATTTCATTCGAAATACTATTGTCATGGGAAAATATTACGTTTAATTATTGAATTTATATATATATATATATATATATATATATATATATATATATATATATATATATATATATATATATATGTACCTTGAAAATGTCATTTTTCTTAAATCTTTCTTTGTAATACTTTCACATATGATTTTAAATCAAAATTATTTTTCCCTTGTTCTCTATAAATGATGTTTAATTGGTCATTTTAAGTTTAATTGGTAATTTTAATATTTTAAGTATAAAACTTTTTTTAAATCAATAGTTTTAATACTTTTTGTATTTGGTATATTTTATATATATCGTAGAATTATTAATTTCTTTAGATTAAATTTAAAATCATTAATACATTTTATCATTTAAATTTTATGTAATTAAAATTACTATTTCATAATTATTTAAATTACATGTTTTACTATAATATAGGAACGTATGTAACGTTCTTTTAACAAAAAGATACGTAGGTATTTTAAGTAGGTATTATAACAAGTGAATTTAATGAATATAAAACTTGTGAAAATATTGGGTTTGTTTCTCTCTAATTAATTAAATGAATGATATAATTTGTTTGTTTTAAAAATCCTTAACCTATATTAACTTTTCCTTTTTTTTCCATTTTGAATTATTATTAATATAGTTATATAAATAATATAAATGAGGGAATGATATGATCTGTTTTGTACTTTTTTTTAGAATATAAAATCAAAATAAGTAAAAAATCAAAATTGTGAAACAAAAAATAGTATTTTCATTGCTTAAATTGGTGTCTGGAATGCAAAAATAATATACTTTATGATTATTATAAATAATTTATAATATGGTGTTTGTAATGTATTTATATAGTTGTTGGATAAGCAAGCAGATTGTATATTACGTCTTGTAAGAAAGAAAGCAAATATTTCAAAAAATATGTACAAGTATTTCAATTCAAAGTACATGAAATTTAAATGAATTTGTTTATTTGCTAAATTTTTGCTCATATAGTAAGAATCTTAAATCTACCTGAGCTATCGCATCAAGAAGATGAAAGCAATTAAAAATACGATGCATTTCTCATGGGTCCGTGAAGAGAATGCAAGTATGGCCAATGAGGTAAATATGCAGCCAACCCCTCCAAATCAGTTTACATCTCTACGGGTCTTATTTTACTGCCCGAAAAGATATAACTCCATAAAAAAGATATACACTCCTTAGTCCTCTTTCATATGTAAGACCTTTTCAACTGGATCATATTCTTTGTGTATCCCTCTCTGTTTAAACTGACTTTTTCTTCCGCGGGATGCTTAAACATAAAACAACTTTCAACTTAAGACCAAGTCCTGCACGCCGTAGATAGGTCTGGCTTCATTTTTATCACCTTATCGTATAGATGGAGGCCGTTCGTCTACTTCGCATTCCACGATTGTAACATAGACCTACATCCATATATTGCACACATATACACATTTAGAGCTTTCAGATGAAAAAGAAGGTAATGTATGAGCATTCGAGGTCCGTATAACGGGGGATTTCTTTCCGTCTTCAAAGATGTTCTTTTTTTTTTGTTCTTTCCTTAAAGAAAGAGTTGGAGATGAGACACTTTACGTTTGCTTCTTTGCCAGCTTTATCCTTATTTTACTTGTATTTTTCTTTTCTTCTTTAAGTAGGAAGATTTGTTTGCTAGTTTGCGCATCCAAAAGAGAGCCAGAGTACTGAAATGCAAAGAATGTAAAAGAGAATATAAATGTCGGACTCACAAAATCCCATCTTTGGCCACAAATTTAGAAAAAAACAGTGTTTTCAAAAAAATATTTACTCGACTCTACATGTGTATAATTAATATATAATTGAAATCAGTATTATTGATTAAAAATATAATTTACCCCTTTGTACTACTCAAAAAAAACAACCGAAATAATATACAGATTTGTACATTTATGTATATATATATATATATATATATATGTATATATATATATATATATATATATATATATATATATATATATATATATATATATATATATATATATATATATATATATATATATATATATATATATATATATATATATATTTTCCTTCGACTTTGCATTGAAAGATAAGTAAGTTTCAAAATAAATTTTGAATAGTCGATGAAAACTAAAATTAATTTAATTAACATATCTTTAAATAAAATTAAAGTAAAATTTTAATTCCTTGATATATTTTTCTAATTTAGGGACATATATTATTATCATTATTATAATTCCATATTATACTCTACAGAGAGAATGCACATTATTAATTAAGATAACAAACTTTTAGATTTAACATGTTATTGCATTGCTTAGTGTCTTAAATATTTCACTCATTTCATATGACTCCAGTCCATTTACTAAAATAAATTCTAACAAAAAAATAGTTATTTTATTTTCAGATTTATCAAGCCAAAAAAAAACTCAATTTAATTCTAAATTACTTAAGAAATATAATATATAAAATATATCTTAAGAAATATAATATATAAAATATAATATTGATAGGGTTATAGCCTATCACTATTATAATAGCCTAATATACATATTATATTAGGCATATAAAAACATATTATAAACTCAAATATCCTGGAAAATAAATTGGATTGAAAATAATTAGATGAATTATGATTTGTCACGTAATTCAACATTAATTTTAATACTCATTTCTCAAAATAACCACAATTTATTTCTTTAAAAAGTAAAATCCCTTGGATTAATGAGACATCACGCACTATAGATATTGTTATTATAGAGATTTATTAACAGATGGCGCTCATTACATTTATGATAAATATCTGAATCTGTAACTGTTAAGATGCAGATTAATGCATTAGATACGTCAGTTTTTTTAAGAAACTTGCAGTAAAGAGTTCTGGCTTCTTTTAATGTAATACCGCCTCTTTGATTTTCGCATATTTTTCAGTTCTAAGAGATTTAAGGACAAAGGAATTTTGAATTGTACAAATGATTTCATGGCACACATTATTTAATCACTTCAGTTTTCTTATTATTGTAAATGCGAGACAACAACAGATTCACATGTTCTAAGAAAATTTTAGTTTTACTCTTTTAATATTGGAACAGTTTATTCTGTAACAATCTACCTTATTTTATATGAACATCGTCCATTTGTGGTATACATTAATATAATAATAAGTAATTATTTTACATCTTAATGTTATATATATTATCAGAAACTAATAATGTAACCTAGAATCATAAGCTATATGAGTTATAAGTAATAATCAAAGCATAATTTAAAGCATATGTTACATATGTATAGATGTAAACTATAGTAGAATATTATGTATTCAGAAATGCATGACAGATGAAGAAATCTTTAAGTAACTGATATTTGATCAATTATTTTTGCAAGCATCAAGAAAATAAAGGTATGCAGAAGCAACGAAAAATAAAATTTTCATAATATATTATTTTTATTAAAAAAGTAAAAATACATACCACTTGTGTTATTAAAAATTATTTGATTGACTCAGATCAAAATAAATTTCCATAACGGTTATGGTTTAAACTTTCTCAATGAATTGTATCGCCAAAGGTTCACACAATTCCAGCAAAATTGTTTGACGATTCTGAATTCAGTTTAGGAGCGACTAATGTCGGGGCATCTTAGAGTAACCAGTAAGCGTTTTGTTAGCTTTATGTCTGGCTAATCTGTAGTGCTGCATCAGCTGAAAGAAAAATCAACCGTTAATCCAATATGATGGTTTTTGGTTAATCAATCGAGAAAAAGAATTCACATCCAATTACGACCACAAAAAAGACAACATACCCAAGAATCTCATCCTTACATTCCAATGCCATCAATCATCAAATTTAATGATGCAGTTATTGATGCATTCTTTGATTCATTTACCGGTGATAACAGTAAATCCTAATCAATCAAAAAATTTAAGCAGCCAAATGCAGAATAGATCAAGAACTATGTTTTCATTCAGCAAACATTACAACTTTTGTTGAACTGTTTATTGCAATGAATTTTAAAGATGAAAATGGTGTTCGATTCATTTCATTCCTATCTGGATCGTTACAAATACGAGCCACATTTCTGGCAGCTCATAAATCAACTCAATGGAATTGATTTGGTAGTGTTTGAATCAAATTGCGAACACCTGTATTAATGTTACGATGCTATTCAAGAGAATTGTGCTCATAATTAGGTTCAAAAAAAGATATTTACAGGTTCTCTTCTAGCCAGAAGTGTTGAATGCTAATCATCATTAGTTTCTTTATTTTTTCTTCAGTGAGATACAGATCATAGTAGTAATTACTTCTTTCTTAATTAGTTTATATTATTTTTTATGAAGAATTTTATTCACTCATGATTTTAATGTTGAATGAAATAAAAATTTCAATTTATTTTAAAAAATATGTGGAATTTGTTTCTTTGAGTAAAAAACATTTTTTTTTTCATAACACATTTCAAAAATTCTAGCTCTATTCTTTAGAGACTGAGCAATGGATAGACTATTGGCCAATGATCTGATAAGGCATCTTAATTTCCAGCAAGTAAATTGCTTTCCAGCAAGATTTATCACAAGTATTGAACGATTTTTGGATTTTGCATGGGAGAAAACCAGAAAAATTCTGGCAAACTCCAAGCAAACTTCCATATAGAAACGCATCCTCTAACTGTCGTTGTTAAATATTGTCTTTGATCCATAACCTTCCAACCTGAAGAACACTGTCTTAAGACTAGTTGATGAATTGCTTTCAATCATTCTTTATGTAATTGTGATTTCCTTAAATAATCAGTTTGAAAATATGCAAAACAAAATGTTTATTTGTTATGGAATCAGAATTCATTTTCTTCTTATTTATTTCAATAGCAATTAAAGTTATTATAATGCTTAGATATTATAATATATATATATATATATAAATATATATATATATATATATATATATATATATATATATATATATATATATATATATATATATATATATATATATATATATATATATATATATATATATATATATATATATATATATATATATATATATATATATATATATATATATATATATATATATATATATATATATATATTAATATAAAGAAAAGACATATATCAATATAAAGTAATAAATACAATGCTAAAAATATAATGTTGTAACTACAATGCACAATAGGAAATCTAGCCAGCGCAAAAGCAGCTAAAGAAAGATTTGCCTATATAAATAAGATAAAACAGGAAGAAAAGTAAAATCAGAAATATAAATTGGAAAGATACTAAAGTATATGAAGCAAAAGACAAGAAGGCATAGGGACCATGTCTTCATCAGGAGGGAGATGGTCAGCTATGCAAAAATGAACACTCTTTTCTGACATGCTCGAAGGACAAATGTCTAAAAATCTTCGAGCAATTCCCCCGAAGAGTGTTCGTATTAAAAGAACTTAATTAAAAATTAGACTAAATATATATGTAGAAAATATAAATATATATGCAGAAAAATAAAAATACTCACTATAGATGAAAATACTTACAATAGTAGAAAAATACATACAGTAAAAAAATACATACAGTAGAATACAAAATACAAATGCCAATAAATCAGATTGAATTTATATATGAGAATAGTAGGAAGTTGCCAAAAGTAAATGTGAAATTAGAATGAAGAAATATTGCCAGAAGTAATTAAATTCAAAAAGTTAAAGTGGTTTAAAAAGTTAAAGTGTATTAAAGGGGATTTAAGTTTTAGTTATGTATAAAATAAAGTGTATATATGTAGTGTATATATATGTTCTTACAAGAATCCTGAAAATACCTACATATAAACACTTTCACACTTTCGCACATATATACACTTTCGAGCTTGTCAGAAAAGAGTGTTCATTTTTGCATAGCTGACCATCTCCCTCCTGATGAAGACATGGTCCCTATGCCTTCTTGTTTCATATACTTTAGTATCTTTCCAATTTTATATTTCTGATTTTACTTTTCTTCATGTTTTATCTTATATATATATATATATATATATATATATATATATATATATATATATATATATATATATATATATATATATATATATATATATATATATATATATATATATATATATATATATATATATATATATATATATATATAAAGATAGATAGATAGGTTGATAGATATAGATATTAATAATATGTATTCTCGTGAAATATTTTAAGGTGAAGGTAAAAACAATCATAACTATTTATTACATATTTCCAACCAACAGAATTTATTTATTTTTAAACGTTTAAATAGCGGAAAACAAATTTCTTAATAACGTAAAAGGTAACTGAAATTCTTGTTAAGAAACAGTAAGTTTCAATTCGTAGCGATTAAAAGAAAGACAAATATATTGAAAAATTAAAAAAAAAACTGGGAAAACATATTTATCAAAAAAGTAATTGCTAAAGTTTATGTTTTTTTTTTTCGAAATGCATTTATTTTTGATTAATTTTGATAAATAATAATTTAAATTTATTCATTTGGTTGCTAATAGAAATGTTTTTCTTTCATTGAGAAGAAAATTATTGAAAAGTAATGAGTACATTCATTTAATAAAAATTATAGTAGCAAAATTTCACTTAGATAAAAGTTCCAGCAATAAATCAAAATGTTTATTTTTGCAAAATTAACTCATTTTCCTCTCTTATGAATCACATGTTGTAAGGTTCAATTAATCAAAGAATCATCAGTTAAACTCTGTTTCAACCATGATCATTAACTAACTGATTATGTGGGTTATGAATTGTGGCTCCAGAACTATTCAAACATCTCTAGAAACATTTTAATATAAATGCCACTTTCAGTTAAAGAATTATGAAAATAATTTAAATCATTAAATTCAAATAATCAGATTGACAAAAGTAGTTATAATTTTAAATAATAAATGCAAAAAGTAATAAGAATCTTAACTTTCTAAAATAACTTTATCATCGTATCACCGCAATGAAATTACAATCAAGCATATTTGTAGTGTTGAAGTTGATTAAAGACAACTTCAATAATTCCCTCAATTAAATGATTTAAATTTTAAAATATCATTTTAAATACTAATTAATTTATCAAGATAATTTATTTAAAGATATAAAAGTGTTGATTAATATTACATTCATATATTTGTAAAATATATTTATTTAATCAATGCTTTAAAGTTATAGATTTCAGTTTCTAAAAACCAGGTATAATATATAAGCAATTTTCTTGTAAAATTACTAGGTCACAAAGCGTTTCCAATGTAGCTCATAGTGGTTTTAAAATTCTTAATTTTTTTTACTTTAAATCCTCTAGCATATTAAAAGTTTTTATTAAAACTTATTTTTTATTATTGTGATATTCCCTTCCGGAAATACAGGATCTTAAATAACAGAAATAAATTGTATTTGACATAAAGTCAAATAAAATTTATTTCAGTTATCAGTTAAAAAAGTCAAAATTGTTTAATTACATTCAAGAATCCTAAAAAGTAAGGAGTCATTGATCATACTCCACTGTTTGTTTCAAAACCATTGCAATTTAACTCCATGCCTTTATTCTGGAGTATAAAATTTCTGTCTTGCCCAAAAATATAAAACCTAAAAAATGCACAATTAAACGCTAAGAATATATAACGTGAAAGATATGCTCTAAGCATACATTGAAGTGCCCACTGCAAAAAATGAAATATATTTATGTATCGATTAATGAACGATACATGTTTCATATTCTCCGGAAGGCATTTTCAGCATAACAAAGATTTGGATACTGGTATTCTGGGACGAATTATTTATTGATATATATTAATCTGAATTTTGGGTTATGATACAAAAGTGTATCACTTTATCTTTTACATAGTTAAAAACAAGAAATAGACCACACGTTTATCCTTTATCCATGGCAAAAATTGTGTTGGGTGTCTAATTTTTTTAAATTACATTTCACGGGACAGTTAAACATGTCTCATTCCCAGTAGAATGTCTTATCAGTAAGAATTATGCTATAAATATTACAACAATATTTAGTTCTTAGCACTTTGAGATGTCAATAATACCTTTCACGGACAAATAAATACAAATATATTAGCAGGACCTATCTGAGCATTGTTTATACTTTTGCACTTTGATACATCTCTAGTAAAGAAATAATAAGTATTTGTTTTATAACTATGAAATTTATCTTGAAATTTAATTGGATTTTCTTCATTTTGATTTGCGTTATGGGATCATATTCATTACAAAATAAAATATACTTAATGAATCATGACCCGCAAACTCTTGAAACGTAAATTAATGTTAAAGGCAAATTTGAAAGTGATCTTCAAACAAAATTTACACTTCAAAACATTACTGAATGCATATATATATATATATATATATATATATATATATATATATATATATATATATATATATATATATAATGCATATATATATATATATATAGATATATATATATATATATATATATATATATATATATATATATATATATATATATATATATATATATATATATATATATATATATATATATATATATATATATATATATATATATATATATATATATATATATATATATATATATATATATATATATATATATATATATATATATATATATATATATATATATGTGTGTGTGTGTGTGTGTGTGTCACTCATATAGACAAAAATATTTTGTACATAAAATTAATTTTATCAATAAATTATTTCAGAGTATAATATCATTAATTAAGTAGAAGAATGCAAAATATACATGGATTTTATAAGAAAATGCATGTAAGATTCACAAGTTTAAATTCTAAATTTGAATAAACAGCACATAAACATTCATATGTGCATGAAATGAGGCAAAAATATAAAAATATGTGTGTATATTGCTAGAAATTAATAAGAGAAATTTATTTGTAAAAATGTTGGATTTACAAATGCAGCGTAAACTTGTAAATATTAGGTAATTTGGTATAAAATTGAAATAATCTTAGAAATAAAACAAAAGCTATATATTTTTTTCTGATACACAAAACTAAATCACATTTGGCCAACAAAAAAAATTGATGTTACGTTTAATATCGATAAATATCTTCTCTAATTAAAAAATGACAAAAAGAAAATACTTAATATAACAATATTGAGAAAGATATTACAACAAGAAATCCTTAATAAGCGCATTCCTCAGTCGTAGGATCCTATCCACATATTTGATAAAGTTTCATCTTTCTTTCGATAAACTGAGTCATTCTCTCATATGTAGGAAATATTATACCAACATTATTTTTTCCTATAACACTAAAACATTTTAATAGAATTTGAAAATCAAACTAGAAAAATGAATTCCCTAATTTTAAATTATATTTTAACTTAGTTAAAAATTTTAAAAAAATGTTACATCAGATATATTCAGTTTACTGATACAAATTTCATTAAATAACAGAATTTATCATTATTGCAAGAGATAATGTGCTTCTCCCTTAATGATTAATAAAAACATTATTCTTTAATGTCAAAAAATTCTATTAATTTAAATAAATCATCTTGAAATGAATTAAAAATAGCTTAAACTTTAATTTAGGCATCAGTACAGTGAGAAAAGTGGTTGAAACTTTATATCAAGCATTGAGTTTGGTGTAGAACTGGGTAACCCTTGGTTTGATGGAAAATTTGGTGATAAAATTTAATTTATCTTATTTTAGGCAACATCTTCTCTTTTTTACGACAACGTAGTAGACGTCTTTTTAGTCATATCATGTCATCTATCTTGGCGTCAAAGATTGCTAAAAAATGAAGGGGTACCCAATTGTAATCTTTACCCAGGCATCTCTACACAAAGATAAAATAGAGTATATCCGAGGCCTTGTCGTGAATGGGTAATGACATTTGTAAACAAAACAAAAAAATATTAATATTTGTTTTAAAAAAAATTAAACTTTCGTACATTCTAAATTTAAATGGAGTTTTAAGCTGAAGGCTTAGAGCCAGTATTAAGTAGATCTAATACGAGGGTCACTCTGAAATTTTTGAAATACAACTAGGTTTTTAAAGTTATACTTACAAAATTTTAGGTGTGTTAACAGTAGTCTCCTCCAGCATCAATGTACTTTTGTAAACGAATTTTCTATACATTAAATGCCTCAAGCCATTCATTTCTTCGAATAGATGAAAAAAATGGATTTATAGCCACATCAATCTCTTCTTCTGAATGAAAACGACGTCCACGTAAATTCTTTTTTAGATTAGAGAATAACCAAAAGTCGCACATAGCTAGATCAGATGAATACGGCAGATGTTCGATCACTTTAATTTTTTTTGTTTAAGAAACTCAACTGTTAATCCGGCTGTATGTGAAGATGCATTGTCATGGTGAAGCATTAGTCCCCTAACATTCAGTTCTTGTAGAATTTCTGGAAGACATTTAGTGGTATACCAGTTTGCTGTTACTGTCTTCTGTCCTTCCAACTTGATTGCTTTGACCAATCCCGTATTTCTGAAGAAAATGGCATACATCACTTTTTTCAGTGCGCGTAGTTTTTTCACCATTGTCGGCGTTTGATCATCTTCAAAGACCCATACTTTGCTTTCTTGACGTGTTGGAACGTGAAAAAACGGTATGTATGTTTCATCACCTGTTACAATTTCAGAAATGATGCGGTGGCCACCATCATTCAGCATATTAAGAGTTTCTTTACCGATTCTGACACGCTCCTCTTTTTGATGCTCAGTTAGATTATGGGAAACCCAACGGAAAACTACTTTTTTCATAAGTAATTCTTCATGAATGATTCTGTGTATGGCTGCGGACCCAATGTTAAGTTCCTACTGTATCATTTGATAGGTACAGCGATTATCATCCATTAACATTTTTCGTATGGTAGACACATTATCCGGGATTACTGCCGACGGCAGCCTTCCTATGTGTTCTTCATCCTGAAGAAAATTGCGACCTCTTCTAAATTCTCTAAGCCATCTGAATACAGTAGCACGAGCTAGAGATTCATCACCAAATGCTAATTGCAACCGTTGAATGCATTCTTCTTGATTTAATCCTGCTTTGAAATCGTAGAAAATCATAGCGCGAAAATGTTCTCGCGTCAACTCCATTTTCTTTTCTGTTTAAAATTTATTCCACGCTAAACAAGTTGAAATAAGTCAGTAAAAAATCGTCTTCTGTGTTAAAATACTTTGTACTTTAAAATTAAGCCATTATTTTTATTTTGTAAATTCTCGCGTCTGTGCGTATCTCAAAAATTTCAGAGTAACCCTCGTAGTACTTAAATTATTGATGTAATATTGATTTTAATGATTCGTATACAATAATTAGATAATATACATTACAATGTACAGATATGCCTCTCACGTTCTAGTCATATTTTACAATATAACATTTTTATTAAAAATTTAATTAACTTTTTATATTTATTGCAATATTTTATTTGAATTTTTATATTATGCCAAAAGAAACCACACTATCTCGAAGGCATGGGACAAAATATTTAAATCTGAATCCTTGACTTAATTTAAAAATGGTATTATATATTCATGAATTTCCATTCCAGTTTGACTTTATTCAAAATGAAATTAGATAAACCTTAAAGACATAAAATTTACCAAGTAACTCTCGAAAGCTGTTATCAGACTACATTTTATGATCTTTTTTGTGACGATGATGGAAATTTTAATGAACGATAGATATATTTTTAACGATTGAAATTAAACTATCAAAAGTTGTCGATATTACTTTTTGAATTATAGAATGCATTGTACCGCAGGTACAAGAAACCTCCAAATTAAAGAAAATTCCCTCTGAAGCAGAAAGCTTTCTAGATATAATAACATAGTACTAAATTAAATAAGTAATTACCTGTTTTTAACTACTCTGTTGATTTTTGTCTCAGGAGTGTATGTGAATATATTGTACATTATAGTTTTGCTTAACATAGTTTTCGGTGATGATAAATTGCAGAAACTTGTCAGACTTTCAAAGCTAGTGAGTCTTGTTATTGCATAAATAAAACCGAATGTGTAGCAATTAGAGAAATCAAACGGTGCCGTTTCAGATGTCAATAGAGCATCCGACGACCATGAAAGCGCAAAATCTACTAAGACGAAATTGCGAAAGTAAAACTAAATTGATTGTGAGAAATAGAAGGGTATTAAGAAAGATTTTGACTACCAGAAAGATGACTGCTAATCTGTGTTAGAATCTGTAGAACCCGAGGATCAGCATGCACAGTTCGTAGGAGAATTACATAAACAAAAATATTTGTGGCCTTGCTGCGATATCAGAATCCTAAATATCACACAAAAATTTATTGAACAGTTTCTGCTTAATGTATTTGATAAACACTTACCACTAATCAACATCCTACTTATCACCATACAAAATTTGTAAGCAGGTTAGCCAGTTAAAACCACTTAAATCTATTCAAAAATATTTAAATTGTTTCCACTGGAAAAACTGCTCCCATATCCTATTAGAAGCATTTCCTTAAATATTCTAAGTTTTTTATTGTTTTGGAAAGTCTAAGAGGATTCAGCTAGTGCAACATGCATTATTACAGGTCTACGTAGCAGTTTACTCAACAACACAACTCTTTTAAAGCCGTTTTACATAAATTCAGTTCACAAAAATATTTTAACAAATTACAGTGTCTTGATTCCAGCAATCATATTTCTGCCTATCCTTGGGATTGCTGTGACCGACTCAAGAAACAAATCCCATTTTGCCAGGTGGATGAGGATGATTTGATATACGCATCTGCAGAGCCACAATTTAAAAATTCATGTAAAAATCAATCTAAATATCTTCCCAGAATGTTTCTTCCGTCCAAATCATCATATTCTTGTCATTCTCTGATAAGCCAGTATATCAGATTAATATTGCACTCGAATTATTCAATAATATTTCAAAGGAATTTACTCTTATTTAAAAAGAGGGTAGCAAGAATAAAACGCTTGCGCTTCTTGATCTGGTAAAGGAGTCTACGTAAGATCTATCTTGACGGCTTATCTGCCTTTCGCAGAGAGTGCCTTTTGTCAGGTGGTTGAGGATGATTTGGTATACGAAGCTGCAGAGCCACATTAAATAAATTCGTGTAAAAAATCATTTTGCCATAGAAGTTGGTCTCAATAAAGAAATTTCACTTTCAATTTTAAAAGACATCTAGATTTTGAATGTCATCTGTAGTGTCCTCCAACACATTCAAAATGGCTTGACTTGGGAGACAATGTCAGGGGGACTGTTTTTAACAAGTTAAAGCCTTTCCATCTTTCATGAGATTCGCTTGCAGTGAATCCCATCGCATGCAGACATTCTTGGTAATGAGACTACACATAAAACTGTTAAAAATAGCTCAGATTTACCCTAATTTTCTCGGACATCTCTTACCTTATTAGGAACTTTTCCCACTTTATTAATCTGGAATATCCTAATTTTCCTCGTTTTCATCATTGAGAAACAGATTAATAGTCCTAGATAATTCTTGTATTCTCTAGTACAACAGAAAAAAACAAATTGTCATTTCTCTTATTCGTAGTGGTCATTTGGGTTTTATGATATACAAAGATGGACTAAGGGTTTTCCCTACCTGCTCAAAGCTCACATTAGTCGGGCTACCGGTGACCATCTATTTTAACTGATCTTTCTTCGACCTTTTCGTCTTCGATCTTTTCTCTGGGGTCCTCGACTGCTTTAACCTAACTACAAAGGATCTCTGTGAGAATCCGCTCAACGTACTTGCTATGCTCAGTTACTGTAGTCATGGTCTTGGTTTAACTTAACAGAGGAATGTGGACTGTCAACAACAACATGACTATTTTGGACACATAATCCCTACTATAATATAAAATAGATTTTAAGCGAAATGCGAAAGTGCTTTTCCTTTTAAATTTTAATATGAATTTCATTTTTCATTACTTATATAGGCTTATTAAAAAATTAAATCTAAAGTAAGTAAAATAGTAGAACTTTTTCAAGTAATTTTGTAATAAAAAATTAACTTTAATATATATATATATATATATATATATATATATATATATATATATATATATATATATATATATATAATATACATTATTATAAATAATTTGTTTCGTAAATGAAGGAATTTAAGCTTTCGATAACTATTTATACGTAATATATTTTGATGATACGTGTATTTCTATTTGAAACAAGTTCAGTTTTATTTAAATTAAATATGAATAATATATAAATAAAAAAGATGTTTATATATTTAAGCGCAAAAGATGTATTAATAATTAGTAGCATTGTATATAAATTAAGATTAAATGTACAAATAAATAATATGTACATAACTATTCTTAGAAAATTTCTGTTGATTTTGTTAGCTATGATGCAACACTGTATTTATTGCGAAAAAATAATAAAGATCTATGTGTCATGTTTCTCCATTTATTCAAATTTTTAACTTTTTTTCTATCATTTTTATTTAGTGATTCCGGAATCTGACAAGTTCTCTGTAATCCTTTGTGTTGCGAAAGAAGATTGTTCTTCTTTCAAAAGAATATAATTAAATTGCAGTATGTCTGGCAATTTTACTAAAACAATGTTAAAATCATATCTGATTTACTAAATATTTTAAACAGTATAGATCCATGCAGTACTTTAAAGAGAAATCTCACCAGATGACGTGAAGTGAAAACATAATTTAAAGTTTTGAAGTTATTACCAACATATTAAATTGTTAATGATGTAACCAACATACTGAAGATTGATTGCTATTTTAGATGATTGTATTCCACACCACTACTCCAGAATTAAAAACTGTGCAAATTATAAAGCAAATTTTAAAGCAAATTTTAAAGTAGATTTTCAAAGTCATTATAAAGCAAATATTTAAAAGAATTCTCCTAGTATACAACTTAAATGAAATCTTCAATCTTTTTCTAAAACTAAACGAGATTTTACTACGTGATAAAAGTTCACTGGGGATCATAATATAAAACATATTTAGCGAATATTTAAGAGATTGTGTTTTGATATTTAAAATTTCAAACGGAAAATATAGATTTCTTTGTGATGATAACTCTATCTCAGCTATGTTCTGAGAGATACTAAAAATTCTTACAGTTAATATTGTAGAAATATGATTCTGAATTGTAGCAAGATGACAACAGAACTTTATTAGAAAGATATGTTAAACATTCAAAGCTTATATGCTTCAAAGAAAACATTTTATAAATTTACAAATGTGTTGTTACTTATGTCACTTGGACAAGCCAAGCTCGCAATGCCACTATTGCGAGCTTGCAATGGCTATGCGAATGCTATGCGCAATGGCTATGCCACTCGCAATGGCTATGCCACTCGCAATGGCTATGCGAATTTAAGTCAGTAGCCTTTCGTTTAGCACCATCAACATGAAAGTACAACTTTTCTCTAAGCTCTTCCGATATGAAATGAAAAAAATGCTTCTGTGCATGATACATTTTTCTATTCCTAACACGGTAATGAAATTATTCTAAAACATACTATGACAAACATTTTCCAATGTCTTTCTCTTGTTGTCATGTTACCAATAGTTTATGAAGTTTTCTTAACAAGTAATTAAATAATATTTCAACATAAAATAAATATATCATTCTTGCATCATTCATAACAATTCTTTCCTGATAAAAACAACAATAATAAATGCATACTTATCTTATAATTCTCTTGGCTCAGAGACACAATATCGAATATTCCGCCACTTCGCATTAATGGCCAACATTGACACAAGCACTTCGCACTATCTGACGTCTTATTGTCACGCGGTATACACAATAAATGTGAAAATTAAATTTCATTCTGAAAAATTGGTTTTAATGTGTTTAAAAAGTAAGAAGTTATCTCTGAAAATTATTTAACATCACAAAAAAAAACTGTTATTTGGGAAAAATAGTCCTTGCCGATAAAATAAAAAATAGCGCTACAACTAATTGTCTTAATTTTGCTGGCCAATAACTTCAGAGCCAACAATGGCCAGAATCTGTTGGACCACTAGTTATCATCCAGCACCAGCCCGGTTTATTTTGGCCAGCACTCATCCGTGGCCGTAATGGCCGGAGCTGGGCCATCAAACCAACATGAGCGGCTTGCCGTGGCCAACAGAAAACCGGTTTGATCAGCAGCGGCCCGGATTTTTGCCGGCAGTTTGTGTTTGCTGGGTAGATGGCACCATCAAAGTGCTTACTCCCTCCATTTTGACATTGAACTGGAGGGAGAGGAAGTTTTCTCCAGACCATTACACTCATAGTAACTGCTCAATAACGGATCACAGGACTTTCGATTCCACATTTTTAACGATATCGTATACTGCATGTACTTGGTGGCTCTTTGGTAGCATTGGGAATGGAACCCCGCTCTTCAGGAAGGAAGACCGATGCCCTAACCACTAGGCTACCATGACCTAATGGTTAAGTACAGGGACCTCTGCTGGTGTTTACTTTACTTTACTTTACGGCCTAATGATTAAGGCATGGGTCTTCAGGTTTGGGAGGGTGGCAAATCTTAGAGTTGCAAACGGAGAAAATTTTTATTCAGTGAGAAATTCATATCTATATTGATAAAAATACATTTGACTTTATAAAATTTACTGAAAAAAATTTTATAAAGTCTAATTATAATAAATAAAAGAAATTTTATAAAGAAACAAAGAATGGTATGAGACATGAAAATAACTCTCTAAACTATTGTTTCCTTGACTTATCTCAAAAGCTCCTCGTTCAATAAAATAAATAATAATAGCAATCTAATGGAATCTTAGCACAATTGTATTGTCCTAGTTCTCACTTTGGATTCTTAGCCTTTCTTCCTTGGGGAAAAATGAGTCTACTGAGAGAACTACTGATTTAAGCCTTTTTCGTCTATCTTTGTAGAGCAAAGTGAAGATCTTCTGCTGAATGCGATCATAATGTTCATGAATCCTAACTATGAAATTATGCAAGGAATTAATTTGTTAGCTACAACCTGCTCTGTAACATTTTAATAGTATTAATTATATATATTCAAGATACAGAAACGGACAGAGCAAGAAAAGTTACTGTCCGTATATATATATATATATATATATATATATATATATATATATATATATATATATATATATATATATATATATATATATATATATATATATATATATATATATATATATATATATATCATAGTATATCATGATAGGCTATACTCCAGTAAATATATAGTATGACTATATATATGATATATATCACTGATATCGATATATATATATATATATATATATATATATCATATATATATATAATCCTAATTTCATGAAAGGCTCAACTCTAGTATTAGTCTAATGAATAAAGTTGATTTTCAGCTGAGTTTCAATTGTAAGCATATTATATATACAACAAACGCGCTCAATAATAAAATCATTTAAATATTTTGGTTAAATTAATATTTGATCAAAACCAATAGTTCATTTAAATCAAAATATAAAAGAATAATTTTGAAAAAGTAAAAACAATTGAGTATTCGCTTAAATATTTTTCTAAATTGAAATATTCCGAATTCCTACTTTTTTATAGATGCTATATCTAGATTCTATGTGTTTTTAGTATTAAGGTAAAGCACTTATTTTCTAATATACTAACATGTGAAGAATCTAATAATAAATTATTTTAATTACATTGAGTTAGAAATGTAACGCATAAATGCAATGTTTAAACATTATTGATAATGGTATCTATTTTAAAATTAAATTGTAAAGTGATTTGTTGTAAGAAACAAACAGGTTAAAATTGAAATGCTGAAAGTTAAATTAATTGAATTATGAATTATATAAATATGAAATTAAAGATTAAAATTTATTAGAAAAAACTAACGAAAATGTTTTAGGTTTTATTAAAAAATAAATATATTAGCTTAAATTATAAAATTCATTTAGATAGTATTCTGTAAGTGTAAAACTATACATATAACATATTAGATTTTTTGTATTATTTAATTCCCTTTTAAAACTCCATTAAATTCCTTTTAATGAATATTCCGTATAAATATACATAATTTTTTGTAAAATATAACTTTTTACAAAAAATTGGGGAAAAAACGCTAGAACACTTTTTTATTTTATAAACATTTATCCAATCAGGGATAGAGTTAAAAATGCTAACGATTATTAATGGAAATTATATTTAAAAAAGGTGTTTCACTGAGAAGTGGATGTATGCAAATTTTCTGACTTATATAACTAATTATATTATGAAAGCACTAGTACAATTTCATAACATAAATATTTTACTATAATTCCATTCAATTGCAAATGGATATTATATAAATTCTTAGAAAATGAAACCACCAAAACTGCCATGAATCTAAATCTTCAAATTACTTATAGGCAAATATAAATTTTGAGGAAAGTTTATGTAAAGAAATCACATTGTACATATCAAGTTCAATTTGTGTCTACGTAGTTCCAAGAAAAATGTTGACTTGGCGAAAGAAGTCTTGGACTTGCCCAAAAGGCATACATATATTTTTTGGTCGTTATATACATGACAAAAGAAAAGAGGGTGCTATAAAATTGAAAGCAGTGGGGAAAAGAAGTATGAAACATGTACAGTCATACTAAGGAATGCATATCGATCTCTTAAGCAGAAGAAAGCAGTTACAGTTTGGGGAACTAAGGTTTGTATTTTTATACTTTGCTTTCAGTTTTCTCGCCAAACTCTGAAGTCGAATGGCGTCTTTTTCTTGCATTGAAAGAATGTTGCATTAAGTCACGTTTTTATTCGAATTTTTTATGTGTATGTGTTGGATATTTTTCCTTTTTTTATTACTGCAGGGGAAGGGGGCCATTGGAGATTACGGTTGTCAGCTTCGCTGCGGACCCGATTTGAATAAATGTTGACACTGCCGTTCCTGTTGCATGATGGGAGTTGGCGACCAGCGTGGTGACAAGGACACGACGCCTTTGGTTTCAGTGCTATGAATAAAATAAATCTGAGAAAATAATAGCAGGGATAAATATATTGAATAAATTACTAAGTTGTAAAATATTTTACACAATTTTGATTCTTGAACCATAAATACTTATTTAAATAAAACTCTGATAATTTTTGTTTATTCATAGTTGAATTATTACACAATTAAAATTTAAGAATAAATTATACTTTATAATTTGATGAACTTGAATGTATGAACTATTAGTAAAATAATTTTTGCCATTATATTTTAGGTATTTAAACCTAACCTAAGATTCTTCTTATAGAAGATTATTATTTCTTTAATAAACTATTTTGTTACTACAAAACAACTCTAATTCTACTATTAATATTTGTATATGAACAATATAGAGGATTCAGGATTAAAATCTATTTTTGTTATTAAATTCAATAATTGAAGTTAATAAGAAACTTTCGATAATCCATAAATCAAAATAGTTAAAATTTTATATCAGAAATAAATTAATAAAAATATTACTAAGATAATAATATTATAAAAAATAATTGATAATGTTTACTTAATGAAAAGCCGTTATACTTTGTTAATCTATGTATAGTTTGTTAAGAATATGAAATACGTTAAACAGATTGATCGAAGTACAAACACAAGTTAGATAATTTCTTAATTGCAAGACAAATAAAATTCTAGAGCATTGTGCCGAGTTTTTTATATCACAAAAATAAATAGGATAAATACCTATATTTTTCCAAAAAATAAGAGGTACAAAGCTTTTATGTAAAAGCAGCAATAAAATTCCAAATCTTTTATAATAGGAAGGGACATGCTAATTTCAACAAGAATAATATGTATCAACACTTAATTGGTATAAAATAAGACTTATATTTGAATTATTGAAAATTTTGCAATATTAAAAAGTAAAATTTGTCAAAAAGTAAGTGTTGTCAAAAATTATTTCAAACGAGAAAAGATAAGATACACTATACTACAGCCATGCTATCATTATTGCTTCACAACTCTTATTCGATAAATGTTATAAGTCTAAAATGTTAAGACACATATTTTCACGACAAATATGAAAATATTGCATCTGTAATTCTGATACAACAAAAGCTAGAGTTCATCATTTAAGAATCATAAAAACATTGCAAAACGGTATCATAAAATAAGAAGTATTTTAATAGAGTAGTTTGTAAGTCTGGTTTCAAAACTTTATTCTTCCTAGACTAATACTTGAAATAGAGTTATTTGCTAGTTTTATTATATTAATAATTCAAACATTCAGTTTTTTCTTGGGTCTTCCTATCAGTGCAATATGTGCAATGTTAAGTAATTATATATATATATATATATATATATATATATATATATATATATATATATATATATATATATATATGTGTGTGTGTGTATATATATATATATATATATACACACACACACACACACACATATATATATATATATATATATATATATATATATATATATATATATATATATATATATATATATATATATATATACACCGTTGCTGTTGAATCGACGCACAAAGTTATTTAACATTTGATTTATCAAAAAGAATTATTGATCTATTAAATAGGTATATTTGTATAAATATTCCGTTTATATGTAAGCCTTTCCTGATTAATAACTGTCAGATACATAGAATCGGGATATACCGTAAACTAGAAACACGTGTACTATTTATTTTTTCCCGGAAAGCAAGTGAATCATTCCTTGCTAATCGCTTTCAGAATGATTGTCATTTGCAACTGGAAGGGGAAGAAAAAGTGGTGACAAATGTCGAATCAATACGTTAGGGTAAGAGAACAACAATGGAAATGTAATAGAAGGAAGCTATTGAATCAGCATGACCTGTTATTTAAGTTATCGATTTTATGAGCAAAATGTCATATGCACATGTTTGATTGTCAAAATTTATTTGATAACAAAAATAACAGAATTTTAACTCCCTCCGATTGTTGAATATTTATCAATAATTGAATGTAATTTTCAAGTATTATTTGATTTAGCTATAAAATTAACTTATAGGTTCTATCGTAAGAAAATAATGATGCAATTAGCAAATTTACTGAATAATTATATCCTGCCTGATCGAAAATTAAAAAAAAGTAAAATTTGTTACATACTTAAGTTTATTTACTTTTAATTCTAAAATTATATTTAGGTATTCTTATCAAAATATAAAACCAATAATCTCAGAATACTTTTATTAGTTATTATTATAATTTAAATGTTAGTTTATTTAGTCTTTTATCTAAATGGATACATTTTTAAACCTCATAACATACAATCCTATAATCCTAAATACATAAAATGGTTACATTTTTCATAGTAGCTTAACAGGTATAACTGCAGAATTTTACTTAATTTAACAATTCTCCTCGCTTCTAACATCTATTAAAATTTTCATATAATCAAGATATGCATTATATATATATGCATATATATTTATATATATATATATATATATATATATATATATATATATATATATATATATATATATATATATATATATATATATAGTATATATATATATATATATATTATATTTATTTATTTATTTATATATATATATATATATATATATATATATATATATATATATATATATATATATATATATATATATATATATATATATATATATATATATATATATATATATATATATATATATATATATATATATATATATATATATATATATATATATATATATATATATATATATATATATATAGATATGTATATATATATATATATATTATTATATATGTATTATTATTATTAATATCGTTAAAGATAGCATAGATAATAAACAATCAGATAATAAATTTTTAGACACATTCCTTATTTCATTCATTCAGATTTAAATGCATTTTTAGATATTTTATGAGTGAAATACTTTAATTATTTTATGAATTCGAATAACTGTAAATAAGATTTAAAATATTTATTGAATATCATAAAAATAAAGAGTTATTAAAATTATATTTGATTCTTTCTCTATATCTAATATCCAAATTTTTTAAGCTGATTAATGCTTAGTAAATAATTTATTGGGCTAGAAAATCAGATAATACCCTAATGAGTATTTATTATTTAATATATAACAAATATATTTCCCTAAAGTAATAAAATATTTGTATTCCCAGAGCAAATTTTCTATTTTTGAAAGTATTGTTCATCTGACTTAAGTCATGTTTCCACTAAACAAAGGAAACGGGGAACGAGGCGAAAACTAGCCATAATAACCCACAATCATCCCTTCTCAACAACAGCTGCTATGGACGATATTCAAAAAGGAGTAGGTGGGGGAATAATCAGCTGTAGTGTTTACGGCCACCACCATCCAATATGTGCGTCATAGCTACGTGTAGACAAGTATGAGTTTCCTACACCCTACTAATGCAATTTATCTCACAGGAAGTTACTGATAATACAGCTTCTTGTTTATTTTATTTTGGAATCCGAAGTGTTCAATCATGATGTCATTAAAATGAGTTTTAGACTGATATTTTTAAAGTAGAACTCATTAGTTAAATAGTGGAAATCAAAGCTAAGTTATAAGCTAAAGGACAACTTTTAATGTTGACATATTATTATATTTTTCAGTTTTAAAATACTTCCGTTAAAAGAAATAATTGCCTATATTAAATGTGTATAATCAAAACTTATTAAAAATTGCAAGATATTCTTTTGATATTATATTTACTAAAATTGAATAAACTGCAAAAATTGTCTTTTTAATTTATAAAACAATATAAGTATTCATGAAAATATTTTGATAAGACATTCTTCTAAAATCAGAATAACACTAATATTCTTGAAATAATATTATCTGTGTTCAAAAATTTGAGATTAATATATAATGAATAGAAGTTCTATTAAATGGTATTTCAATTCATATGTCATGCCCCTTTGTTTTATAATTTTCAATTTCTTTTTGTTGCTTGACAATAAGTTTCACAATGTAGTTCCCAAGACGTTTTTCATGAAAGAAACTTATCACATTTCTTAGGAGTACTACCCTATTAATATCTACTAAATTAAACCCTTATTTTATGAAATTATTTTTATTAATATGTGTCTCTTAGAGATGTCTGCTTGTAGTTTACATCTGCAGCATTTCTTTTTGTAGCTCTTCTTGAACAGGTGGTTTTTCTAACTTACAATATGGGAAATTTTTGCTGGGGTTACAGGCATCCCTGTACCTTGTCCAAAATTGAGCTCTATCACTTAGGTGGAAAAAAACAGGTGAAACTCTTCGTAATTTAGAAGGTGGTACCAAGAAGAATTCCTACAATGCTTGATATGTCACCCGCAGTGGAACCACTTCACTTGGATTGCATTGTTACTTGACCTATTTTATGTGTCCTTGCCATTCCTAGCTAACACGACAGACCTTCAGATTAGTCGGGATTTAAACTCACCCCTGTTTGATAATGAAGACAATGGCTTTATCATCCAGGCCACCGCAATTGGCCCACAAGAGAAGCAAAAATAATAATATTCATTCATGTTGGTACATAAGATTTACTGTCAAGAAAGTATATCTATGCAGCAAAATGAGTACTTTTATCCTAAAAATAATATGTTAAGTCTTCAATAAAATGTTATCGTCATTTTATCAAACAATGATTAATCACAACGTAATAAATTGACATTTTTAAACTTCAAAACTTTTAAAGCTTTATTTCGAACATGCATATCAATATATTAACTAACAATTCCTCAGTTTCATGTAGTAGATTCAGCAGTAACTTTAGTATGCTATGTAGGCAAAAAAATCCTTATGAAAATCTAGTTACTATTTAATTAAATATTTTTCGTAACCAAACTTTGTTCAAATCTAGGTATTTGTAAATGTCTTCAAAATGTGTCTACTTTTATAATCATCATTTAAGAACTTTTCAAAAGCGACAGAAAAATAATAGAACGTTATGAACATAAGGTATATCACTCAAATAAAACAAGCGAAAAGAAAAAGTACTGTTGTTTAATCGATAAGTATAATGGAGTGAAATACCATTTATCGGATTCACGCTTGATAAAAATGTTACTTATACTTGGGGTTTAGAAAATGTTGAATCGTTGAAATATGACTACAAAACAAACAAGCTTTTAATGAGGTCCAAGTAATTCGTATAGGAACTGAAAAGAAATTAACTATCTAAAACTGAGGATAGTGCTTTGTAATACTTGAATAGTATGAATATATTATCATACATAATTTATCTTCGAATTTCAAAGACATAAATATGTTTATCATACATAATTATATTCCATAACAAATGCAATAACTTCGAATTTGAGTCCAGTTTTCTATAAACAAATCTTGACTGATATAAATATTCTTAAATTTATTTATTTCCCGAAGAAAAAATATAAATGAATACAAACACAAATGTGAGGTGTATTTAAATTCCACCTCCCCAATTTCTTGCACTGTTCCTCTTCTTCAGACAAATTTTTTGCAGTCACTAAGCATTTCTGTGTGTATTATACTCTTTCTTTTCTTTGTGTTTCACTGAACTTGCTACTTTCGTAGAAAAAATACTGCAATTTTTTTTGGTAAACAATAGAAACCTAATCAGATTAAAAATATAGAATTAATTCATTACTTAGACTATTGAAATATCTGTTTCGTAAAAAATTAATTATTCATAAAAACTGAAAAGGTAAAAATTAATTTATTGTAAAGAAACACATAAGATTCATTTTTTTAAACATAGGTGAAGAAATAAATATATAAATATAACAATTTAAAAATAAATCCCACAAACTAAGAAATGCTTATTATTACCAAAAGTTGATGATAATTGGGTACTTAAGTGTATGAATTTTTCTATCAGTATTAGATTTATTTAAGAGATTATTTTTGTATTTAATGAGCGTAATGGTAAAATATGATACGATTTCGAAATATACTTAGACGTATTATTCAAAATTCTTATAAAAAATGACTTATGAAGCTACAAAATGAAAAAATGCTAATGCAAAACATTTTTTACTAAAAAAATACTACATAAAAAAGTGTTGATTAAGCGGATTTCATTTTTCGGCAAGCAATCAGTACTTAACTTGGGTCATAAGTAGATTAGAATAATTTTGTTTTTGCATTTGAAAGCTTTCACATTTTTTATCTTACTAACTTTCAGATTTCTTAAGAACTTTATTTGAGTAGATAATTATAGGAAGTTCAGTAATTCAGTCCTTGAAAATAATCTCATAAGCTGAAAGTCACAATACTTTAAAACTAGGTAGTTTGAACAAATATTTGAATTTGATGTTATATTCATGACTATTTTCATGCAGTGAAAATTAATTTCAATTTCAGCAAATAATACAAAGAATCCAATTTAAGAAATGTTTTTATAAAGGAATAATATATTGAAGCAGTTTTGTTCACATCATTTGTTTATCTATAATTGATTCCTAAGAGGGAAACATGCATCAAATTAAAAAAAATTAAATTAGTATTGCATTGTTTTAATTTATTTAATCTAACTTAGCATCAAATTTAATCAGGTCTAATTGAAATGAATTTTATTTATCATTCTGAGAACCTTTTATCAAAATTCTTAGAATCAGACATTGATATCTATCAGATTGAAATTTTTCTTTCTCTTGTAATTTGCGAAAATTGTATTCAATTATTTCTCATGATTATACTGAAATCATCTTCAAAAGCTTGATATGAATTCTAAGAGATTGAAAGTGATAGGTCCCAAAGTGAAATAAATATGCATAACATAAATATTAAAATTATACAAACTCTTTTATTACTGTAATAATTTATTGGTATATTTTTTACAGTATTTTAATCCTATGTTTTTATAGGAAAGAAGAGACATGAACCGCAGTTTTAGATTTATTTAATATACCCTTAACGAAATAATAAATGAAATATAATGTGCGTTTCAGTGGGTAAAATAACTTAAGTATACCTTATATTGTTTTTTAAGAAACATAAATATGATTGCATATTTTAACGCATGCTGAATTTGTAATTGAATTAAAATTGCTTTCAAGAAATCTTACTTAAACATTTTTTAGTTATTTTGTTAATTTAGTTAGTTAAACAGTTATTTTGCTTAATTTGCAATGAAATAAAAATTATTTTCAAGGAAATTTAAAATAAACATTCTAACTTTCATATTTCCTCTGTTTTAAAAATTACTATTAGAACTTAAAATGGAGGACATTACCTTTAAATATTAATATTTGTAGCATTGGAATTATAATCACATTATGGAAAATTTAACGTGAATTGATGCATTTTTATAAAATAAATAATTTTTATATTAAGTCTATTATCAGATAAAATATAATGGAGTGAACGACTAAAGGTAAAGGGCGCCAAATTTTATACGTTTTGAAACAGTAATGCCTTAATTTATCCCTTGACAATTTTGTAGTCTAACAATTGGTTAAAAGGAAACTAATCAACAATCAATGACTAAACTCTCACTTAAAAGTACTTCGGGAGTAAGTTCAGTCTATTATAAGATATTGACGATTGATTTAAATGACATATCCTTAATTTATCATAAATACTAATGCTGATTTGGATTGTTAAACATAAAATCATTATAAAATATTGATGGGGTGAAGTGTAAATGCGTTTTAAAGAAATTTAATCGCGAATAATATATACAAAATATGTATCAATTCTAAAATCTGACCATTAAATATCTACTGAAAAAATCAAGATTGAAAATTTAATAAAAATCACTTTACATACAAGACAATTACTAAAATTCTTAGAATTTTAATTGAAAAAGTCGATGTAATTATTCTGTGAAGAATATTGTAAAAGTCTATGCATATGAAATTAATCTTCATAAAATTATATTCAGTATTTTTATAAACCCATAATATGCAATTTAATATGGAGAAGCATTTAAAGATTTTGGTTTATTAATTATTAATAAAATATATTGAAAAAATATAATTCAAAATTTTTTATACCAGTTGTGATAGTACTTTGCAGAAGAGAGCCTTAACATATGCATTACTTTCAAAAATGATACTGTAACAAACTGTACCACATACCGTACTAAAATAGCTATATTACTTTTGTTGATAAATTCATTTTATCACAGAGGTTAAAAAGAACTAAATACAGTTAATATAACATTAGCTACTCAACACAGCATTAGTGATTTATTAGTCATTTTACTTTTATCCAAATCACCAAAATTTAAAAATATTCTTTGTAAATTATACAAAGTACTTACTTTTTTCTAAAAAAATATAAATGTTTCGATACCACTTCTTTAAATTAAATATAAATAATAATATGAAAAATAAGTTGGTGTCTCTCCAATTTACATTTATAAATCCCTTTTAAAATCATAATTTTAACCAATATTTTGTAACAGTGAAAAAATTCAATACTACTCATTTTTTATTTCAAATAATTTTGTCTTAATAAACTTCGCAGAGAGTGAAAGAAAAATTGTTTTTATTCGTTTATAATAACAATCACAAATCAAAAGCCATTTAAGCCATTTTTCCCTTTTTCAGATTCTTCTTTTACGGCTTGTCACTCTTGATTTTCGATTCTAAGCTATAACGATGGTATTTACGCTTTTTATATGGTTAGAAAAATAACGATTTTGTTTGATCCAAAACTGACAGTAAAAAAAAGCACTTTTCCTTAATCTGAAATAAATATGACAAGCAATATAATTTCTGCAACTTATCTTAGTCAATTTTAATTTTTGCAACTGGTCTTAATCTTCATTTAAAATAATATACTTACTGAAAAAGAATATAAAGAAATGAATTGTACATTATTTAAATTTTCGTTTTGCTTGAATAAAACTTATTTAAAGTTATGCAAATTTAATCTTGTATTTTATCATTTAATTATTATAATAAATATATTCGATCTCCTTGTTCATTTAAAATGTTAATTACTTAAAAACTAAGACACATAATCTATAAGTCTCAATTTCCTCACTTTCATCTTTAGATATTTAAAATATGAGTAATTTTTAGAGTAAATTAGTAGTAAGCTCTAACAAGATTTAGAATCATAACACTGCAAAATCAGAATTTACACCTCTAAAAACTGGAAGAAATTATAAATGAAACTTTTAATATATTTGCGCACAATTTTTCAGCATAGGATTTTATTACATGTTGAAGATATTAAACCGATAGTTAAATATTAACTTTTGGAGTACAGAACTTCCCCATATAAACTCACAATCAATTATTTTCGATATAATGTACAATTTATGCATATTCATTATATCGAAGACAGCTTTTTCACATGATTTTATTGCAAATTATACAAAAAAAATTAATTTTACTTTGAATGGATAATTATTTTAAAAGGCTTTTACATTTCGAAACAAAAAAGACGCAAAATAATGTTTTTATAATGCTTATTACCTTGCATTAAAGAGAAAAATATTTCAGGTTATTAAATCACAAATCAACATTGAATGAAATGTATAATTACGATTAATTAATAATTATTTTTATTATTTAAAAATCATGAATTTTTACTGAACTGCGGTTCCAATAAAAATATTAAGGAACAAAAAATTACACTGTTAATTTTTAAATTTCAGAAAAAAAGTTTTTATCTATATAAAACTTCCAAAAATTAATTTCGTTAAAAACTGTTTCATAATTTCTGCAATTTGTCCTAATCTTTATTATTTATGGGAAAATTACTTTGTGGTAAAATTACAAATTAAAATTAAAAATGAGATACTTTTGAAACATTAATTGAATACTGATGAATATTCTAAACGAAGCAGATGACTTTATATTCTTACATTCATGTGCTTATTTAAAGATTTATTTTCATTCGAATTATAGAAGTGAGATAGGTCGTTCAGAGTTAAAATAGTAAAAATTAAAACGAGAATAAAATTTTGTAATAATTTTTGCGATGAATAATGAAATAAGTTTACAAGGACAAATATTTTGGTAAAACGCATAATTTTAGATGATAGTGATCTAGAAAAATGTCTACAAAACTAATTCTTCATTGAGCTTTCACTGAGGAGTGCTGAACCATCAGATGGATCGACCTTCATTGCATCAAGGGTCTCATAAATAGTGATTTATGAGACTCATGTCTCGCAAGCCTTAATCTTAAAGTTTTTTTTATTTCATGAAAGACTTAAGAGATATTTTGTTTAAAATAGGTAAGTTTTGCTTAGAAATATATAGATTATTTTGAAATTGAAAGACTTAAAATCTATTTGGGTAACTTAGAATTTTAAAATTTTGTCAACTTTTGAAAAAAAAAAACCAATACTTTGCTGAGAAGTATGGGATGACACAGCCCGTCTAGCTTGGGGTCAGGGTAAGATAAATTTTGTTTAATTTCTATTCATTGTTATAATTTCTATCTCTAATATTCATGTTGGGCATTACCGAGAGTAAGAAGGGTATTTATCACTGCAGTTACAGTATTGTTCTTTTAATTGACATGTACTGCTGTTACGTCTAATTGAAATACATTAATATATATATAATATAAATATATATATATATATATATGTATATATATATATATATATATATATATATATATATATATATATATATATATATATATATATATATATATATATATATATATATATATATATATATATATATATATATATATATTATATATATATATATATATATATATATATTTATATATATATATATATATATATATATATATATATATATATATATATATATATATATGTAGTTAATAGTATATTTTATAAAATACAATGAGTATAATTAAACAAAATACAATGAAAACGCCAAATGGAGAATAGTACATTGATAATATTAAATGGAAAATAATACATTGAAAATACCAAATGGAAAGAATTACATTGAAAATACTTGGAAGAAATTTCAAAGAAAATATCAAAGAAAGATAGATAAAAATGGAATAAAGTACCAATATGGCCAGCTTCGTCAGGGGATGTTGACCACATTGGCACAAATTATGGCTTTTCTGTAATGGCCCAAGACAAAGTTTTAAAGAAGCCAGTACACCCCAAAGCCATACCAAAAATTCAAACCAAAGTATCAAGCTAAAATAAAAGAAGTAGAATTTAATCTAAAATATGTAAGTCAAAATCCAATGTTGCCAAAATACATTTAATTTATAATAATCAAATTAAAACCATATCTAAATTCAAGTCCAAATCTGCAAGAACCTCACCAATTAACCTATTAACAATTAAACTAATTAACGTAGCTTCCAAATCTTTCCCTCTAAACATGATAAAGAATGAGAAAGCATATCAGAAGTGTCTTAAGCTGAAACATTTTCATATTAATACATTTTATTAAAAAACTGATTGTTTCATACGATATCATATGTAGCACATTTGACTTACGTATTCCTAAGAGTGTATATGCATGATATACATATTAAAGTCAATTAAACTGTGTTTAAATAAATGTTAAATAGAGACGTATTTAAGGTAAGTATGGCAAAAGTAAGATCTTAATATATTTTTTATTAAATAGAGAAAATCAGTTCTAGAGATGAGTTGGAGTGTTGAGATGATGATAGAAATTTCAAGAGCCTTTGAAAAATGTTGTAAAATATTCATAATGATGAAGCTATAGAATAAATATAAAATACAAATATTTCAAAAAATGAATTCAAATACTTTAAGCAGTCGTAAACATTTACTCCAAAAATCGAGCTTTGAAATAATTTATTTAGTGAATTTTTATTAACGATATGCTTAGATGAATTATATATGCAGTTATGGTACAATGAATTTATAATTTGCATTCGTTAATCCGTAATTATGCTTTTGTTAATAAGTTAAATTTGAAAAGAACCAACCAAACAAGTCTAAATTTTCTGTATTTTTTTTTCTTAAAAGGTATTCATACAAATGTCATTTCAATTTATTATTATGAATAACTCACACAATTGTCTCATCATTCTCTTTATGTCACATTTTGCAAAACAGCTTTGAGATATGTTTGCAGTATTATTTTACTCCATATTTTGAGGAAATAGTTTTGCTTGGAATTGAAAATAAACACTCAGTGGCAGCTCTGAATAACAACTTAGAATTAATAATTGTAATTGGTATAAGTATTAAAGATTGCTTATTTTAAAATAGTAAAGTGGAAATTGATTATTTATTTTACTTTTCAACAATGTCTGGTAGTTTCGCAATTTACCAAAATATCTGAGACGGTTGTTAATAACAATTACATGTTACAACAGCTTTATAATAGTTATCAGTATTCGCTCCAAAAGATTAATTCATTTTTGTGATGAAATTAATAGGGTAAAAAATAATATGGTGCACATTAGATTTATGTGAAAGAATTGAGAAACATAAAGTTTGTAATTCAAAAAATGAACATATTTTTAATTCCAAACGTATATCAAATCAGAACATTTTCCAAGTATTAAAATAAATGTTAAATAATAACGTCTGCAAGTTTCAGAATCGACCAAATGTAATAAAGGAATTATTTTTTGATAATAATATCAAAATGTTTTGAAAGTGTGAGGTTTTTGCATTAGAGAATATGAAGAAAAAATATAATTTGTTGAATATTTTTTCATGAAAAAATTCATGAAGTTTTAAATAATTATTAGAATGGGTATACTTGTTAATATATTAAATTAATCAATTGAATATTGTTGATAATTTAATTAAAAATACTTAATAATATTAGGAAGAAATTTTATAGACTCTTAATTGAAACAGATTTTTTAACTGAATGAGTATATAAATTGTTAATCATGGCAGCTATTAAGTTTCAAAATAATTATTTCAATAATTAAGTACAGAAAATTTTAAATGACCTCAAGTCAGAATGTAAAATTTTAAAATCTTTATGTAATCATATGATTTCAAAAAAATAGCTATAATACCAATTATATTTGTAATGAATGGTTCAAAATATCAATTTCATTTAATGCATATTTCGTGGGAAAATAATTTAATGTGTTCTTAATGCATTATTTCAAAATATTTCAATGTTAAATATCGTAAGAAAAATTATTTTATAAAAACATGTGAAAATATTTCAAATTAATGCTTCAATTTGCATGTTTTGACATCATCCTAAATTCTTTTGCATGAAATTTGCTAAAATCATATGTGTGTATATATATATATATATATATATATATATATATATTACATTACTTGAATTTGTTTAACATTTATGTACGTTGCTGTGTTGCTGTTCTTATTTAATTTTTTTGTATAAAATAATTAAAAATTATTTTTATTTTTAAAAATTTTACAAATAATACGTATTTATATTTTTTTATTATTTTCTTTATTTCTGATGTTAATGATTTTGACATGAATACAGAAGCTTATTTTTGCTTTACTGATTCGCATACAAAAAGAAATGTTTTCTTAGCACTATGTGATTATTTCTGAAACTCTTATTTGATTAAATAACTAAATAGAATAGTAAAATGATGAAAAGATATAGGTAATATTGTAAAACAACATTTTGTTCATTGTTATTTAGGTTTTTCTGCCAATTAACCTAATTTGTTTTGAAAATTTCTTTTTTTTCCTAGAATGAGGATTATTAATTGGAAATTCACTTTACTTTTGTTGTAAGAAATACTGATTACACTTCAAAATTTTTCTATATTTCTTACAATAAAATAGTATTATTTTTGCTTTGTAAAGGATTTTGTTATTTAGTTTATAACTCATTATGAAGTTTTGGAAATTAAATTTTATTTTAGATTTGTCTTCAACCAAAAAAAATCAATTAATTATTTTTAATTTAAATTATTCAAAAGATAAGAGATTACCAGTAACACATTATCCCTTGAAATTTTCTCTTATTTATTTTTTAAATTAAGAATATAAATTTGAAAAAGCAAATTATCCTACATTCAGTTTTTTTTCTTTTTGCTCTACTAATGAAATTATATAACTAGTGTCTTGCCGCCCATCCTGTTTAATGGTCAACGTGCCTGACTGCGGTCTTGGATTTGAATCCCTGTTCGGGCATGGATGTATTTTATCCCTCTCTCACACGTCTTTGTCCTTTCCTTGTATGAATGGGTTGTGAATGGCTATCTACGCTATAAACGGGTATCTATGGCATGTGTGTACTGCGGAATTCGGACTCCACATCAAATTACGGTTCATTTGGAAAAGTGGAGCAGCGCACCCCATATTGTCAGCCCATATTGCACAAGACAACCACGACACAACTAGTATCTTAGCTATCTTTCTATAACTAATATATATTTACTGATATGTTTCTTATTTTTTACAGGATCTGATAAAAAATATGTTTTTCCATAAGTAATGCAAAAAACCAAAGTCAAACATTAGATTTCATAATATTTTTCAAAAAAAGTTAGGATTTTGCATATAGTTTAAATTTGAAAACTTCAAATCAGATATTATTAATTGTTAGATATTAAAATTGCTGAAAATCCCATTTTTATTAACAATCATGGCAAACAATCATATATTTTCTCCTTTTTTATCATTCTACCCCTTAAAAAACATCACATTCACCATACAATCTATTTTCACAATCACTTTCCTTTCAATCTCAGCATAGAAAAGATACGATTAATTTATTGATTTTTTTTTATCATCTAGCCATGCTTATTTAATCGGTGAAACGTAGTTTTCTCCTTTCCTCACCGTTTTCATGCATTAAGAAATATTTCTGTTCCTTTCTTGCGTGTAATTACGATTAATCGGGATCCATTCATAATAATCGTAATCTGCCACTATAACAAATGACTCGGCAAAATTGAGTTCGATTAGTAATCGATTTATGTTTCCTAACTTTTTCAGCAATAGAATAAAATATTCCATGGATATGTAAAAAACCACTTATATTCTTGTTACTTGTTTTTTAGCAATCTTCAATTTTAAAAATAGAATGAAAACTATAAAGTTTGATTTAGAAATTAGAATAAAATACAATGTATTCATATCATTAATAGTTTTTAATAATAATATGAAATTATATATTAGCAATTTCGTTAAGGATTTTAAGTGTGCTTTTTAAAAAGATTCAGAAATTTACAATATATAAAAATCCTTTTCATACAATAGTATTACTAGATATTAAACAATAGAAAATGAGAGTTTTTATTACATTTATGCAGGTTTCTACATTATAAAATCCAAGTATAACAAAAATAAATTTAAAAAAGTCATCATTTTTTAACAAAATTTTAGGAGAATCACCAAAACTAAAGGGTATTTATAAATAAGGATTGTGCATTATAATATTAAAAAATTTCATACCTTAAGTATAATATACTTTTAATATTAATTTATTTTTAATAAAATAAAATGAATATCTCAAAAAAATTCTGTATTTAAAATTTTAGAGAAATTGCAATGAATGTTTAAGTAATAAACATTAAAACTTACATAGAAATTGATATTTATTCTCTAGGGAAAATTCTTTCTAATATGCGCGTCTGAATATTAGAAATTTGTAAAAAATTATAAATAAAAGTGTAGCGTACTTAGAAAAAAAGTATTAGAGCTAAAATACCATTTTTGAAAAAAAATTACAGTGAAATTTTTTATCAATTTTTCTTTTCGTGAGATTTATGGGGCATAAATATCTGAATTTTATAAACGATTTTTACTTGTTTTCTTCACCGTACTTAAAATTCTTCTTCCAGATAAAACTCTAATTTTTTTCTTGATTTCCGATTTTTCCCATGTGCTGCTCTTATATAACTTTTAAGATATATATATCTAATGTTTTGAAATTTAATATATTACATGGTTCAATTTTAAAAACAATAAAACTTTTGTTGCTAAAATTCTTTTTGATTGTAGTGAATTACAATCACACTAATTTATATTTCATTACATAATGTTGATTAATAGTTTTCTTAAACTCCAAAAATAGTATCTTAACAAATTTCTGTTAATGTTTTTCCTCCTTTTAGAGGAAATTCATCAAAAAGCTAATCTAAAAATATATAATTTTGTTTATTTCTAGTATAATAACTTCTTAGAAATAAATTGCGTTTATTTCTAAAAATTTTTAATCTGCAACGACCGCATTTGTAGATAATAGCATATGAAAACAGGAATCTGTATTATTGTTCATTTATTATGATTGAAAAATAAAATTTCTTGTATCTAAATGACAAATCAAATGACCAATGTTATGATATAATATTCATTTGACTCTTTAAAAATAAGGTGAATTATCTTTAAATTCATAACAAAATTATCCTCTTCACTTTACCTTGAATTCAATAAAACATTTGTCTACTCATTTTTTTCCTGTTGGTTGAATATTTTACTTAACAGTGAAGTTATAACAATACAGTCAATATTCAATGGAAGGTTATTTAGAAAATAAATATATGTATCACAAATAAAAAACTATGTGTAATGATGAGATAATATATAACACTAAAAATAATATAATTTTAAAACATGGGTAAATCCTTTTTTGTTAGTGTTAAAATATGTGATTAATTTAAATAATAGATAATTTAGTGATGTGCAAAAGAAAATTTTATCATACTACCTTAACACACAAATATTATATATTACTGATTTATATTCCCACAGTGTGAGTAATAAACACATCCTTTCTGGGTTAATAATGTGCTGAATTCCTTTTCGAAGTATTATGCTTATTTTCTAAACACGATAACAATCTCATACTCAATCATAAATTAAATTACTTCTGAAAAAACTTAAAATTAATGGTTATTAAAATACTTTTCTGCACAATCTTTTCATAAATAAAGGTTATGTATAATAAATATTTCTCACTTTTATTTACGTCACCTTAATGAGAAATGTATCCTCATAATTATTATGTAATTCTTTTACGGAATTAATGGTATTGTTCTTAATTAAGAAAAGCTAAGTAAAGCATAATCCCTTGACAAATTGTAATCTATAAATTAACAAAAAAAGCAAATTTTTAATTAATAACACAAGAATTTCTTCTTAATTATCTGATGATTACATCCGATTAGAACAAAGTAAGAAATAAAAAGAAAATCGCATGCTTTTGAAGGTACTAGCTTTAATTTTCATCAGAAAAGGTTAGGATAAGATTGTTGAAAGAGATAATTTATATTTCAGGCCTTTTTTTGAAAAAGGTATTCGGGTCGTTAATATCTGAGTTAATTATTATTTCAGAATTTCCAATCAATCTCATTACAAAAGATATAAAATAATATCCTTGGACAAAAGAGACAAAAAGAGATCATATTAAGATATTCTATAGATCACTAACATTAATGTATTTTTAATAGATTGTTAATAATAAATACCCATTAATTTATTCTTACTGAGATAAGCCCTAATGAAATAAATAATTGCTTTATGAAGATTAAAAATTACATTTTCCTTTAAAAGCGTCTTAAATATGCAATTATTTAAATCTAATACTCAAATATCAAATCCCAGATAGTTTTACTTATCTTAACGAATAGTGAATAATTACCATAAAGAAAACGTTAAGTCTCAATGACTATTATCTGCAATTACAAACATAATAAACTATAATGAGGAAAAATTATAATGATTGGTAGTTTAATTTATATCATGAATATTTTATGTTCATTCTCACACAATAAATATTTATGCATGTATGAGCATTAGCAGATTTTTAGTTTTAGTTAAATATCTTGTATTTGAAATATTTTCATTTTATTAAAATATATGACTAGGTTTAATATAAGTTTTATGAATTAAATTGTTTGTTTCATTTACTTATGATAATATTTACTTATTTCAACAAATTTAAAGACTTGAAAGTATTAACTTGAGTTTTGAATCTAATGAAAGATTGAGCAACAAGCTAGACTAAATACACTTGGACAAGCCAAGTTCGCTATGCCTCGGCTATGCAAATTTAAGTCAATTGGTGGCGCCTTTTGTTTATTCAGAACACCATAAAGGTGAAAGTACGACTCTTGCTCTTCAAATCCTCCGATAGATGGCAGCACCAGAGGACTCACTCCCTTATTTTTGTTTGTTTGTTTTGTTTGTTTGTCGCTCAACGGTCATTTTTTGCACACGAGGGCTAATTAGACCGGGACTTACGGCTTAAAGTGGATTCCGAACCACTACAAACATCCATGCCCAAGGTGAGATTCGAACCCACGAACTGTTGAACCGAAGGCAAGAGGGCTAACCATTCGGCTGCCAGCTCGGCACCTCATTTTTGGCATTGATCTGAAGGGGTAGTATATTTCTCCAGACAATTGTACCCATGGTAACTGCTGAACGACCGACCACAGGACTTTCGATTCCACAGATTTATAGAGCACGTATATCACATGTTCTCGGTGGGTATTTGGCGGCATTGGGAATTGAACCCCACCCTTCCGGATGGAAGGCCGATACCCTAATATCTTGTATTTGAAATATACCACGGCCTCGCAATAAGCTATTGCCTCTTTTAACTGACAAATAAGACTAATGAGAAAAAAGTGGGATAATTAAATATTCATTATTTATTCAATTTTTCAACTAAGATTTTATATATCTAATCAAGGTAAAATGTATATTCTGACCTTAGAATAATATTTATTATTAATCAGCTGACATTTAATTTAAATTTTAGCAAAAAAATTAGGAAATGTAAAATTTGAAATAAAGAATGAAAATGCATATCCCTATTTAAGTTCATCCATATCTTTTTATCACTAAGTATAGTTACTACACTCAAAATATAGCAAACTCAATTTATTCTTTGAAAATATAATCCTACCATTCAGCTCAAAATCTAACATATTGTTTTCGAAAAATATTTAGCATAATCGATTAATGTTAAGAAGAGAGTTTGTATATTAGCATTGATTTAATGAAAACAAAATGTGCTTATTAACGGAATGAACAATAAATATTCTAAACAAACATTAGTATTTTGATTCGTAATATTCATTTTTAAAATTCATAATGTATAAAAGAAGAAGTTTTAATTTTAATATGATGAAGATAACTTTATAACTGGAAAGCATTCATTATTCTCCAACATTTGAAATCATTATTATTGAAAGATATTGACTTGATGGAAGAAGTAAGCGCAAAAATAAAAACAAATGTCTGAAGTATGTAATATCGACAAATATGTTGATGTATATCGTATAATCAATTAATTTGGTATGAGTTATGCTTTTAAATTCAAAATAGAGTACTGTGTCAATTCTTGTGTGTGTGTGAATGGATTATTTTTAGAAATAAATATAACGTTTTACTAAAGATAACTAGATTACGAACTTCAACTTTATTAAAGATAAAGGTTTCTAATTTTAATTGATATCGTGTAAAACAAACAGGTAATTTTTCATTAGAATATTTCTTGAATTAATATCACAGGTTAATAATTGCAATATAAAACAGTTATAATTTTGGGGATAAAGCAAAAGTAGTATTTTAATGTGGTTTTTTAATGTTTTCATTCTAACTTTTAAACTACTATTTTAGGATACTATGCAAAAAAAATATTCAAAATTTTCTTTGAAAACTTATGCTAATACCTACCTCAAATTATTTGAGAAAATTCAAACATTCTTTTAGAGGAAAAGTAAATAAAATAGATAAATTTTAAAAAATTACAAGTCTTGCTATTCAACTAAAATTGAACATGTATAAAAAGAGATCAGTGATCGAGTCCGTATTTTCACTCTATGGCTTTAAAATATATTACCTTACCCTTGAAAATATAAAACCACATGGTAAAGAATTTCTAGAAAGTTTCTACATTCCGCAAAATCTAAATATCGGTATTCAAAACAATATATTGGTCATGAATAAGTGAAAACATAAATTAATATTGTTCCTCAAGGTAAAACAATGATGTTTTGAGTCTGTAGAGACATCGTCAAAAATTCATTTAGTTAATTGTGCATAAATACCATAACTTATGCAGATAATTTATACCTACAATGTAGAAAGCATATTATTTGGAGATATGCCAAATGATTCTAGTGTAATATTAAACAAACATATCAGTCGTTTAAGTATTAATACATAGGTGTCAAAATATTCTCAGAAGTTTTATTGATGTATTTAATTTGATACAAAGCTTTTTATTTTATAACAAATACATTTTCGTTTTGATGCACATAAGTTATACTATATTTTTACTTAAGCTGTTTTATCAAAAATATATTAAGCATCATAAAAGAAAGATACGAATACAAATATATATATATATATATATATATATATATATATATATATATATATATATATATATATATATATATATATATATACAAATATTTATATAGATATATATACATATATTTGCAATCAAACATATCGAAGAATAATTAATTCATCTGAAAATGAAAATATCATATTTAATAAAAACTGTTTATGTACTTAAATCATCAAACTCTTGATGTAGAGAGAGAGAGAGAGAAATATATTCACACATTATATTATATTTCAATTTATTGCAATCCCCGAAATTGAATGGAAAACTATAGAACCTAAGTCTTAAATTTTCTACTCTAAAGCTCATAATCCGTAATAAGAACAAATTATTCATTATACTTTCAAATATTTATACACTTTCAAAAATAAAAATAAACATAATTATGTGAGATTAAGTCTTGTTAAAAACATTTTATTTATGCAAATATGGTAATTTTTCCTTTACACGATTTTTTTATTTGACTTTAATTCTTAATACCCAAACACTAAATGATATAAGCAATTGCAACATTGGCAGAACTGTAGGATTCTCAGGTATGTTATTTTACATATTTATATTTTTATATATTACTTGCATGTGATTATTTCTGACAAAACAATGCGGGCACTATTAACATGCTGTGGATTTTATGAAAAGTAATGTATATCTGTAGATATTTTTGTTTATAATGTTAACCTTAAGAAAAATTAATTAACTTTATAATGCAAAACTTTTATCAAAGAAAGACTAATGGTGTTTTTGCTGATTATTTTTAAATTTAAACTTAAATTGAATTTAAAATAAAATTTATTTGATAATATTATTAGAACCATTTCCTTGCAAAATCTCGGTATTTCAGAAATAGTGTTCCTTAACACCAGTGACTTTATAAAAAAAAAGAATCTCGTTTAAAATAAAATATCCAATAAATAAAATATTGTTGCTTGAACATATTCTGAAATTTATGCTTAGTAACAGAAAACTATATCACATCATCGAGGCATTTTAAAGAATTAAGTCGACTTTTCTGTTGTAGAGACATATTTCGTGCACGAACGTTATAGTGAAATATCATGTTAATCGTCATAGAATATATTGTAGTCACTGAGAATCTTACACTACCCATGAGATTTTGTAGCCTAAGCCGCATTTTGTATGTTTGAAATGTATAATCGTTTCACGCGAGCCAATAATTTTTTTTTTATATTCTTCCTAAAAATAAGATGTTTTGTTTGAATTTCCTAATTATCTTCAAGCGACTTGCAAATATTTTGATTAGTAAATGACTTTATTTTTGCATAATAATTTTTAAAATCATAAAGTTTAAAACCAGAAAATATACTTTAAATTTGTGTTTTCCTTTTTAAAGCAGCATAATCAGATGAAAGTAAGAATTCAAATGCTTATATCTCATAAGATCTGCTTGAATTAAAAAAAAATATTGTGAACAGTAATTAGATTCATCTTATATTGCTAATAATAGCTACGCGTTTTGGCTACCAAACTTTATTTAATAGTAGTCTTATGTTTGGTTATAAATTTTACCACCATATGCAAAAAATAATTTTTTTCAAATAAGTTACGTACTAAGTCATTTATTTAAAATATATGATAATTTATATTAGTGCATATAATAATTATAAATTAAAAAAACTTTAAGCATAAAGTTGTGAGATTTTTTCAGAATTTTAACTTTTTATTTTTATTATTCAATAAATGAAACTTGTTTCATTAAATTTAGAAATATAATATCTTACACATTTATAATTTTTTGTTATATTTTGTGGAAGAAAAAATCTCAAAGAAAAAAAAGTAACACTTATTCAATAATTTATAAAGTTTTTCTAGCTTTTTTAATTATTTATTTTAAATTATTCCATTAATTGAAAATTATTAAAAACTCCAGTTTTTATCATCATAAAAGTTGAGAATTTAAAGTAAATTTTGATTTTTAAGAAATGCATTAATTCTTTGAGTAATAAAAGCAAAATTCATCACGAAACTTTCACATTAAAATGATTGATGAGGATAAAAGTTAAGCTTAGTAAAATGCAGAAAGAAGTAATTTTTCGTTAAATATTTATAATGAGACTAAAATTGCAATAGTTAACAACTTTAAAAGTTGTAAGCACTTAAAGCACTTCCACGTGTAATATAAATAATCATTTTTTTTAATTTTAGTTAACTTTTTTTAGATAAAGAAGTTTTTTTTAGATATAGGAGCAAAAGATGCACAAAAATATTAGATAATATTAAACCCCATTCATCTTGAAACATGTTGTATTCAAAGTAGGTGTTTATAAAAAACTTTAAAGAATTTATGCAGGAATATTTCTTTTAGTAGTATCAATTATTATTTTAAATACTTTAATAAAATATATGCAAATGTCGATGTTCATTCAAATTATAATTGTTTTTGTTAAATAAATCTTATTTTTCTAAACACAAAGAAATATTTATTGATTACTAAATAGCTTTTATAAATGGTTACAAATACAGGGATATTCAATTATTGATATGAAAAAATAATTATTGTTATTTATATACCATTATTTATTTATTTATATGAATAAATTCTATTTTTGAATAATATTTAATGAAGGATTAAGGTATATCATCTCATCACGAATTTGACATATTCATTTGTGCAGAGTTGATCAATTATTTCTCTTTAATATATTAAAGAAATTTTACCATGGATTCATTTCAAAGATGCTGATATTTCTATATCGAAAATAATATTTGAGAAAAATAAAGATACGCTACTACAAAATCTATTAATACTAAAATTGGAAGTGGCAATTTAGAGCTATAAATATATTCATACATAAAAATATTTAATCGTATTGTCTTCTATTGTGACAATCAAATGACTGATGAAAACATTTGTTGATTATTTTACCATTAATAAAGTAAAGAAAATATGTCCTAAGACAACCCATATGGTTTATATTAATTTCAAAAACAAGTGCTTATATTCAAACCAATTATTTTGCAAATAAATACATCTGTTTAAAATATATAATTTATCAGTATCTTCTCTCTTTTAGAAATTATATATATATATATATATATATATATATATATATATATATATATATATATATATATATATATATATATATATATATATATATATATATATGAATTTTTTTTTAGAAAATGAATTTCCTAGTTTATATCACCTTTAAATTAATTAATATAAAAAAGCAATGACACTTCAAAAAATAAATAAAGCAAAATATGAAATAAGGAATTAAATGACGTACATTTCTTTCGATGTGCCTAAAAATTCTTAATATTCTGTTGGATATTTTGAAATCACTTGTCTTCAGGAACTAAATATAGACATCTGTATTTAACTCACACTTAATCATTATGCTACCATTTTTGATAAGGATCGAATAAAATTTGAGTCACGAATGTGGCTTTAAAAATATACATTGGCTCTCGCTGAATCTCTGACTGGACACATCCCCTGGCGCGGACCTGCCAGTTCGAATAATAATTTCGTGTCTCCAGTTACTTCCCTACAACAACTCCGGAATTGCAGCCGGATAACTAAATTAACTTTATGGGGATATTAAGGGGCGTTACCCTGGAATAAAACGGTTGCACTCTAAACGCCTCTAATATCACGAAGAGTTTGTAATCGAGCGGAGGAACCTATTAAAGCCAAAGCCGAGCCTACACTTTTTGTAGTTACTCGTTTCCTGTTACTTCCTTTAGCCTGTAAAAGCCCCATTTTCACGGGTGCTTAAAGTATTAAAAGACCTCAGAATTATGCCCGGCTGTTACGAAAACCCATTCCATTTTAGGCGCGTTTTATTATTCATACTCTTACTAGTTCCTCAAAAGTTTGGGTTCCTTTAAGCGATAATATATTTCCTCTCCAACTTTTTGGCATTTTATCAAGGAAAACATTTCCGTAGATGTATTCATGCCAAGATATGTCGACAGAAAATATCTGGCGAATCTACTATAATCACTATTAAAGAAACCTGTCAATAACAAAGATTTCGGTATGAAGAAGTATAACACCTGGTGAGTCAAATTACAGTTTTAACGTTTGTAGGTAAATTGTTGTGAGTTTTATCATTACATAACTATTTACACTATCAATACATGTACTTTGATCATGCATCTAAATTTATTATAAAGCAAGGGATGGGAAAGATTTTGTCTCAATACCAATAATATGGAAATATAGTTACAGTAATATGAAGATCTATTTTAAAGCAAATATAATTTTATAAGGTAATATCATCATCGATTATAAAACATGGTACATATGACCTTTGCTCTGAAAGAATAACTTGCTCTATATCATCCTTAATACCTTACATAAATATAAAATGTAATGTATGTATTTAAGCAAACATTACAGACCTAACTTGCCTCATTTCTAATAACATTTAAATAAATGAAACTTATTTCTAGTAATTAACATGCAAGAAACATCAATTTTGCAATAAATAGTTTCAATACATCCCTAAATACATGTTCTTCAAAATTACTCGGAACGACAAGATTAATTATTATTGAAAATAATTTATAGAAACTTGAGAAAAAAAACTTTAATTTGCTCTATACATTATATTATTCATTCAATATGATTTAATAATTAATGTGCAATTTTCGATAAAAGAGTTAATTAAGGTAAACGAACAAAACAAGTTCCACTATTCAAGCACATAATGATTTATGTTGACACAGTACTTTGAAATAGAAACCTCTAAGACCATTCTCATCCCAGAGTCTACGCATATTAATTTTCTGTAAATATTTAAAGTAAAAAAATTCACACTACTTGACTTTTATAGATCTGGTTTCTTTTTCCTGTTCGGCATTTGGAAAATTGACCATTCCTCATGTTTGCATATTCTCCACTTTTGCATTGATTTTATAATTAGACTCAATGAATAATTTTCTCCTCAGAAAAGGTAGTGGAATAGTTCCTCGATCAATTCCGAGAAACTTTTTAACTACAACCTTCCAACTATTAATTAAGAACAAAAGAGCATAGCACTGTTTGACAGAAAGCATCGAGCCATTCATTTAAATTCAGATGCGTGCACGAGAGTTCAATATCAAATCATTTGAGAAAATGGAAAACAACCCTTTGAACGCAGCTGTTCAGCGACAGGGAGACGCCCAAGCAAAACGCAGATTCCCATGGAAAGTTATCTCCATTTTATTTAATCACATAAAATTTAATTTATTGTAATCTAATGTTTATGAATTACATTAAACTAATTGTTTTATGCCGTAAATTCGATTGCCGTTTTATTTCGATGTTAATAAAATTATTCAACTTACGGTTTATAAGTCACTCAATAAATACAATGGAATTTTAAAACACTCAAATCTGTAATAATTTCCTTTCAAAGATAAAGGAAACAGTAGGATTTATTTTTAAGGAAGTTATTGAATAAAATAAGCAGGAAACTCTTGATGTTTTATGTTGAATGTGAATAAAAGCTATTATTAAATATCTTATTCAATAAATAAATTTTAAATAATATTTTAAGAGTTCATTACAAGTATTTACCATTCAGTTTTTTTTTAAAAAAAAAAGAGTATTGTTTGTTAAATAATCACAAAATATATTCTATTACTCATTTGTTTTTAAATTAGTTGAAAAATCATTGTTGTATTTTCGAAATATATTTCTGTAATAAATATTTGGAATGTGATAAGAATGGACTATATTTATAAGTTTCATTTGAATAATACATTTAAAAAACACCATTTAAATAAATTACATGCAATAATTTTAGTTTTTAGGAAATGTTGTTTTCTTAAAGTTACAGAAACTGTTTTGTAGATCAATAAGTTTGCAAATTTTAAAACGACAGGTATGTTAGCAAATTTCATTGTAATTTATTGATTTAATTTAGCGAAGAGAAATTCAAATCACATCAACCTTTGTTTTCTCTACTCACCTTGCTCAATGCAAGATGAAATTTGTTAGACAGCAGCTATATTATTTATGTTTATTCATTTTAAATTCACTGAAAAGCTAATGCTAAAAAAAATTAAGTACTGAAAAACTTATTCCACAGATTTATTCCTTCCTAATGCAAAATCTAAAATTATGCTCCCGTACCCAACAGAACCATTTGAATTGTTGCTAGTGGCCTGCGCTCATGGCGTCCATTAAGAAGACTGCCATTTATGACATATATTATAGGCGCCAAAATCTGGAATGGTGCCGAATTAGAACGATAAGGACGACGGTGTGGCACAGCATCGTCTTCTCAGATGAGTAAGGTTTTTGTTTCTTCAGTGATAGTCGCCGCGTACGTGTGTGGCATCGACGTGGAAACATGTCATATCCTGCAGCAATTGTGGAACGCCCACTGCGCGACAAAATGCCATCATGGTTTGGGAAGCCAATGTGTATGGTTCCAGGAGACCTCTAGTTCGTATTCATGGCACTATGATACCTCAAGATTAAATGAAGGGTGTTCTAAGACACCCCCTATCTTCAGGGTGAGTCCAATGTCTTTTATCAGCAAAATAACGCCCGAACACATTTTCTTTGCATCACCTAACATGACCTGATAGATGTATAGCATATTCCCTGTCTACACTGCTCGCCAGGTCCCTCACCAATCAACTGCCACTGTCTCTTTCATGAGATGCATTTTGACAAATGGTTGACAGGGAATGGATGGCCATTTCTCAGAACACCATCCGTAATCTCATTGACTCTGTGCCTAGAAGAGTTGCTTCGTGTATTGCTGTCCACGCTGGTGCTACAACCTACTGACCCGACCCTGTTCTTGGTTTACGTTATGCATATCATTACAAAACACAGATCACTTATTGTTCGTTATTGTCTCTCTGTTCGCCGAGTTTCCTCATTTTCTGACAATTCCTACTTAGTGTTGTATTTTCAATATGTCGGGCAGTATCTATTTTATCTATCTATCTATCTATATCTATATATCTATATCTATATATATATATATATATATATATATATATATATATATATATATATATATATATATATATATATATATATATATATACAGAGTTAGCAAGAAATAAGTTTCCCATTTCATAGGTCTGTAGAATACGTTCTATTTGTCCAAATGAGATAAAATTTGAACTACAGATAATTCAAATGATGCGCTTGACATTAATTTTAAAAAATAGTACAAAATTTCGCTGATAGATGCCACTGTAATACTAATGATATTTATTTGCATATACTGAAAATATGAAAAGTCATTTGCTTTACAACGCATGCCTATTAGCATTATCTTTGGGTAAAAAGAAGGTGGATTCTGAACGAGCGTTAGTTACTTCTCTGCACATCATGCCTTCTTTGCAAGAAAAAGCGCTAATTGTAAAATTGTTCTACCAGAACCAGCAGAACTCTGTTGCAGCTGTAAAAGAATTTCACTGTATGAAGCAGATACGAAGAGGTCCAATGTCTCTATGTCCGTTACGCAAGATAATGCAGAAATTTGAAAGAACTGGACAACTTGCAATTCTTCCTGGTAGAGGACAAATGCCAATCCAGTCTTTTAGCGTCGAAAATGTGGCTGCCGCGGTCGTTGAAGCCAGCAGTCAGTAGCCGGATGGTAGTGTGAGTGTGCCAGTTGTTTCCCGTGTATTGGATATGCCGTATTCCACAGTACGAAAAATCTAACGGCGGATTTTGCATTTTTATCCCTACAAAATCAAGCCTCTACACTTGTTGCAAGACGGAGACTCAGAGGTACGTAAAACTTTTGCACTTCAGTTCCTTGCTCGAATGGTGGTTGACGTCACTTGGCCATGGAATATTCTGTGGACTGATGAAGCCCACTTTCAACTTAATGGGCAAGTCAACATCCACAATTGTCGAATTTGGGCAGCGGAAAACCCTCGCGCTATCTAGGAAAAACCCTTGCATCCTGAAAAAGTGACAGTATGGTGTGGGTTTACGGCTACTTTTGTGATTGGACCGTATTTTTTGAAGAGATATCTGCAAATGGAATCAAAACCTCTTTGATCACAGGACAATGGTACCAAGATATGCTGAGGGATTTAGTAATCCCACAACTTCAGCAGCGTGAATGCCTTCAGGACATCATTTTCATGCAGGATGGCGCACCTCCTTTTATTGATCGTCGTGTAAAGCAACTGCTAACACAGCATTTTACTGAGGCACGGGTTATCAGCCGTCATTTCCCTACGGTATGGCCTCCTCGTTCGCCGGATATCACCCCCTGTGACTTTTGGTTGTGGGGTTTTTTGAAGGACAATATCTACCGTAAAAGGCTAGCATCTGTACCAGATCTGAAGGACAGTCTTCGGCGCCATATCCTTGATATTCCGACACACTCACTCCGGTCTGCTGTCGAAAATATGGTTCTGCGATTACAGCACATTTTTGAAAATGAAGGAGGGCATATTGAACAGATGTAATGCTACTTTTTTATTATTAATATTTAATATTTATAAAGCATATCAAATGTTTTATGTGTATTACTGCACCATCTATCGGCGAAATATTTTACTATTTTTTTAATAAATGTCAAGCGCATCATTTGAATTATCTGTAGTTCAAATTTTATCTCATTTGGACAAATAGAACGTATTCTACAGCCCTCTGAAGTGGGAAACTTATTTCTTGCTAACCCTGTATGTATATATATATATATATATATATATATATATATATATATATATATATATATATATATATATATATATATATATATATATATATATATATATATATATATATATATATATATATATATATATATATATATATATATATATATATATATATATATATATATATATATATATATATATACATATATATATTGGGAATTTCAAAATTGTCTACATTTTTCTTATAAATTCTTTGATAACAAGTGTATCAAGAATTGTAAATATGGAAAGTTATTTCATGAAGAAAAAGTAGGAATAACTTATAATAAACTAACAAAATATATATAAAGTAAAATTTTTAGACTATTAATTTTGTTAAAATCTTAAATTGTCATTAAGAAAAAATACTCTTAACAGGATCATGTAATCGGAAAGTATTTTGGAAGTGTCTGGTTCTTATGCATTCCATAATAAAAGTTTTCAAAATTCACAATATTTTCGAAATAATTTATTGTCATATCGAAATAAGAAATCGATAACAGAAAAATGGGTTCAAATTTGAAGTCCTTAGAATATATATTCCTTTTCATTCCATTACAATTTTGGACTTTTATGAATTATTCGAATTAGTTCTTTGATTCAAGGCTAAAATGCAGGAGAACAAAATTTCAGTTGTCTCTGCTTGAAACGGTTTTGGATATTATTGGATGAATATCATTGATTTTGAATTAATTTTTCGTAATTACATTTCTTACATTTCAAATGAATGTTTAAGAAAATTACACTCAATAAACTTAATGCAGTAATAAACAAAATAAAACCTTGTGCATGATGTAAGAGATTTCTGTAAAAATTCACTTGATGAACCCCACAGTTCTGTTTTATAGACAAATGAATTCCATGAACGCCACCTACATGCAGCAATATTTTATTCTTAAGCATTTATTTCTGGAAAAAAAAGAGAAAATTATAATCGGTTTATTAAAAGAAACGACTACTACTCACGAAGTCTCCAATAATTATGATTATTCTGTGGCTAACCGCAGGATTAAGAGCCGAATAATTTTATTTCTAACGTGCAAATTACCTTATGGGAACCACACCCATTCTGTATGCTTCTCCTAAAACAGCCAATCGAAAGTCCTGGACATCGCAGAAGTTTTTCCTGAAAACACTTAACTGTCTTTCAGAGCCAACCATCTGGTAGAAGTGCCGTCTCCCATAAATAGCATGGAGCTGCATTTCGGGCGTATAATTGCCGGCCTGATGTGCATTGTTATAATTGTTTAGGTAACACCTAACTTTGAGTTAAATTAGTGACATCATATTGGAAGCCAAACCTCATTCGGTCTCCATATTTAACCACTGAAAATTAAATGAATTTCTTACATTGAAGCTGAAAAATATATTTTGTTAAAATCAAGTAAATTTTATACTTTAGAATTTTAAAATAAAATTAATGCTTGTGAAAATGTTTGAAGAAAATATGTCAGTAAAAGTTTTTAATATTTCTACAAACCACATTTTCATTAATCAAATCGTAGAAAAAGGTGCACATTGTAAGTACAGAAACAGAGCTTGATTTTTGTTTTTTAAACAACAAATTAAAAAATATTTGAATGCAGATTTAAACTCGATTTACGATTTGGCTGTTTTTTTTTTTATTTTTCCTTTAATGGTCACATTATGGAAGTGCTTATCAGATCAGGATAAACAGTTTAGAGCGAATCCAGAACAAAAATATTTATGGAGTGAATGAAAACTACAAATTGTAGAATCCAAGGGCATAACTCTAACCATAGTTCCATCATATCGACAATTATATTTATGAATTACTTCTATATCTTATTTAAAGAAATACTCTATAGAAAAGATTTCACTTAAAAAATTTTATTACAAAGATGAGTAGGAAAGCCAGTATATTTGGATTCCATGGTACACACACGGTTGCAACCTCTAGGTGACCGATCAGAGCAATCAGACAAACCTGAAATTTAATTTCAAAATTATAGGCTTCCAGTATATCTTTATATTAGTTGAATGTACACACTGCGTTCCATTAATATCATTTTACAACTGATTCAATAAATGTAAAGTTTTACTTCTGGCTTTTTGCAAGTTTGATACATTAAATCTCGCAGGGTGAAAAGGAACATTTTCGGGATCTTACATGATAATGAAATAAACAGGTACAAATATTGAATAATTACAAAGAAAAAAGATATGAAACATACATTATATACTTTGCATACCATACTGAAATAAATAAACATTTATAGAATTAAAACAAAAGGCTTTCTTACTGGAGTTTCAGCTTAAATATAAAAAAGAATTTTAAAAGGAAATATTCCTATTTTGCAAACCATATTTTAAACTCTATTCTTATTATAAATTGAAAAAACATGTTAAATTAATGTACTGAAATAGAATCAAAAGTTTATATTAGATATTTTATTCATAGTATCGTAATAAACAACGCAACAAAGTGCAAAAATAATATTTGACTGAAATTTCATGTTCTTCTTTTTTCTTTTTTTTAAGAAAGAACAAAATTCTAGTCTAGCGCATAAAAGTGTACTTATTAGAAAATAAGTTAATTAATATCTGCTAAATGCGGATTGTTTTGAATCACGCACTGGAGTTTCACTTACAAGAAAATCGAAAGCGTAGAATTCTTGGAAACTTTGTTTAGCTATAACATTATTGGGCATTAAATTCGGAACTTTTTTTTATCCGAGATGCACAATGCATTCTTACGAGGTGAAGTATTCAAAATGGGGAAAATTTTTTATTTGCTAAAAAGAGCAAAAAAGCACTTTTCTAAAAAGTGTAAAAATGAGAAAATATTGTTATTTCTTAAAAAAATAATCGTAGCAATTTGGAATATAGAAAGGTAAAAGACGAGAGAGAGAAATACGTTATCGTAAATATTTTTGATATACAGCAAGTGGTGAATTTAAGTTACAGTTTTAAATAGAGAAGAACTAGAAATATATTCCCGAAGCAAGAATTTTGGAGTTTAATTTCATATGCTTTAAAATTATTTATTGTCTTAAACAACTTTACTTGTAGCCTAAAATACATTTATTTTTATTTTTAATTAATCAAAAATGTTGTAATCATAATTTAGATTGGAAATTTAATCTTTACTTTAAATTAGTCATATAGTCACAGCCTGATATAAATTACACACGCTCCATATTTTCAGCCGTCAAACAAAATTTCTGCCAGGAAAAAAATAAAATGATTTTTTTAAATGTTTAGAATACAATAAATGTTTTAAAATAGAAAAAGTTTTAGATTATGCTATGCTCTTTATATTACAATGATTTCAAAAGATTCTACATGAATGTATATTAAACAAGTAAAATGTTGTTTAAAAAATTATAAGTTTCACATTTAATTGACTTCTGTAACTAAAGTTTTCTAGATAAGTATTTGTATCCCAGATACGGAAATTCACCTTCAAAAAAAGATTGCATTACATACAAATGGTTATCATAGTGATCTGTAAATAAAAATGTAATTTTTCATTGCGTTTAGTGAGCATTAAAATGCATTCATAGCTATCACTTTAAAAAAATAGAAGTGTGTGTGTATATATATATTTTGGAAGTATTTAACAGCATTATTGGAACTCAATGGTCTTGGATTTTTCGAAGAGAATAAAAGTTCAGACTTCCCAGATTGTCAAAGATGTCAAATTGTAGGAACTCTTCTAGCTAAAGCAAGTGTTACTGAAACATCGCACACTTTAGGTGCTCCTAGTGGTGCAATGACAGTACATACATACCTTAGCAAGACAAGTTCGGCAAGGAAAATATTTGGATTACAATCGAAACTCAGAGAAATAGATCGATGGGGGGGATAAAGGCAGATTTTAATGTCTAAAAAGCTATCAACCACAGTAAAAGTAACAACAGATATGAATCAGCATCTAAATTCTAAAGTGTCAATGATTACTGTAAGAAGACATCTTCATAAACAGAACATTTATGACAGAGGAATAGTTCTCATTCTACTGGCCATAGATACTAATATGTTAAACATCTACAGTGGTCCCCACTCACAACACCTGGTCGATTGATAAGTGGAAGAAAGTAAAATGTTCTGGCAAAACGTTCTTTTACATTTTAAACATACGTACAAAAGGTGGTTAAACGTCTGTAATACATTTGCAAAAGTGTATGATCGTAATTGCCTCATTTCATCTGACAGATATGGAAACGGATTTGTCAAGATTTGGATAGTCGTGTCATAGCTTTCTTCAGAACCAATCGTAACCTTAAGTGGAAGGATCAATATGGAGAAGTATAGAGAAGTTTCAGCTGACAGATATGAAGACGGATTTGTCGTGATTTGGATATTCGTGTCATAGCTTTCTTCAGAACCAATCTGAACCTTAAACGGAAGAATTAATACGAAGAACTATAGAGAAGTTTCTGGAAACAGATTTGGAGATGGATAGTCGTGTCATAGCTTTCTTCAGAACCAATTGTAACCTCAAACGGAAGGATCAATATGGAGAAGTATAGAGAAGTTTCAGCTGACAGATATGAAGACGGATTTGTCATGATTTGGATATTCGTGTCATAGCTTTTTTCAGAACAAATCATGCCCTTAAAAGGAAGGATCAATGTGGAGAAGTATAGAGAAGTTTCAGCTGACCAGATCCATCCTTTGTTGCAAAGTATTTTCCTGCAAAGGATTCTAGATTGGTAAAGCACCTATGTGTGCAGCTTGACTTGTTAAATCATGGATCCATGAACATGAGGATGAAGTTGAACATATATCTTCGTTGGCACTGTCACCAGACCTCCATTTATTTTATCTGTTATGATCTGTTTCAGAGAGTCAATACGGAATCAATATCCTGCATTACCTTCAACATGTTTGCAATATTTCCATGAAAAATGTTACAATGTTCCTGCTAATGCTATTCAACAGTTATGTAAATTGGTTTCTAGGTAAATTCAAGAAGTATTAGTGCCAAATGTGGTCTTAAGTCATGCTAATAAGGGATTTTCTTATTTATACATAATGCAAAGTGTTTTCATTATTACATAACCATTTGTATCATGATTTTATAAATGTTTGTAAGGAAATCTTATTTTATTAAATTCAATTCTGCAATGTAAATAATTATCAATCCCCAATTTTTAGAAACAATTATATGAGGACTTTTAATTTTTTAATTCTCTATACATAATATTGTAGTAGTTTTATGAAATAATGAAATATATTAGTTATAAAGTGATCAAAAATTTTACAAAAAAAAACAAGTTTAACAAGGGATAAAAATTATACTCGTTACATTATGTGGACAAAAATTGGTAACTGTATTTGATGATACACATATAGACTTATTTTATGTTAATAAATAGATAAATAAAACCGAGCCAAATAAATGGAAACCATAATGTTGTTAATAAACTTTAACTACTACTTTTAGAAAAATGTAATAATAATATTAATAAAACATGAATTAATATGATGGTTTAAGTCGTTTTAAAATGTTTTAGATAAAGACTTCTGTATAGTGATACAAGAGTAATGAACAAAACACAAATAAAACACTTTCAATGATTTCCAGTTCAAAAATTATCATTTAATCAGATAACTGATATTAATGCTGTTGTTAATAATTGAACATTCAATTCTTCATCATTACAGTTTATACATTGGTTTTAAAACATTAATATTATCAATTCATCATAAAATGTGTCAGAATATGGTCAAAATAGACAGGACAAATAAATTTATGTTTAAAATTCACATTTCTTGGTGATTATTTATAAAAATAGGGGTTATATTTTACGTTGAGAATTAAATGAATTTACTTAAATTTTTTTTTCTAAAACATAAACATTTTTCCTTCATTTTTTCTGAAAACTTCAATGATGTTTACTTTTACAGATATTGTCCAATATAGGTAATTTTTATGTTAAAAAATATTGTTTCGACAGGATAGGCAGGGTTTTTGTAAAGAAATAGTTTTTTTTATCGTATTGACTATTGAATTGTGAAGACTTAAATGATGAGTAATAAAAAATTAGATAATTAACATTACATACCACTAATTTTACATGTAGGAAATCAATATGCCAAATTAGAGGAATGTGTTGAAATAAATAAAATAATAATTTGTTCATTAATAAATATTGAACAAAGTTTGTTTGACAAAGTAGTCGGTTCACTAAATTTCAATCAATGATTTGTTTGTATTGTTGCCTAATGATGAATTGATATTCATTTAATTTTTCGCTTATGGTAACAAGGCATAAGAAATATTTTTTCCAAATTGATCGTCTAATTACTTATTATAAGGTGAGAGAAATCATTTTTTTCTGTAAACATTCTTCTTTAAATTCAATTAAAAATGTCAAAAAAATATTCTGACAAAAAGCGCAAAATTTATAACTTCAAAATTCAAATTTTGAAATTTTTTGTACAACATAGTACCAACATTTTTCAAATCTTATATGTAATTCTTATTATTAATTTTCCGATTCCAATGTTTCTGTAATATAAATTTGATTGTATATAAATAATGTATTATTGATAATGAATAACATATAAATTTATTATGAAATGTATTAATACATAATTTAATTCCAAATTTTCACTTAATTATATTTTCATTGGTATATAAAACATCCCTTATGAATAGTTTCATTTTTCTGAATATAAACAGAAAGTTTTTGTATTATGGTGTCTATATGTAACATTAATAAACATCGTAAACAAAAATTTTAATTTGCAACAATGAAGTTTAATCCTTTAAAATAAAGATTTTATATTTATTTCTGACATCAAGGATAAAAATAATATATTTATAACTAAAAAGTACAATAAATATACTTGTTATGAAAATAAAAATTTAAAAATACCTTTTAACCATAAATATTAAAAAAGTTGTAAAATATATAATTACTTTATAAAAATAAAATCCTAATATTAATTACAGCATAAACTATTGTTTTTTAAATAAATACATTTTCTAAAATAAAGCATAAAGAGTCAAACACATGACTAACGCATTTTTGAATGAATCTTTATTAAATTTTTTTATTTAGATAATTTTTTGACAGCCATGAAGTAATGTTTAAAGAATCTTTTTTGAAGATTTAAGATGAAACCAAACAGATGTTTTGGATTTTGGTAAGTAGCATCTGCCAATGCTCCCTAAAAAGTTTAACTGCATTAAGAATGCTTTTGTTTCCACTTATTTCTTAGTTTAAATGGAGTTGTGTGTTTATAACAGGATTTAAATTTGTTTCTATTTTATGCAGCTTAATCTAGTTTTTTTGTATATACAAACATAATTTAATTTATAATGAATACAATTTATTCAAAGCTCATATTTTTGATTAAAAAATTATTTACGTCACAGTAAATCTAAGGAAACAAAATATATATGAAATAATTTCTTAGACTGTAAAAAGTTATTATTGTTGAAAAAATACTTTTTACAAACCGTTGTTGATAAAAAAATTAAAAAGTATCATCAACGTAACAAAAGAAATTAGTGAGTTATAGTAATCTAAAAATGAAAAATTATGTATTAAGTCATAAATTTATGTTAAATTTTTAGATGTTTAGATTTGTAATGAAGAACTTGTGCGTGTTTGCAATTACTAATGATATGAAAAAATTTTAATAATGTAAACTTATAATACACAGCATTTAAAATATTAACTTTTATTTTGAAATTAAATACTAGTTATTTATTTCTAAAGTATTTCTTATGAAAAACATAAAATCAAATTAACAATAATAAAATGAAATTGATCAATATTTTTTTAATTTTTCTAAATTAAAATTTATGAAGAAAACATAAAATTTGCATAAATTTTCAGGATGAAAGCACTGATAAATAGAAATACAGCTATTCGAGTTTCCCTAAAAAGAAAAAGAAGCACAACTAACATTTACCAAATAATAGAACTCTAGTCAAATTAAATTTACAAAAAAAATAGAAAATATGTAAAAGTAATTCTAAAACTTGGTTAATCCATAGGTTTCATCCATATCTAGCTGATTTCAATAACGTAAAACTAAACCTTAATTTAAAAAAAGTTATGTAAGGCAAATTTTTACGGAACAAAGAAATTTAATTTGAAGTAGGAAATTAACCATTAATTAAATTAATTCCAATAAAAGCATCGGAAGCTTAGCATAAAAATACGCATTTTACCTTAAAACATTTTAAAAAATAATTTTCACAATTAAAGAGATTTGTTTCAGAATAATTCTTTCAGAGTGGTAGAAGAGTTATAAGATTGATTTTAAAAATTATATTGAGAGTAGAATATTTAAAACCACACAAACGAGGGCATGTTTGTTTATTGATGTGAAGAGGACTTTAAATTACCTTGCACAAAATATTCTTAGAATTAGTGTACTGAGAGAACCAAACTAGAATAATATGTGTAACGGATTGATGTAACGGAGTACAGTTTAAGGCTATTTACTAAAATTTTCTGAAAATGAAAACTTTTGATTTCTAAACATGATAACAAAAATGTACTTATATTTAAAGTTACAATATACTACAGTTTAAATATTATTCATTTTAAGGAAAGTTACTAATTATTCAAAATAAAATTATAAATAAATGCATGAAAACAGTGCCAACAAGAGTATGATGATGCAAATCAATGTCCTCTCTCTTTTTTATAACTGTAAACTAAAACAGAAATTATTTGTTAGGTTATGTGCCCTGAAAATTTCCAATACTGAGTTTCTTATTCTGTACAAATTTTCTGCATAGGACTGCAAATATTACTAAAGAAAATAAATATTTATTTCCTTTCAGTAAAATACAATACATCATTTTTAGGTTAAACATTTTCTCAATATAACATATTTTATTCCATAACTTTCTATCTTTAATAGAAATAATAATATGAAATATAGTTAATAATGAGCATTTTCAGCATATCTACATTTTTCTTTTATCATAACATACTTTTTAATTAGGAAATTTCATTTGAATATGTATATTTTTAAAGCATTTAATATTAAAAACCCCATATGCATTAAATTGCCCCACATGCAATTTGGCCATAATATAGAAAATGATTACTTTATGTAAATCAATAACACAACCTTTAATTTAAGAATATAAACGCAGTCCATTTCATAGAGTGTTTTATTTAATAGTTATGGTCTTTTGAATTAAGAATTTAAGAACAAATCTGAAAAAACTAATAAAAAGTGGAATATGTGAAAATTGAAATTTCATCTTTCCAAATTCTTAACTCACAAAAGTTACAAGAGCAATTATTTTACATGAATGCATAGGTAAATAATGATATATATTATTCCGTGGTCTGCACTAATTTTTATTTTTATAAAACACATCTCAAATTAAATTTGGAGCTAGTATTCAAAAATCTTCGTCTGCCGCACTCATCAAAGGAAGAAAATATCATTCCTAATGCATTCAAAAATGGTAACTTTAATAATTATCAAATTATCTACGCCATTAGTTTATTACATTTTAAGAGATTAACGTATTTTTAAATTAGATTTATAAAATTTAAAAATATATTAACATTTTGAAAGGTAATAAATTAATTGCGTAGATCGTTTGAAAATTGCTATTTTTAAATGTGTTTAATAAAGAACAATGGACATTCGTTAACGTTAAATTTAAATGTTCCAGTTGAAATGCATGCAAAAAAATTAAAATTCAGACTCATACTAAAATACTACAACTAAAATATGCTGCTTTAGGGAAATATATCTTAATTATATGATGAATTCCGTTATGAAAAATTTTGAATTAAAAGGATCTCTATTTTTAAGAATATATTTGATTGTGAAATATTCCCAATGTGTTCCAAAAATTAATACTAATATGCACAATAACTGGATTTCAAATTTTTCCTACAATTTTGAATATATTCGAAATGATATAAACAAATTTAAACATTAATTTTAATATGTGCATATATAAAAATAAACGTGACATACTTACAAACATAAATATATTTTACTCAGAATTATTGAGGAATAATTACAATAAGTTAAGAATTCAGCCTTTTTCAAAAGTTTACAAATTTTGAAATTACTTAAAGCAAATTAACATGTAGAAAAATTTAATGATTAAAAGAATTTATATCCTGTAGTATTTGTTGAGCTTCTGTAATCTCATTAAATCGGATTCATTCAAAAGGACAATTTTTGGATTGCTAAAACTTCTTTAATTGGAATCAGTATTAAAATTTCAAAAAATGTACATTAGTTTGTTAAAAATTAACGTTGATATTTAAAACTAGTTTCCTAAACCTAAAGTTGAATTTTAAAACTTTAAAAAAAGTTTTTATTTTAAAGTTTTTCCAATGAGTTTTATTTAATTTTGTTAATAAACGAATGCTATTATTTAATTTATACAGTGTGTTTTGTATATAATTTATATAGCCATCAGAAATGTGTTATTTGTGTATCCTACAAATATTTAAATATCCACAAAAAATTATTATTTTTCATTAAATTACAAACATGAATCACATTTCCATATTATTCAAAAATAATTAATAAAAAGGAATAAAAAAGTAATTTACAGAATTATTTTAATGAGTAGGCAAGTAGTATTATAATTGTTACGAGGAAAGAAAGTTGACAAAATAATCCACAACAAAAAATATTGAATTAACTAAGGCCTTTTGTGGTTTTGATACATAAAATGATTAATTTCATAAGTAAAATTTAAATTTAGAATCGAAGCACAAGATTAAGAAAATTTCTTTCTTTCTATTAATATTCCATGACTTTACAGTATAATGTTTCAATAATTTTAAATAATAATGGCATTTGTTCTATACATCGTTTCTTAAACCTTTCTTAATTGTACAGTTAGTATTCGAATTTCCTAGTATTTAGAAGATTAAAATATATATTTAAAACAAAGTATTTAAATTTACTAGTTTAAGAAGAAAATATTTCAATTTAGTTTTCATAGTTATTCTTTTTTTGAATACTTAAAAAAGCGTGATAAATTTTAAAAATTGATTTTAAAAATCTAAAGAATAGTAAAACTATAAAAAATTCTCAGAATTAGAATGATTTATTTTAAAAACAATGACAAACATTAACAATTGATCTTTGTTTATAAATTAAATTTAAATATGTACCAATCAACATTTTTTCTACATTTGCTATATGTCAAATCGTGAAAAATTCACACAGAATTAACCATTCTCTAACCATAAAGGAAATTATTTAGGGGCTCATTTATTTAGGGAAATATTGATATTACTTAAATGAAGTTAAATGACATTTTTGTTAGAAAGTTGGCGAGAGATTCTTTGGGATAGACACAGTTAAATTTCATAATTTTAGCAAAAAAGATGTAATCCTGTCTGCTCTGTGTGAAATCAATTTGAATGGTACTGATTTTGATTATGAAAGTTAATAATAAACTACAATTTTTAAGTGCTCTGTTAAATAGATTGTTTTATTTAATGCATATTATATATATATATATATATATATATATATATATATATACATACAGAAATATGTCGTGTTTTTGAATTAATTTTGAATGGCCTTAATATCTCAAAATTTAGTTTATTTTAGGTAAAAATGCTTAGGTCATAAAACTATTGGGCTTACATTTGACATTCAAAGAGTTTTTTTTATATTTTTATTTAATTTTGTTATTTAATTAATATATTTACTAAAAGTTACATATTATTCCTGAAGATTTATAATTTTTAATATTCTAAAATTCATTCTTATTGCTGGTTGTTTCATCATAGTTATATCAATTTAATTGAAATCTAACGATTTTTTGCCAAAATATTTTTACCGTGGAGCTAATAAACTTTAAGGTGACCAACAATGGACTCCTTTATAATATGCGACGAGTAAAAACACCATTTCTGAAGTTAAACGTGAAAAAAATACGTGACAATAATTCTCGCTGAAATTAGCAGAGAAGTGAACGTTTGTAGTAAAAGCGCCTGAGGGAGCGGTCGAACGCAATGCTTTTGGTAGATGCAATTAATGAAGTGCGTGCAGCGCTGGGCGTGTTTTTTCGAATCAGCTTACGAAACAAAATCGGATCGAGGTGGTAAAATAACGCATTTTGCTTATATAAACCCTGTAGATTGAAATATTTCTTACTGTCTGGGGTTAGTTTAAAAAAATAATAAATTCCTAATAATAAAATGCATAATTTATGAAAAACAGATGGAAAACTAAAAAATGTTTTAATTAAAATTAGGAGAAATTCTTAAATGCATTTCCTCCTAATATTTAAAAAGAGCAATTTCTTATAAGCTGCATATTAATAGAAGCATAACCATGCTTGCTTCAAACTGAACGCAGATTATTTACCATAAAAATTTTATTGCTTACTTATAAATCTTATACTACTATTAAAAATGAAATAATGATAGGTATCAAATTCTAAAAATACATATATATGCTTAACATTTTAATTCCATTTATAAATATATTTATGTTCTTAATAATTTCAAAAAGAATTTTTTTCAATAAGTATAAATCATAATTTATTATTTTATAAAATTCAGGGAAATATACTTATAAATTACAGCAGCATTTATGATTTCAAAGTAGGCGTAAGTTATACAGTTATATTGGTCAATTTTTTGCTCACTTATTTAACACATTATTATGTGTGATTTTTTACATCATATTTCCATGTCAATAAAATATAATAAATTAATTATATTACAATAAGGAATTAATAACCCAATTATATCGCTAAAAATACTTATTTAATAAGATATCAGATAATGTTAATTGAAATTTCATTACTAAAGTTAATGTTTCAGTTATATTTTCATAAATGATGTCATTAGAAACAATTAACACAGAATATATATATATATATATATATATATATATATATATATATATATATATATATATATATATATATATATATGTATATATATATATATTCTTACAATACTGATTATATTTTTAATTTTCTAAGAACATATAAGTAATTACTGAATTATGTTACAATTATATATTCAATCAGAAATACATAAATTACAGTTTTTATTTATATTACATTCCTTAAAATTAATAAAATATATTTAAACAATACATAAATATATTTACCAATGATTGATATTTAATTCATCGGTTATGACATAAGCTATTGTTTAGGAATGATAAAGATTTATAATACATTTTATATCTTTATAGTGTATCGTATTAATTAATCCCTATATGTGCGCTCATTATATGCGCATGTCATTAATTATAATTATATTTAATGCAAGAGTTTCTTCACGAATTTTTAATATTAATGCTAGAACTTCACTTTATTACTAAAAGATTAATATTTTAATTAACAGTAAACAGAATATTGTTAAATAAAATGCATTAATAAGAGAAAAGTTATTGATGTTGCTTTGACATTTCCCGAAATAAAATGAATTTTGTCTTGGTCTTAGGCAAGCAATTTTATAAAATGAAACGATATAGATTTTATTGATTTTTACCCTTACTTATGAAAATATGTTTTCTTCCGAAAGAAAACAATTTCACGAAATAATAGAAATTAGCATTCGAAAAAAAATTATTTGCGTTTTTAAATCTCATGTAAGTTAGAACCATGGACAAATAATTAGCTGAATACTGAATGCTATTATGTAGCCTTAATATATGTTGTTACATTAAGGGAATTGAATAGTATCCACACAAATTAGGTGCTGTTGTCTAAACTCTCTTCAGTAGGAAATTTAAATATTAGCTACTAACTTCTTTATTGGATAAGAGATATATTAATCTGCTGAAAGTTATCACACATAACGTGAATCGAAACATCGATTTCAAGCAAGGTTGACAACGAACACTGTATGCTTTTCTTAAAAGAGTCTCCCTTTTGCCAAACTTTCCCTTGTCTTGTTGCCTTTTACCTTGTTGATTTTACAAAGAAGGAAAATGTGAGAAAATTATTTGGAAACTTCGTCTTGAATTAAAAATAAAAGTTAAAAAATGACAGCAGAGTGCTTTGATCTATCTGTCTATTTATCTATCTATCTATCTATATCTATCTATATCTATCTATCTATCTATCTATCTATCTATCTATCTATCTATCATATATATATATATATATATATATATATATATATATATATATATATATATATATATATATATATATATATATATATATATATATATATATATATATATATATATATGTTGGGTTTTATGGCTCAAGGTTCAAAATTGGACATGCTGCCCAAAACCCAAAAGCGTAACTCAACAGACAAGGGTGAGGGATGCCGAAATACATATGAGTAGAAATGGGCTGTCTGGAGTGCTGAATCCAAGTTCAAACTCTCCTTTTTTGGTACTCACACACTCTAAGTTTGGCGACATCTGGAGACATTGTTGGATCCACAAAACATTTCTGACTTCTAAAGAGATTAGTTCTGGTCTGAATATTATGTTATATATAGTTGTAACCATATTTAAATTCCGTATTATAAATTACATAAAAACCGTATTAAAAATGTATATATAACCATATAATACATTATATAAAAATGAGACCTCTGAAATCAACAATCTTTTTCTCACTTTGTAAAGAAAAGGGTACAGTACATTCATTTTTTCTATTTCATTGCATGGCAAAATGGTTATCACATGAGAAATTTTGCAATGTTTTTATGAATTAAGAGAAGAAATCTAATGTTTGCTAAAAGAGAAAAACTAACAGAAAGCCGAGAAGTGGTGGCTTATTTGTGATGAAATTCAGCTACTTGGTCAACATATTCGAAAAATTAAATAACTTGAGTCTTCAACTAGAAGGATCAAATACATATGTACTGGGTACGAGTGATAAAGTTAATGCTTTTCGTAGAAAACTTAAACTGTGGAACAAACATTTAAAACTGAAAATTTAGCAAAATTTGTAAATGTGCAAGATTTTGTTAAAACCTGCAAGACATAAGAACAACATTTAAATGTTGATTTTCAGAATATTAAAAATCTTATGCAGACAGATAATTTTAATAAGTATTTTCTTGTCGATGACATACTGATAACAATTTACGACTGGCTTAGTGATATATTTCATAATATAATCCCAAAAGGCTCTCAATTTATGAGGAAGAAACCGTCACAGACTTGATGATGACAGGGCAAACCGAAAAACGATTAGTAATGATTCACTCTTTTAATTATGGATAGGAGTAAATGAAGATTTTTCAACATTAAAAACACGGACATTTTGCAGTCTAATTATATTTTGATTGTCCTCCCTTAGTGAAGCTGGATTTTCTGTTTTGGTTTCTTTGAAGACAATAAACAAATCTCAACTAAATATAGAAAAAGAATTGAGAGTGTTTATTTCTAATACTAAACCTTCCTTTGAAAATATTTTCTCTTGAAGACAGGCTCAAGGAAATCACTAATAATTATTAAATTTGCTTTTATTTTAGTAAGTTTTTTAATTTAATAAATTAGTTATTAAATATTGCTATAAAATGTATTTTATTTTGCATGCGTATGTGTTTTACTTTCTGTTAGTTCATCCATTTTTTAAATAATATTTTCTGTTTGATATGCTCTCAGCCTTCTAAAGAGGAGTGCCTCACAAATCGAGAATTACTGTTCTAGTGATTAAATTATTATTTTAATTTTATTAGGAACTGTATTGGTAAATATTGATTCTACACTTTTGAATTTCTTAATACATCGAATGCATAACTCAAGAGCTCACATTGAAAATATTCCCAATTATTTTAAATAGTCATATTAAAATATGATCGCATTCGCATTTTTTAATATTATATTCATTATCAATGTTCAAATGTCATAACATTTTAAGAGGATTCTATTTAAGACATTTAATGGAAGATTCTCATCATAGTTTATCCATTTAAGGAATTTCAGTCTAATAATTCAAATAAAACCAGGAAGCATTGAGTGTTTAAAGTTTTCTTACTCTTTCCCTAAAACTAAAATAAATATATTAAAGATTTTAATAAATCAATATTTAATTCAAATAAAAAGTTAGAATAAGAAAAATATAAAAGAGCCCAGTAATAAATTATAAAAAAATGAAACAAAGGGAATACTTTAAATTCGAGATGAAAGAAAAGCACACACACTGCCTGCCTCAAAAAAGACATTAGAAGAAATGTCTCTGCTCAAGAACAGGAGCTCTTCGCCACTCTGATTGTATGTGTGTCGTAGGAAAATAGAATAATCCTCAACTCAAATATAATAAGTAGAAGCAAATCAAATAAAAGGAATTTCCCTCTAAAAATAAGAAAGAGGTATAAAATGAAAATAAAATTGAGTGTTTTGAATAGTTGAAATAGAAAAAGTTTGATAGAGCAAAAAAGGAGAGAGAAAGGATGTAAAAGAAATATCTGAAAGAATTCCCAAAGCAGAGAGGATTTACAGTGAATCAGGGTTGGAAGTAGGGGGTTGTCTATGTACACATTCTAATTATGTTACATAAAATCACGACGTGCCTTATTATGTATGCGTACTTTTATTTCTATTCATTGAAAATGACGTTTATAAGTTTATTAAGTTCTAACTGCGATAGATTAAAGTATTTTACGTGGAAATTATTTTATGTGCGAAGTTTAAGAAAAAATAAGAAAAGCCTATTATCTAGTTGTTACGCGGAAGAATAGTTGACGAGGCAACATTTCTTCATAAAAGAATGAAATATTTGAATTATCGATGAATAAAAGGGAATAAAGAATTTTCTGAGTAGGAGCTAATTTTGGACTTTTAGATAAAATTATTATTGAAGATAATCTTCACATGTAAATTATCTTTAGTTTATCTCAATTTTGTTACTTTATGAAGTTTAATTAAACTTATGAATATCCACATCAAACAGAATTTATCTCTTAAAATGATAAAATAATGAAAATTAGAGGGATTTATTGCTTTTATTCAAAACAAATTTTGAATAAAAGTATTTTAATTTCCATGGGTATTTTAATGTAAGCAGTAAAAGGATTTACAAAATGCTATTTGTATTCCGCTACTTTACATATTTAATAAAATATTTATTTATTAGAATTTTCTAGCATTTATAAAAACATTTTAAAATTTGATATTTCTTATAAATATTGGATTTAATTTTTCTAATTTAATTTTTTTTTTGATTTTAATAATTTAAACTTAGGGCTGTTTTATTCAAATATACATTCTATCACTTTCAAAAATAAAAAGGCTTAAGTTCTTATTGTTCATGTTTTTAGCATTTAGATATTATTCTTATTGACTTTATAAAAAGTTTCGCAGTTAATATTTTTCAAGAACAGTCTCAAAATGTAATGCATTCTTATAAGTGTTATAATATAATATTAATAAAAATCATTAATACATTTCAATGCATATCATTTAAATAAACATATAGCTGTTTGTATTGCATAGCTAAAAGTATATTCTAAATCAGACATAATTATGGAAAATTTAGGTCAAAATCATTAATTAGTACTGAAACATTCAGGAACAAAATAATTACTTTCGAAGCACGTTTGGTCACTTCTATTGTGAATACAGTATTCAATAAATATATTACAGTTTAGATTCTTAAACATTTCCCTCGATTCAAAATATGTTTTATCTACAATTGATAAAATAAGTATTTAAATCAATTAAATATTTTTGTTCTACAATTTAATTATGTAATATATTATTCTCTTCAATTTAATTATATAATATATTATTCTTCAATTTAATTATGTAATTCCCGTATAATTTCTATTATATGAGAATATATATTATCTACACTTTCTGTAATTTACATTAATCTAGCTGATGGTCTCTTTAAATATCCTTCCTTAAAGAAGCTAATCATGTTTTCTTATAATTTTACTCCTAAAATTTGTATCATTAGCAAATCCAATATATATATTGGCTTTTCTAAAATTTATTCTGTAAATAAAACACAATAATATCACATGAAATTACTTAGAGAAAATAAGGTTTTACCATTAAGGACACGTCTCTATTCAGACTATTTTAGAATTAATCTGTATTATGGATGTTGGTAATTGTCTTGAGTTAAAATCAAACATTTGTTAATTCTTTATTCCTAAAGTTGAAAGCTATGATTTCAGACTAGTATAAATGTCTAACGATCTAACATATAGGTCAGATCACAGTCCCCTTCAAACAAAGTGCACGGTAATGATACTGTAATTTGCTACATGAACCTAGGAAAAAAGGAAGTCAATTTAACTTTAGCATCCAGACTCTCTTCAGTTTTTATGGAGGTTTTTTACTGATGCATATTCACAGTTTTAAGAATCCTCATTCTTATGCTCTAAATCTCCCAACAAGTTTATCAGAACATATTATATATATATTGTATTATGCTGGCATAAAGGTTTGAATCTAATTACATATTGTATCTAATTTTACTGCTGTGTACAGGAAAGGCTATTTTGAGTATCTTTTTATTATTCAACGAAGATAAATTACAAAACATCTTGCCATACGTTACACAAACCCAGTTATTTGCGTTTTGATATTCACTAATTATTTTAATGTGTATAAATTAACAATGTGATATATGTTAAAGTTGAGTTTGCTTTATCACACTTTCTGATGAATTAAAACTGAAACATTTTCTATAAACAATGGATGCAAAATTGTTATGGGAATATAAAAAAAAAATTCTTCTATTACTTATAGATCATATTTCCTTCGAATAAATAAAGTGAAGAATCACCCCATTTCTACATATACAGCAAAGTAGTAAATCAAAAATAGTAATTTAGTTATGGTAAAAAGTAATTAGTATGGTAAACCATGGCAAAAATTAGAATGATTAAATTAATGAGTTGATATTTAATGATAAATTTCAAAGTAAACCATTTATTTAAAAGTATAAAAGCTGCCTATAAATTATTTTTGAGCAAATTTGAATGATTGATAGTTTAGTCAAACTTTCTACTGTCATATTAGGATATTACTTTTCATTTATTAGCTTACAAAATTTATAATTTTGTATTATTTTAAATAAAAACTTAATGGGTAATTAACTAGATATTATAATACAGAGGAAAACATGAAACATTTAATTTTTTTATAATGTTAACGTTATACATGTTCTTAAAAATAATGAATTTATCAAATGTTATAAAACTAATATTATTTTCACATAATGAATTATTAAAATTTTAAATCTGTATCCAATATATAAATTCAAAATTATTAACAAACGATAGGAAACTTTCAAATAATTAATTGCTAAAGTTTTAAATTTTTTTTGATTTGTCAAAACTAAATTTCTATAAAAAATATCTATACACATGGAAAAAATTCATTAAGTTGAAATTAAATTCTCTATAGTATTATATTTTAATTTTTATATAAAGTTATAAAAAGAAATTTTAAGATTAAAATATGTAATAAATGTAAGCATAAAAATGGTGTAATATTTTTTATCCATTACACAAATCAGAACGTTTAATATATTTTTAAAATTGCATTAAATATTTTAAATTCACATACTAATTTCCTTCTAAAATACTTGAGATTATAACTTAGTAATAACTCCAAATTTATATGCTGATAATGAAACTTTAAGATATGTTGCTTTACAAAGAAACATAATTTTACCAATTACTATTGACAGAATAAACTGAAGTTACATTTTACACTCAGAAATAAATACTTTTCAAACATTACTTATTTTATTCATATTTCTCCAAAAAAAGCTAAGTGATTTTAAAATTTAGCACACAAAAAATAAAACATTTACTTTTATAAGCATTCAATAAAATTAAATATACTATCTATAACCAAATAACAATAAATATGTGTTTATCTTATTAAAAAAATGCATTGAAATATTGTTGGAATCACTGTAAATAATAAGTAAAACAAAAAATGCTCCTAATTACTATTTATTTCGTATGAATAATTTTTTCATTTATAAACTTAAGTTATTTCGGAAAATAACTGCTATCACACCAATTAAAAAAGTCATAAAAGACGAAATGGTGAAAATTACAGGTGTCAAATTTTACTAAGACGCTCAATTAAATTTTATTTTCTGTTTTAGAAATTAAGTGCGCAACATTTCTCCAAAAGCCAAGCCAAGTCAACAAAAAATCTAGGACCGAAATATTAGCGTAAAGGCATTTTTATTACTGCAAACGCTCCATAATATGCGGCCATTTAAAGCTTTAGTATCAGTCAGAGAAGAATAAATTTTGATAATCTCGTTTTTTTTTTTCCTTTAAAAATTGCTGCTACAAGCAAGACTCGAAGGATTTTTAAATGATTATTTGTATTTTGTGTGGTAAACCTTAAATTCCATCTAACTTCCTAAATATTTCTCCAAAAAAGATCTTCGGAGATTTGAAATTAATTTCGGATGGGCCTGGTGGCTTTTAGAAAAGGACGGCACTGGTGCTTAGGAAAAGTTCCTGCAAAAAAATTCGGTGGAAGTTTAAAATTGCAATTTATTTATCGCCTTTTCCTTTTTTATTTTCTAAACGACATAAAAATTCAATAGAATTCAAAATTTACGAGCGTCTTGTTGAAAAGAGGGAATTTCTTAATTCCTCGAAGAGAAAATTTTTTGGAGGAGTGGAATAAAGTTAACGGTTAAGCGAATTAATGGCCCATCGAGCTGTCGTTTATTATGAATGTTAAGGAAATGTTTACAGTGATTAGTATTTATAGATTTTTAAATTAAATCCACGAAGTTAAAAGAATTTTGTTCTAGCTTTTTTGAAGTACTTGGATATTACCATAATTATAGCATGTAATTATAAATATTATGCGTTAAATTTAGTCAATAATAATTAAAGTATTATATAAATACTTGGTTTTCTTATTATTACTTTTATATTTTTACTTATATTGTAATAAATTTCTTATTCTTCATAAAATTGGAAAACTTAATTATAAAAGCTCGTTAATGCCTTACTGTTTCAAAAAATAAATAACCTAAATTATGCACAACATTATTATGATTAAACATAGATGAGAGTTCAAGTACTTTAAATAATAAAACAGCATGCAAAATTGAGTGGATTTTACATGGTCAGCCATGCATATTTTATTAAAATACAAAGAACTAGCCTTAATTATTTTTAAACAAAGCATTTTTATTTATGTGTTGAATTGTGTTTAAATAACGCCGATATATAAACATATAATTCTGTGATTCATTTATAAATTGTATCCCTAGTGTATTGCGATTAAATTATGCAAATTCATTACAAATAAATCATTTATATGTTCCCCGTAGAAATAATTCAGGTATGGATGCAAACTGTTGTCAAGAAAATTCAGACCAGCACGGATTATTCAAAAGCATTTGAGAAATTATTGACTCTGTCGACAAGTAAATTAAAATAATACTTACAATGTTAAGTTTTATTTTCCGCATTCACTATTAATGATATCAAAAACGTCTTTAATTAATGGAATTCAGCATTAGAATAATATATCAATATCATGAAAAATTTCTTATAATATATAAGGTTGTAACTCACTAACATAGTCCAACTCCAATAACATAATGAATCTTTATATCTGATATTTTTTTCCTTAAGTGTGACATTAATTACACAACACTACTTACATTAAGTCTCTGTTGTACAATGTAAAATAATTTATTAAACGTAATTTAATGAAAATAATTCATTAATTTTGTAATTTTTAACATAATTATTTTGTTGAAATATGAATTTGTATCGATATTTAATTTTCTCACATTTTTTTCAACATATGTTGATGAATCATCAAAATGAAAGGTTTTTATTTTACTAATAAAATCGAGAGAGAGATCAAATGTATGGTTAATAAAATAAAGTTCTTAGACGAGAACTATTATGTACTTATTTATTGCTAGAATACTAGTTAAATCTATGGTTTGTGCATAGTTACATTTTCTTCGAAATTCTTGTAATGGCTACAAATTAGTTTAAAAATAATAATTTCTGTTACATTGGCACTCATTTGCAAAAAAAGGACTCATAATAATTACATAAATCATAGCTCAATTTGATACTTTCTCCAATTTAACCGTCACTAATTCAAATTTATATTTGCTTTACTCATAGATGATGGCAATATCCCGGAATTTATTTATGATTTATTACCAATGAAAATATTGTTTAATAATTTTCTATAAAAAAACTTTAATTTATTAAGACATACAACTTCTGTAAGCTATGTTACTTATTAAAGAAATTTCTCAACTCATTAAAAACTACTAAAATTGCTTCCACTATTTCTAAAAACTAATTCTTTCTATTTACCGAATGAAGTTGTTCAATAATTCTTTATTGTTTTTGATGTCAATTGCATCAACAATTTTGAATTAGAAAATGATCAATGTTTTCTAAGAATTTTATCAATTTTAATGCCATTTTAATTTTATAAACCCTGTCATTATGTACTTCATGGTTAAACTGTGTACTTAGAATCACACTTTTTTGCCCTAATCTCCAGTTGACAATAGATATAGATAAACCACTTTTAGTTTCTATGCATGTGTCTGTAGAAGTAGATGGCTATAAATATTTGTATTTTCTTCATTGCATTTTCGAGGATGAGCATCTATCAAATGATGTCCCCATATAAAGTTGCTCTACCACAAACACTTAAATCGCAATTTAGGTTACATAATGTTAAAAAATAATTTTAAATTTCCTTCAACAGTTTTATATTTTTATTTATATTAATCCAACACTTGAGTAATTTGTAATAAGTAAGTTATTTTACAAACACTAAGATAAACATAGATAAAGATAAGTAAACTTTTTATTGTATTTACTCAATAATTGGATAATATAGCGAGAGAATGCTTTTTCCTAAATTGTGTTACTCACGTTATAAAATGCGTTTTATTAAGTATTTTATTAAATATTGAACGAGTGATTTATTTTTAATTAGAATAAGGATAGAATTTTAAAATGAGATATTTATACTGACTTTCAACTTTATGTACAGAAGTATCTTAAAATAAAATTAATGTCTATCTATAATATGCAATTTTTTAATTTTAATTTCAAAATTAACTTTTATTTTGATTTACATAACATAAAAAATCTATCTTCTTTTTTATTTTAATTATAATGGTTACTGGAACCACTTTTACGAATAATGCAATTTTCAGAATATTTGCAATAAATTATTTTAATAGCTGCGTAATATATGCAATGGAATAGATAATCATACACAGTATAATAGTTTTCATGTTTATCTTTTATTTTTACTGTCTTTGCTCTAACGTAAACGAAGTTTCTTGCTTTTTCAGTAATGAAATGGAATATATATCATTTACTTTTGATAATTAGATATTGTAAATGATAATTGTTATTTAATGTTTTATTGAAAGTTTAAAAGGCACACAAGCCACCAAAATTTGGAACTTTAAATAAGCGCAAGTATATGAAAATATACAACTAAAAATTCCTTGTATAACTAAAGTAAACAATATTTTTTGTTCTTTATAATATATTATTCAAATAATATCATTTTTAATATGATACAATGTATAATATATCATTAACCTTGCTATGTGTATTCATATATTCCATTTATATCGTTTTTTAACTTATGCATTGGGAAAATACTGAAAATGTATTATAAGTTAACTATAGCAATTTCTTTAAAAATATTATTTTTTTATTTTAACTCCTATGTCATTGAAAAATGAAAGGAAAAGTAGTATAAAAAATTATTTTCTGTATTTTATATTAACTTATTAAGTTTAAATTATTTTATCACAATAAAATAAATCTTAAAATTTAAAATTGATAAGCAAAATCTTCAGTATAATGATAGACACTCATAAATTCTTTGAATGAAAAGAGACGTAACCACTAAAAGTAATAATACGATTAGTCTGTATCCAATGATAATTCATATTAACGCAATAAAGCATTGGATAATCACACATTTTATGAGATAATGAAATTTATTGTTATCATCAATCTAATAAATTATAAAATAAATACCTTTTATTAGACAGATATATGAGTATATTATTCTTGACAGTTCTTAATAAAAACAGATGAAATATAAAATGTAGGGTAGAGCTCGAATTCATCAATTTTAATAGACACTTACAAAAAAATAATTGAAAATCCAAACAATTGATAAAATATTGGCTAAAAAATATGAGGCTTATATTTGGAGTACTATAAAAAAAAATACCAAATCTTTTGTTTATCTTGTGGGAAGATTGCTAATATAATTTAAAGTCACTCAAATTTTAAATATGTGCTACTATTATCTACTAAAATATAATTTAGTAATTTTAATCTTTCTCAAATACTTAAATTTCTTTAATATAACTTAAATAATGTACATTAATTGTTACTGTTATTTTCACAAATATTTATCAATCAAATTGAAGCAAAATTATCCCTTTATAAAACACAAAGATGCAATTGCGACAAACAGGTATTTAATTTCAGCAAATGGGATTATTGCAAACAAATCTTTTTTCAAATAATCATGCTATATACTATATATATATAAGGTTTTTTAAAATGTTGCTAAATTTCTTTTAATCAAAATTTTAAAAAACTACTATGACTAATATTGCTACAATGCTATTACTCGACTCATTTATTAAAATTTTGAGTTTATTTCAAAGAATTTGATAACTTTCTACAAAACATTTCATAAACAACTTTACTAAATTTCTAATCGTAGCAGTTAAAGGTAATATTGATAATGAATACTTTTTATAATTTGGAAAGAATAACTAAGGAAAATTTGTTTCACTAGATAAAAACTAAAAGGTTAAAAAATTCAATCGTATTTTCTTCATATTTTGGTGACTATTAAGAACAAAAACAAGCATTAAATGTCAATAAAATACGCACTTAATATTTCTTTTTATTCTAGAATACAGTGTTTCATTTTCAATCGCATTGCAGAGTTCTAAAAGTGAAATAGGGCAACAAAAAGAGATTTATAATACCAAATTTTTCAAAGTATAAAAATTTTACATTTCCTATATTTAAAATATTTTCTTGAAATGAAATTTCAAATTAATTGTTCATATTGTAGAAATATTTACACATGCTAAGCGTTTTTACTTTTGCCATTATATTATTTTTAGTTTTGAAATAAACTGCGAAAAACTTATTTTATAAAAAAAAAATTCAAGTGCGGAAGCATATAAAAGAAGATAGGAGTAATATAGAATACTTTAAAATATGTTTAATGCTGCTTCGCTTTTAAATTGCAAGAAACTAAGTATCTAATTTCTGTCACCATAAATAAATCTCTTTCCTAATAAAATAAAATTCATTCCAGAATAATAAAATTAATAGTAAAAAATACAAGAATGCTGATTTATAGCTATTTTAACAGTTTTTTTTATTCCATTAGAAAATCTTCTCTCTCTCTAAATACATAAATGATTGTTGCCTTTTTAAATACATGTTATAGGTTTTTATTCTGATAGGTATATAGAAACGAATATATATATATATATATATATATATATATATATATATATATATATATATATATATATATATATAACAATAAGCTGAATTTTTTAAGTCTTTTCCTTTACTTTCTGTACTTTATACATATAAATTTCAAAAAATTCCTTCATCAAATAATTTTTTAACATATTTTATCTTATTTGATTACCATGCCAATGAATCTTGTTTTTGATCTATACTTTGATTAAAATTTATCTTACTGATTTTTCGTTATTTTTTATTTTAAATTCATAAATTAGTTTATTTAATTTTGTTAATGTTATTTAATTAGTAATATTCCTAAAATATTTAACTTTATAAAAACTTGAATTTCAAATTTATATGTTTCAAATTTGCCCCTCGTTTCTCACAGTTTAAAATAATTTACAAGTATTTTTGGTAAACAAATTTTTAAAGCCTAATATTTTTTACATTTCATGTTAGTAAAATAATATAATGAAAAGAAAAATCTTTGGAATATTTTTAAACTTTGGTTATAAATTTTTGCCAAATTACCACTAAGAAATAGATTATTAAGTGTTACTAAGTTATTAGATTTGCCTTTTCACTATATATTATTTATTTATATTTTAGTCTGTTTTATAATGTCCAATTATTCTGAATTTTTTCCACAAATATGAGCTTCTTTCGCAGCTGTATTAACAGCGTCAAATTCTCAATTATTAAAATAAGACATTAAAAATATTTAATTTTTCACCTTTTAGCATTAATTTGAAAGAAATATCTTGAAACGGTTTATTCAAAATCAAACCATTTAATTATATAAATAATTCTATTTTTGATGAGTATTAATCTAAATTTTTATCCAAGATATTAAATTTTATGACAACCATATATTATGATTGTCTTTTTCTATATTTGAATATTAAGCATTTATTAAACACAATTTTTCATATGTTATCTTTCTATTCAAAACTTTATCTTTGGCAAGTAAATTGAGGCAGAAATGTTTTAAATATTTCAAAGAATAATAAAAATAATGAACTGTATCTTAATTTCCTTTCAAATGCGAGAAATTATTGTAGATTTCATTGAAAAAGTAAAATATGTTTTCATCAGATATCAGTTACTTTAGAAACATCGAAACTTGCAGTCAAAGCAATCAAAAAGGATATAAATAGTTTACATTATTACTGAAGGGATTTTATAACTGTGTCCGTAAAAAAATTTGCTAAAACTGTTGGAGAATAAAGCGAAACACTCTTTGTCGCTATTCCTGTTTCTCACTGATTTTTATTTCACTGATCATAAGTTCGCGTGTGTATATATATATATATATATATATATATATATATATATATATATATATATATATATATATATATATATATATACTGCTTTTTTAACTCATTAAAATCTGTACAGAAATTAGTTTCAAAAATTTAACTTCCAGTAAAAAAGTCTTACCTTGTCTTTGATCTTTGATGACCTTGTCTTTGACAAAGCCTCTAAATAGAATTTTCTGAATTAATTTTTTTCTAATAATAAAACTTGTGCACAGAAAAATCTAATAAATGAATAAATCATGTTAAATTTATCATGATAAACTAATCAGAACAAAACTTAATAGTCACAGAATAAAGTAGTTAACGAATAAATTACTTTTAGGAAAATCTATATTTGTAATTACAGATAATTTATGTAAGAAATTTACTCATGTATAAAAATATTTTAAGATATCGTTTCAAAAGTTGCTTTAGAAAAAATAAGACAGGTTACTTTTATATTATTTGAGATGATTAATAAATATAATCCCTTAAAAATTCGAAAAGAATTTTGTTTTTTTACAGAAATAGAAATAAATATTTTTCATTTTGTTTAAATTGAGTTTAATGAACATAAAATTTAATAATCTCTGTGCTGATATTTAACGAAGAGATGAATAATTACATGAAAATTTATATTTCATTTAAATATATTTAGGTAAATTCTTATAAAATACTTAAGATGATATTATTTCTTATAAAGGATTCTTTTATACATAATTATTATTTTATAAATAAAGAAACGTCCAATGACAGCATTCAAACAAATTTAAAAGTCATCGCGTGATAAATAAACTCTCCCATAACAATAACAAATGCAATATTACAGAAGTAAAATTTCACTAAAACGATCAATTAAATTTTATGGCCTGCATTTGAAAATAACTGCAGACCATTTGAGTGAAAACCGCATAACTCATTAATGAAAAATTCTAGGACTAAAGTATTGGGGAAATCATTTTTATGACTAGAAATTCGCCATAATAACATCATTGCAATGATGTATCAGTCAAAGGTGAAAAAATATCGATAAGTATTTCTCCAAAAAAAAATGTTTTGCAATCAAAGTTGGAAGAGTTTTAAACGATTATTTACATTGGAGAGTAGTAAACGTTACATTGCATTTCGCTTTCTCACTTACTGCCCAAAAAGATCTTGTGAGATTTGAAATTAATCTCAAAAATGGCTCACGATTGCCTAAAAAGCACTTAACAGGGATTTAGGAGCAGGTGGCCATAAAATAAATGAAAAGTTTATCACTTGCAAAGTTTTAAAGTACTCTTATTCCCTTATATGATCAGAGTATTTCAAATTTTGACTTATTTGTTAAATAATATATATATATATATATATATATATATATCGATATATATATATATATATATATATATATATATATATATATATATATATATATATATATACTTTACTACCTATTTCAACAATTTTGCTCTATTTTTGAAATTGAACCATCAGTATTTGCCACCGTATACATTAATTTTACTATTTAGGTTATGTTTTTCTGGCTATGTAGAATCAAATAATTATGTTTAAATTTAAAAACAATAACTATAACTTAGTCTAACAACTAATAATTATAACTTTAATATATTGTCTTCAATTTTATTTTTTCATTCCCATATCTCAAATGTGCGGCTTATGAAGACACATTTGGGATATCGTAAAGAATGTCGTCATAAACATTGCTTATATATTGTAATGTATACATTAATTCTACAGAATTAAGTTATCTTGCAATGTTCGTTTTAGAAAAAACATTGTTTAGAAGTATAAGTTGTCCGCCCGTATTTTATTGACAGATGTTTATTGAATTTCAAATTAGAATATCTCCCTCTTCTAGAAATCAATTGGTTTCTCACGGTCAAATTAGAATTTTTTCCATGCGGCTTTCAACACGAAGAAAAATGTTTTATGATAGTGAGTACAAATGAAATGCCTGACAAAACATTAGTCATTTAGTCATTCCTAAAACTAAATTATTGCAGTTTAATAATATTTTTAATTAAACTACTGATGGTCCTCCAGCTTTTTATCTTCATTTACAGCTGCATTTGGTTAATTTTTCACACTTAACATAATGTGTTTGATTAGCAAAAACCTTGAATGAAATTGCATATGAAAGAATTCATCGGATTTTTTTGATATGCTGTTGTTAAAACATATATAAACTTTTCAAATGAGATTCTGATATACACTGCAGGCCATTCAAAATCAAATGGTACTTTCAAAAGCTGCAATATGATTATAGAGTAATAATATTTTGTCCTGCTAATAGATGCCATATTATCCTTAGGCAACATCGACCAACACTGTTTTCATGCTCATGAAATTAGTACATTTATTTTAAGAAATTAAATTATAAAATTAAATACCATAATATATTTTGATTTTTTAGAAAAGTAATTTTTTTTCAGTATTACTTGATTCTTCAGAGATTCAGCTATCCAAACAATAATAGATTCCAATAAATCTGAATACTTGTAGTTCAAATATCCATGTTAATTAATTGCAATAAAAAACAGTTTTTATTTTTAATTTTGAATTATTATTAATATTTTTTTTAATTTATATATGTTTCGTAAAGTGACATGCAAATCAATTTTTAAGTAGTCCAGTTCATATAAATTAATAAAGCATAACACTTTATGTAATTGAACTATTTTATAAAATAATAAGTTTCTACTTTCTAATGGTTAGTAAAATCAAATTATTCTATAACAAACACACAATTTATGCTCTTAAAATGTATTCTTATTTAATTATTTTTTCATATTTTACAATGCTTCATAAAATAAGCTAATATAGAATTAAATAGCTAAACACTTTTTTATATCTGAAAATAAAATTTTAAATAATATTCTACCATAACAATAACTTAGAAACCTATGAAATATAAATGCAAAAATATCTTAAAAAAGAAAGCTTTTTAATCGTAATATTCAATGCATTTAATCCTCTGAAAAATTTCTTACTAATGGGTAAAAAAAATCAAAATATGAGATTTATTAAAGTAAAAAACATGTAACCTAAAGAAAATTTCATATGACAAAATACGAGTTAATTTACATAATCAGAAATGTTCATGGAAAATTTAAATTAAGGAGTTTGAAAGGTATGGAGGCAAATTTTATTGAAATTCTTTACCACAAGCTGTGATTACTGAATCTAGAATTAAAAGATGGATATCATTTGAACCATTTTAATTCAATGATTCATGTATCTAATTTCTTTGAAAAATATAAATTATATGCTTATTCTGACATCTGAAATATTTTCACATAAAATATCTCCAATACAATTAAATTGTAAAAAAATAACTATATGATTTCTCAAAAAATAAAATAAATACACATTCTGAATACGCTTAACTTCAACTCTTTATTAATCAGACACATTATTTGCTTTAATTTAAAATTAGATGAAATTATTTTAGTAAAGAATTATAAAACTAATAAAAAATCGGAAGTAGTATAATATATATCCCCCATTCGGACACCATTGTGACTTTTTCCTCACCGAGCAAATCAAACAACTTTGCCATTTACGAAAACCATATATATGACACAAAAATGACGTAAAACACGAGAAAAATCAAACATGGTAACAAAAATTCTGTAAAGCAACAAAAACTCAAATTGGCAATACTAAAGGGAAAACCGGTAACACAATAACCAAAACAAAGGACGCCAGATTTGGTGAGAAATATCTTAAGGCGACTTGGCGAGATATATCATAACTATACCAAAATATTTTTGAGCAGTTGATAACACAGAGTTTAAAATTGCATACATACCTTAATACCGAAATATTTAAAATGAGACTATCCATATTATTAAGTACTAAGTTGTCCTCTTCTGTTTTATTAGTCTCATTACCAATTAATCATATTATATATTATCCGCTCTTATAATAAATCTGAAATGTCACTCATAAGACATATGCACATAACCAATATTTTTCTTTAAATTTTGGAGCCTTTCCTAGAGCTAACTGTAAGAATATAAAAAACTTGACCCATGCTATAGTAACCATCAGATAACCAAATAAGTACTACATTTTTTTTAATTTTAGAAGAAAAATTGTAGATAAAAGTTTCTGAATATTTATGTCTCTTGGACGTTTATTGTAATTATTTTTAGAATATATTTACTAATTTGAAAATTTATATTTTAGTCTTCCAAAAAAAATTACAATATACCTTAAGTAAATAGGAATATAAAATTTCTTGACTTTAAATTAGTTGAATTCCATCTCGAAATATATGTTTAAAAATTTATTAATGATTGCTAAAAATGAAACATTGTGGTCAACAAATTTTATTAGATACATAATTAAACATATGAAGGAAGATAAAAACTTTTTTCCAACATTTATCTGTGAAATGTAGACTAATTAGTAAGCCACAAAAATAACGTAAATTTTGAAATTTTATGTTTAAATTGTTATAAGCTAAAATACAGCTTTCAATAAGATGTTCGCTATTTATTATCCGCAAAGTATTAGATAAAGTAGATACAAATTACATTAAAAATTCAATAAAAGTGATTTTGTTATAGTTTTTGCTATTGTAATTTTGTTAAGCATTCATAAAATACAAAGGAAACTACACATGACTCTTTAGCAGTTACATTTTATGTTGCTCTCATATTATAGCAAAAAAACATGGTAATTTAGCAAACTTCGATTATCGGCTTATGAAATATTTATAAGCCCATTGATTATGCCTAATGCAATTATTTTCAACCTGCTTATGTAGATTGATGTTTTATCAGTTTTCATACATTAAAAATATGTTTTTAATCTAAGAAATCTATGTAATTTACTTTTAAATATAATTTTGCGACTCAAATATTTTCTTATTTTATAGACTTGATTGTAAGCTGATTAAAGAACAATTAAAAATTAATGATAGTAACATTGATAATCGATAATTGAATATTACAAAAAAATGTCTAATAATATATAAACTAAATAAGGATAATATTATACTTTGAAACTAATACTCCCACAAATATTAAGGTAGGAAAATAATAGCAAAATATTACCTCCTTTGTAGCATAAATTGTCATCATTATTCCTTACAAATGGCTTTTAAAAAATCTATATTGTAATATGATTTCGATTTCTAATTACGGTAAACTATTTCCTGAGAAAAGAAATATTACTCAATAATACATTGTATTTCTTTTTCAATAGTTTTACAAAGAAAATATTTTTCTTTTTACTAGAAATATGTTAGAAAAAAACATAATTATTCTAAATTATTTGAAGTATACAAAAATCTGAAAATAATGAGTCCCGTTTTGAAATAGTTACATCAATAAATATAGAAGCAGATATATAATCATAAAATATATCCCAGTTGAAAATAAACAGGAAAAATGAATATTTTGACTACTATTTTAAAAGCAATATTTTTCTAAACACTTTTGTTAAAGAAATAATGTTATAAAAGTTATCGTTCATAACTGCTATAAGCTTTACTTCTGTTTGATAATTTGTCTTGTAACAGAATATTTTGATTTGATAACGGATTGTTTTGAAATATTATTCTTAACAAATGTCTATCATGCTCCAAATGACTTTCAACCAACGTTTGTTCATTATAAAGTATTCACATACTAAGAATTCATAATGAAATCAAAAATAATCATTCAACGTAAGCGTGATTAAAATACTTTTATAAAATAAATTCTTACATGAAAAATTTTCAACACTCGAAAGCTGTAAAACAGAAAAACTACCAATATTTAATCTACTTTCTTATTGAAATAACAAGGATCAAATTTATTTCAATGAAAATATTGGAGCTCACCGTTTAAAGAGATTTAAAGGATTAGTTTTTAAGAAGAAGTTTTCCTTACATTATTTTGATTAAATCATAAATTTTAAGTAATTAAATATTAAAAAACTTATTTCTAGTGAAATTCTCAATAAAGAAATAATTTTAATCACATATAAGCACACATATGCAATTCTACTTCTACAAACTCAAAATCAGTTAATTAAACATTAAATATATAATATCACAATCATAATTTTTATTAATTTTTTAATACACTTTGTAACAACAAAACAATTTGTGTTAATCATTGATTCCAAAAATATTTTAGATTCAAATGAGAAGCAAATTCTATGCGTGTAATTTTATTTTTAAGTAAATATTTTCAATAAAATTAAAATTTTCGATTTTTTTTTCCTTTAAAAATAAAAAATTTGGAAAAATGAAGAAAAGAAAATTGCTCTAATGAAAATCTTCAATATTTTCTTAATATTAACTTACATTCAATAAATGTGAAAACTTTAATTACTGATATTAAAGTCTTATAACACAAATCTTTATTTTAGAAATTAGCAATGTTATGTTTAAAAATTAACAATAAGATTTTACATCAATTTGTTTAAACTTAATAACTTTATGTGATTAATTAAACAAATGTTTATTTAATAGGTACATAGGTTTGTTTTCCTCTTCATTCACAAAAATATATAATATAATATATCACGTACTAATTCAAAATATGTTTTTTCCAAATAAATCGTAGAATTTAACTGCAGTACTAGTTAATTGGAAACTAGTACTAAATTAATAAAATTTTAGGTACATCCAATTTAGAATCATGCCTTTTATTTCATATAAAAGCTCTTGTTTACACGGAAAGATTCAAAGTTTGTTTGGGCAATTTACGCCCAACAAATATAAAGGAGGCTTTAACATTTCTATTTAAATTATAATATATTTTTACTTTTATATTAAATGAGTTTTATGTCTTCTGTTTGAAACATTATTCATGATGTTATTTTGCCAACATTTGTTCTTATATATGAAACACACCATTTTTCAGCCTCAAATCTACAACAAATTTTTTTCGTTGACACAACTACACATTCTGCATTGTATTGCTAAGGCATTTCACAAAGAAATATTATAAAATGAATCCTGGAATATTCTATGATTACCTAAATACAAATAATCTTACCATGTTTTTTATTGTTTTTAAAATACGCTGTATTTAATTCATTTATATAATGAACAGTACATATTAAATTAACTCTTAGATAAAAACTCATTCGTTAATTTAATTAAAAGTAGACTTAGATATTAAGAAGCATGTATTCACGTGATCTATTAAATATTTCAAATAGTCTTAGTAAAAAATTTAGGATTGTAATTAAAAATGCGGTGGAGAATTTAAAAGAATTAACGGATCACAAAGTTTGAGAAATATTATTCACTTAAATATGTAAATTTCATGTAATAATTGATTAAAAAATATTAATTTAATTACACTAAAAACAATATACTAACAATTTGTGAGTGATAGTTTTAAAAAAAATCTTAGGTAATCTTTAAACAAGAAAATTTTTTTCATGGTTTATATCAGTTATAAATATTCTGCTAAGGAATTGTTTTTACAAATAATATATTTGATATGTTTTAACAAAAAAATTATTTTGTGAGTCTAAAAATAAAAATATAATATTTAAAAAATCACTTGACATATTAAGCTAGGACGTCTTTAACGATTTAATTAAATTTTTCTGTTTTGAGTTAATCAACATATAACCATCAAACTATTTACGCCTTCTGCCATAAATATTTTATATGATTAATTTAAGAGCATTGCTCCTAATATTTTTTTTCCAACGGCGGCCACAATAGGGTTGAACCCTATGCCACAACAAGGCCAGAAACTGCTACTCATTTGTCGTTACCCAGCGGGCACCTGTGAACCAAGTCATGGAGGCGAGTAGCGTTACCCGCGCCATACCACCACAAACCCGTTTATAGGGCGGGCCACATTCATACAACAACACAGAAGAAAGGACAGAGAGAACAGAGAAGGAAAGTAACATCCATGCCCGAACAGGGATTCGAACCCAGAACTTACAGCTCAGGAGTCAGAAGCGCTAACCACTCAGCCATTGGTCGGCTTGCTCCTAAGATAATATTGCGAAATCTCATGAATTTAAGCTGAAGAATGTCATATGAATTTTAAAATATTCATTAATGCCGTGATAACTTTCGTCAACAATAAATAAACTTCAAACACAATACAAACTTAAGTAAATTAACTTCTCTGTAATAAAATATACAAAGTTTAGATGTTTAAAAGTAAAAACAAAATTTCTCTACTTTCATGTATCATTGATGATATTCTATATTGTTAAGGAACTTAAGTTATATGCATTTTTAAGTCCTTAATTCATTTATGCCAAATTAAACACTAAAAGAAGTTCAATTATTGAAACAATTTATACTGACAAGATTAAACTCTATTACAATAAAATTATTCCATGTGGAGTAACATTTGTATATAACTTGAAGAGACTCAATTGACTTCTTATCACCAGAAGAGCCTTCTCTTTTAATTCACCGCCAAGAAGATTACACTGAGCATTTAAAAGATGCATCTTAGAGATGAAAAATGCGACTGATATGAATTCCTTTCCTACCGAGCCTCGTCTTCATTGAGCATCAATGCATTTATAAAGTTTTCAGTGCTTCATTTAACTTCCATTCATTCTGATCGGGTGATTAAATTAGTCTCTTCTACTTGAAGACCTCACTTGGCTTAAGAGGTGGATGCCTGCTTATTATTGACTTTCGCTCAAGCGAAAGGGAAGGGAAATGGATGAGGAGCTCAATTCTTGAAGTTATAAATACTGCCAGTTTGTGGTCAGCTTTTCTTAATAGCATTCCCTTCCATTTAGGGAAAATTTCTTCATAACACATATTTACAGTTAGGGAAAATTCTCTTTTAAAGGGAATAAAGAGTCTTTCTATGATAACTAAATTACACAAGTAGAAATAAATAATATGTTAGATTACGCACGAATATGTTGTACACATAATTAAGGAAGAAGCAGATCATCTTATAAATATTGTTATCATCTTGAAAATTTTTGATCTGTGTAATTTTAATTTTCATATTAATGGAAGGATTTAATATAAAACTTTTAAATTCAGTATGGTTTCCTATTTCAAAAGAAATATTTTTCAAATTTAAATGCTCAAAAGATGTTTTTAAAAAGTAAAACAAATACATGAATAAATTAATAAAAACATGACTATTAGTTCAGTTTTGCATGTTATCTAAGTATGTAATACCATTTTCATCAAAAATATTATTGTAAAGAACTAACAGAATTTTATACATTTTATTCTGAATAATGAAACTGAAGAAATAGAGAAAATGTTACAACCTATGTATATATATATATATATATACACTACTGGCCATTAAAATTGCTACACTAAGAAGGAATGCAAATAACAGAATGAAATTTTATTGGACACATACATTTTAGTGGAAAGAGCAAGTGATTAGATTTACAGGATATTAGGATGTATAGATCTAGAGAAATCAGTACCAAGAGCAGCCACCTCTGGCTGCAATAATAGCATTTATCCGCCTAGGCATGGAGTCAAACAGAGATTGTATGGCATGTACGGGGATCTCAGTCCATGCAGCTTCAACACTATGCCACAGTTCATCGACAGTAGTGGACGGTTAGCAATGGCGTTCAAATCACTCGGCAACCATTGACCATATGTTCTCAATTGGTGACAGATCAGGAGAACGTGCTGGCCAGGGTAACAGTCGAACCTGTTCTGTATCAAGGAAGTTAAGAACAGGACGGGCAACATGCGGTCGTGCATTATCCTGTTGAAACAAAGCATTAGGGAGGCCTCGAAGATAGGGCAGAGCCACGGGCCTTAACACATCGGAAATGTAACGGTTGCTGTTCAAAGTTCCGGTAATGCGAACGAGAGGTGATCGAGATGTGTATCCAATGGCACCCCATACCATCGCTCTAGCAGATGGGCCAGTATGGTGATGTCCAATGCAAGCTGGCAATGCGCGTTCTCCACGATGCCTCCAAATACGCATGCGGCCATCATGGTCGAATTCATGATTCGAAGAATACCAGGATGAGTTTACCTGTGGGCAGCAAATTAACCTGACATAAACCTAATATAGAATCAATGGGACTATTTCAAAAATGTTTTACGCGACATGGATCCTCACTCTCGCAATCAAGCGGAGCTGGCCAAGGCATTGGAATCGCCATGGTTCAAGGGTGCAGCTTTAGGAAGGTAATTCCCTCTTTTCTTCTACGGCTAGAAGTAGTTCACTCTGTGAAAGGAGGTTATTCTGGATTTTGACAAATGGTAATTATAAATTGACTAGAATGTACACTACTGACCATTAAAATTGCTACACCAGGAAAGCGGCACAATACACACGTGAAATTTGCATGACAGGTAGAACTTGCTGCGATATGCAAATGATTAGATTTTCAGCGCATTCATACAAAGCAGGCGACAGTAGCAACATCTACAATATGTATAAAACCATAGATTTGACCGCAGTTTTCTCATACTCAATTTCCGTTTCAACGTTGTTTTCAGCAAAAAAGCTGTTCTAATGCCTCGTGTAAGAAGAAGAAATGCCTATCAGCACGTGACTGACTTTGATCGAGGAAGGATTATAGCCAACCGGGATTGCGGTTTATCGTACCGCAATATTGCTGCTCGCGTCGGTTCGAGACCCCATGATGTTAGCAGAATATGTAATCGTTGGGTTCAGGACAATCATACGGAACGCCATGCAGGATCTCAGCGGCCCCCCATCACTAACAGCAGAGAAGACAGACATCTTATCCGCATGGTCACTAGGGATCGTACAGCCACGTCACGAATCCTGAGTCGAGAAATGGAGTCATTTGCAAGGCAACAAATTTCTGCTCGAACAGTTCGACGATGTTTGCAACAACATGGATTGTCTGCACGGTGACCATGGCTTCAAATACCATTGACGCTGCGTCACAGACAGGAACGCCTTCAATGGTGTGATCAGCGACGAACCTGGACGCGGGAATGGCATCACGACATCTTTACAGATGAATCTCGGTTTTGTATACAGGACAATGATGGCCGCATCCGTGTTTTGAGGCATCGTGGAGAACGCGCATTGCCAACTTGCATTGGACATCGCCATACTGGCCCATCTGCTGGAGTGATGGTATGGGGTGCCATTGAATACACGTCTCGATCACCTCTTGTTCGCATTACCGGCACTTTGGACAGCAACCGTTTTATTTCCGATGTGTTAATTCCGTGGCTCTGCCCTATCTTCAAAGCCTCCCTAATGCTTTGTTTCAACAGGATAATGCACGACCGCATGTTTCCTTTTATGTTCTGAACTTCCTTGATACAGAACAGGTTCGACTGTTACCCTGGCCAGCACATTCTCATGATCTGTCACCAATTGATACGTGTGGTCAATGGTTGCCGAGCGATTGGCAAGCCATCACACACCATCCACTAATGTCGATGAACTGTGGCATAGTTTTGAAGCTGCATGGAGTGAAATCCCCGTACATGCCATACAATCTCTGTTTGACTCCATGCTTAGGCGGATAAATGCTGTTATTGCAGCCAGAGGTGACTGCTCTGGGTACTGATTCCTCAAGATCTATACATCCTAATTTCCTGTAAATCTAATCACTTGTTCTTTCCGCTATAATGTATGTGTCCAATAATTATCGTTCTGTTATATGCATTCCTTCTTGGTGAAGCAATTTTAATGGACAGTAGTGTATATAATGAGGAAGGAAAACTAAAGAAGTTCCAAGCATCAATTCCAACAGATGTGAGCTTCAACAATCATGAAAAAAAGTTTAAAGTAAAAAGTAAATTGCTTATTTTTTCTGATTTAAGGAACATGTAATTAATATTCGGTCAAAGTAAATACTGGTTTTCTTGCAATGTAAACTTATGTATCTGGCTTATTACATACTAAAAAACTAGATTTCATCTGATATTGAATCAGAAATCACCCTGTTGAAGCAGGTTTTATAGATAAAATAATTTCTACCAAAATTTCTTTTATTGATGTATATTTATCTGTAGCGATGCCGATCAATGGAGGAGTGGTTCGCGTCCCTAACTTCCAATAAGTGAGTCTCAGGTTTGAATCTTAGTTTGGGCATGGATGTTAAATTTTCTATTCGTGTTTCTCTATCCCATCACTTTTGGGGCTAAAATAATACTCACTGTATAAGATGTCATCACTTTCACCCTTTGTAGAGCTGAATTGATTAAATCCTTAGATCAATCGGGCATTTGAAAAGAAAGAAAAAATATTTGCTTAGGGGATTAAGTTTGGTTGGTCTGGTTCGTCACTCAACGGTCATTTTTTGCACACGAGGGCTAATTAGACCGGGACCTATGGTTTAAAGTGGATTCCGAACCACTACAAACATCCATGCCCAATGTTGGATTCGAACCCACGAACTGTTGAACCGAAGGCAAGAGCGCTAACCATTCGGCTGCCAGCTCGGCTTAAAATTTTAAGAAATATTATTTATGGTTTGTAGAAGTGGAATTAATGATAATTTCAAAATTGAAAGATGATTAGTTAGAATATGATACTTTGAATAAACAAAAGATTCAACTTGAAAATGTGGCTAAAAAATAAAACTATTATAAATAGTAAAGCAAATAAATTAAAATATTTTTAATTATTATATTTTCTTTAAATAGTATAAAGTGGTAAAATATTTTACTGATTTCTAAATAATTTCCGACTGTTTAATACACATTGATGTATAATGTAATATCTTATAGCACAAAAATACTTGTTATTAACAAATTTCAGCATGAAAAAATGGAACAATTAAAAGAGAAAAAATAAATTCTCTGATTTTAGTTTCGTATTTTTTTAATATATTGCTTTAAAAGTTACTTTTAGAATCAATGACAAATTTAAAAATTACTATGTGTTTTAAATATTTTTATAGTGTACAGAGCCGTAGATATATTAATTTAATTAAATTTTTTCACTGTAATGAGTTCAGTTTTGTGATGAAGTGGAGAGTTTAATCAAAAAATGTTTCAATGCCTTTTATTTTATTAAATTACCTAGTTTTGATATTTTCAAAACGTAATTGAGAAATATAAAGTTTGTACATCTCCTTTTGAATAGATAATTATTTCTTCACCACAAATACAGAGACAATGCTTGCATATAATAACTAAATCCTTATAATCCGTTTATTCTCATTAATGTATGTAGAAACAATATTTGAAACTTAGAAACTCAGAAAACCTTCAATTCAAACGAAATATTCTTTTACATTTGCCTTGAAATTTTTGCGTCTCATTTGGTGAAAGATTACAAAGTAAAATTTGTTACCCAAAACACTCTAGCAATTTTGATAAAATGTAAAATTGGAGCTATGAAATATAACTAGTTGCTAAATTTATGTAGATATAATTGAGAGCAGAAGTTAAAAATATGTGGAATGGTTTAAGAAATAATTTCTATTTTAATATAGTTTAAAGAGTAATTCTTAAAATATAGGAATTTTCTTGTCTAAAACTTCAATCAATCAATATATATATATATATATATATATATATATATATATATATATATATATATATATATATATATATATATATATATATATATATATATATATATATATATATATATATATATATATATATATATATATATATATATATATATATATATATATATATATATATATATATATATATATATTGTGACATATATATATGAGGGTTATTCAGAAAGTAGGGAACGTTTCCGTCTGACGCCGCTAGGCATGCGGCGATCACGTATGTTTTGGTGTGCGCGTGCTCAGAGCTTCAGTCGGCATCCAGCCGTCAGAACGAGAACATCTCCGCGCTGCCCGTTTTCCCAATATTCCAACTTAAAATGTGCGCTGCAATTTCAAATCCCGCCAGTTGTGAAGTGCGGTCCGTAATACGGTTTTTGTTAGCAAAAAACGTAAAACCGATAGAAATTCATCGGCAACTGTGCGAAGTGTATGGCAACGACGTAATGAATGAAAGTTCAGTGCGAAAATGGTGTATCCGGTTTAAAAATGGCCGAACCAACGTGCATGATGAAGAGAGGAGTGGACGCTCGAGCATTGTGACAGACGATCTGGTCACCAAAGTTGATGAGAAGATTCGTGAAAACCGTCGCTTCACAATAACGGAGCTTTCGCTTTGCTTCCCACAAGTTTCACGGACTTTGTTGTTTGAAATTGTGACTCACAAGCTTGGCTACCATAAATTTTGTGCAAGATGGGTGCCAAAAATGCTTACAGACCTCCATAAAGGTCAGCGAATGGGAGCAGCCTTAACATTTCTTGACGCCTACCACACACATGGTGATTCTTTACTGGATCGAATCGTAACGGGTGACGAGACGTGGGTGAAGCACGTCAATTGCGAGACAAAATTGCAGTCCATGGAGTGGGGGCACACAAGTTCCCCCAAAAAACCAAAAAATGTTTTGCAAACCTTGTCAGCGAGGCAGATTATGGCTACTGTTTTTTGGGATAGGCAAGGTGTGCTACTTATTGACTTTCTCAAGCGTGGTGCAACAATCAACTCTGATCGGTACTGGCGAATATTGCGCAAACTTAGAAGAGCAGTGCAAAACAAGCGCCGAGGAAAGTTATCGTCAAAAATTTTGTTTTTTCACGACAATGCCCGACCTCACACGGCAAATCGAACTGCAGAACTTCTTGACTCATTCAAATGGGAGATTTTCTCACATCCACCCTACAGGCCCAACCTAGCACCGAGTGATTTTCACTTGTTCCCGAAGATGAAGAACTGGCTAGCGACACAGCGTTTTGATGACGACGACGAGCTCCGGGCGTGCGTCACTGAGTGGCTGAGATCGCAGGCGGCGGATTTCTATGACGAAGGAATTTCGAAGCTTGTCCACCGCTACGATAAGTGCCTTAATTTGTTTGGTGACTATGTAGAAAAGTAGCATTTTAGTCACTCTTTCAGATGTATATAATAAAAAAATTTTCCTGTATCTAGTTTTTGTTTTATTACAAAACGTTCCTCACTTTCTGAATAGCCCCTGAATAGCCCTCGTATATATATATATATATATATATATATATATATATATATATATATATATATATATATATATATATATATATATATATATATATATATATATATATATATATATATATATATATATATTGAGTTGTTCGGAAAGTAATTTCGTTTTTTTTTTTTTTTTTTTTTTGTGGAAGTGAAAGACAGTTTTCGTATTATAAACAAATACTTTATTAAATTATATATTGGCCATTTTTTTGGTCTTTGCTGGCAAAAAAACTGATCGAGGTGGTTTTTGACGACCTCCTCATTTGAGGTGAAATTTTACCATCAAAAAATTTTGGAATCACCGGAACAAATAATATTCCAAATGTGTCAGGTCTGGAAAACATGGTGTGTGTGGCATTGTATCCCATTCAAGCTGCAAAAGCTTTTGGCGAGTGACCAAACTTGTGTAATGTCTCGCGTTGTCTTGGTGAAACACTACACCTTTCCTGTTGATTAGTTCTGGCCTTTTCTGTTGAAGTACATCATTTAGTTTGTCCAGCTGATGACAGTAGACTTCCAAATTAATCGTTGTGTTATCTAGTAAAAACTATAAAAAAAACGATTACTTTAAAATCCCATCAAACAGAGAGCATCACCTTTTTTTGGTGAACCTCAGCTTTGGAAATGGTTTCAGCCGTTTCATCTTTTTTGTTACATGATCTCTTGCGTTGTACGTTGTTGTATACAACCCATTTTTCGTCCCCAGTGATGATGCGCTTCAAAAGTGGATCATTTTCGTAAAGTTTGAGAAGCGAATCGCAGACGTCAAGGCAACGTCACAGATTTCTCTCTGTGAGAAAATGGAGAACCCATACATCGAGCTTCGAGGATTATCCCAGGCCTTTCAAGTGATTATAAACAGTTGTTATTTGCCAGGTCGCATCAACTAATGCCTTTATCGCGTCTTTATAAGCTTCAACCGGCCTTCCCGAACGTAGTGCTTCTTCGAAATCAAAATTCCCGGATCGAAATTTAGCGAACCAATTCTGGCATTGGCGTACTGTCAACACATCTTCTCCATACATTCTTTCTGGCTTGAACAGCATTTTTACTCTTTCTGCAGTAAAACAGTAAGATATGTCGAAAATGCGGCTTATCGCTCTCCATATTTAAAAGGAAACCGAAAAAAACTACTGCGTAGAATTAATTGGAATTTTTCATACACAAGCCTTGCTATATGAGCTCTCATAAAGCATATAATAATTATACGACTTAAATGCCGCCCAACTTGTCTAGTGGTCAGCGTGCCTGACTGCGGATAAGGATATCCTGGGTTCGAATCCCGGTTCGGGCATGGATGTACTTTCTCTCTCTATCTATCCTGTCTTCGTCTATTCCTTGTATAAATGAGGTGTGAATTGTTGCCTACCCTATAAACGGGTACCTATGCCATGTGTGTAGAGCAAAGCCATTCTTTCACCTTCATGGTGCTCTGATTAAAACGAAAGACGCTCCCAATCGACTTAAATTCGCATAGCCAAGGCATAGCGAGCTTGGCTTGTCCAAGTGTCATTAGTAACAACAACAACGGCTTAAATGTCAAGTTGGGTGCGAAAAATACAATTAAATCCTCTGTTGGGAAAAAACGAAATTACTTTCCGAACAACCCAATACACACACACACATATATATGGATATACCACTTTAAAAGTAATGAAATATTCATGTCACATCAAAATATTTATTTATATTATTTGTTGTAATTAAGTTTGTTTTTTATAAAAGGAATTTTAATTCAAACTTTTAAGTTAAAACTTTTAATCACCATCTTTATCCTTGTTTAAATATCAATTCGCAATTAAAATATTTTCTCAGAATATTTGTCGGTAAGTTCAGTTCATTTCATAATTTAAAAATGAAGGAAAATATAATTTTTGAATTTTACATGAATTTTAAAATGAACATCAGTTTTACTTTCATTATAAGTTTCCATAATTATCCAAATAGAGAAATAGGAAATTTTTTCATTTAAGAACATTTTTCATTTCCTTAGTTCATTGTATTTTGTAACATATTCTATAGAAGAGAAATTTAAAACGAAATTTTCCTATTAATTTTTGTAAAATAATAAGATAGGGAAATATTAAAATATATATTGTTTTTAAAGAATTATTTGATAAAATAGTTTTCTTAGTGTTTGAAAATTATGTAATTTCCAATTATTATGTAATTCGAACGCATTATCGTCTTGAAAGAAGAACAAAAAATATGCTATTTGTAGTATTAAAAACTTATTATGTATATGTTTATCAAAATGTTACACATAATAAGTTTTGGCTTAGATTTCATTTTTAAATATAATTCTTGATGACAAATACATCATTTTTATAGCCTGAAAACTGTTTGATAGATTCTGAAATTAAAAATGATTTTCTACTGTTTTTGTGCTTCTTATTCGTCAAATATTCTTAATTTTTCCTTGAAATTATGTAGTTTCAAGAAAAAGGAGTTCACAATTTAAGTTTTATTTCCTTATTCCTTGCTTTTATCAGCCAGATTAATGTTCAACAGGAAATAATCTCTTAGTTTGATATTTTAGTTTTGATTTTCAAAATTTATCAATAATGCATAAATATTTGATTACTATATACTTCGATAAAAATACTTGAAGGCTGATGAATGCCAATGAATAGTAAGCAGATTATATTATTACTATTTCTATTCTAAATTTAAATAAGTGATTCATGTAAATTATTTTAAATAACAAAACAGATTTTAATAAAATATGCAAAAAATATAATATGAAGTTCTTTTAATTGGTTTATCGGGAGAGATTCAGAAATATCCATTTTTAATCTCAATATAAATGAATACATGGATGGTATAAAATATTTTATATGATAATATAAGTATTATACCACATCAAAATTAAAACTTACCATAAATTCTATACTGAAATAAAAGTCAACTTTATACTCGAAAATAATATATTTGACAAAAAGTTTAGTTAAAATTGGCCGTAGTATAGTAAATTGAAACCATTGTTTCTGGAAAAATTAAACGATTTGTTTTAATTTCTGTTTAAATTGTGAAAGAATACAAAAAGTGAATGCCATTTTCTAACAATATAAACCTTTTGAAGAAGCACAAATACATATATTAAGAAATGGATAATTTTTGAGATTAGATTGTCTTCTTAACCTTAGGAAAAGACAATTCCATTCTCCAAATAGGATGGAAGATATTACATATGTATATAAAAGGTATTAACTTTTATTGTCACTAAGTTTTTTTAGTTTTATTTTAACAAATGAATATGAATGCACGGTTGGATCCTAGCAGAGCCCACACCCTTGGCACGAATGATTTTGATTGGTGATAATTGTGGCTTGAGCCAATTTTGATAACCCTATTTCGATACACTAGATATGGATACAGAAACTATTTCTGAACTTTCGTTCTGGCTTGGTGCTTTTTTTTTCAGTTTGTCGCCAAGGGTGTGGGCTCTGCTAGGATTTTACCAGATGCATAAATAGTGCTACTGCTGATACTTTCTAGATCTACTTATTTATTAAAATAATAATTTAAAAGATCTTTTGTTTTAAATTTAATTGATTCAGTGGTGTTGATACTACTTTAGTATCCAGAAAGATTCATTTGAAATGGAAGTTAATCTTTTTCTTATGGATCTGTGTGCATATTTGAACTTTCAAGTTAAAATCGAAAGTTCAAAAGTTGTAAGTAGCTGTGTTAGGTACTATATAATATTTTTATATTTACTGATATTCATCAAGGTATTCTCAAATTTACATTGATCATGTAATACTTGACATAAATTTAAAGTTTTGCACAGCATTTCCTTCTTTTTATAGACTACCTTAAATTAATATTTCAGCATGACCACTGAAAAACTTCAGCTATATTTTCCTCATAGTAGATGAATCAGTATTTGAATCTTGTCACGTTTGCGCCATTCGTCTTTTCCCAATTTATGTAGTAATCTTTCATGTACTTATTAAAATTTCTTAAATATGTATTGGTATATTTTAGTATTATTGATTACTGTAGATTATATGCTAGCTAATGCAATGATGTCAGAATTTCCATTAATTGAAATTTCAAATCTACTATTGGTACAAAAGTTTATTTGTAAAATATAATCACGTATGTTGTTTCAAATAAAATTATTGTCATCTAAATATTTATTTAAAAATGTTGAATTGAGTTCAGTTTCTTATAAATGTAATTTTTTTCAAGTGATTCATATTTAAATAAATAAAATCATTACTTAAACTAATATTTTCCGACATTGAAGTGTAATAATTTAACCATGGGAGAGAAATGAATTTTGATTGAAAAAATATGTTAAAAATAACTATAAATTTCCCGTTTTTGTAAAAAAAAGGATGAATTCATTTTTGAACAGTCCTTCTTAAGCTGTTCATGCTAAGAAGTACAATTTTAGATGATTGTTTCATGCAGTTTACTTTAGTAGTTACATGAACTGTTATTTCCTGTTTAGAATTTATATTTCATTTTTTAATTTGTTATATGCACTACTGTGCAAATTAATTGAAACAAACACATATTTTTTAAGAAAATTATCTCCTTTTCGAGGATTTTCTTCCTCAAACTGGTTTACACAGTGTTTTAGCAACGTAGAACTGCCCTAAACAAGTCTAAGCCAATTTGACAACGTGATCATGACATGTCAAAGCTTTTTCCCTTCAGTTGCTGAAAGGAGAGATTAATTGTATGAATCAACAGCTTCTGACATGTATTTAAAAATGGAAATCATTCCCAAAAAAATGATTAAAATTACAGCATACTTATATAACTGTAAAAGCTATTGCTACAACAGTTCCAAAATATTTCAAGAATTATTAATCAGCAAAATAATTTTGGGACAGTGTGTCCAAAATGAAAGAGTAAATGTGGATGCAAACGTAATACCACACCTCACACAGATAAATTTCTTGTACAAAATAGTGAATTGCATCCTCGCAAAACAAATACAGATTTTTAGAAGGAATTACTAGCTATTGATGTAAGTGTGGATTCATCAACAATTTTGCGAAGGCTAATTGAAGCAGGGATACCTGCCAAAACACCAATAAAAATAGTTTATTACCCTTCCAATGTAGAAAAAATATTTGGATTGGGCCAGAATATATGATTCCTAGATTGCACAAACTGTATTCAACTGTGACGAAACTCATTTTTTGTGCAAGGGTTTTGACCAAGATTTTCAAGCGAATTGATGGTAAACCCATCAAATAACAGCATTTTATAAAATTAGTTAAAAAACCATCAAAAACAGAAATTTTGAGGTTATTTTACTTCTTTATTATCTGCTGCAAAGCACTAGTTGATAGGACCTGAACACCACAAAATACATTTCTATAATAGAAGTAAAAATTGTGCCTATAATGTAAATATTTGTTGGTGATGTTAGTATCTTTCAACAAGATCTGGATCCTTATCATACTTTTAAGCTACAAAGAAATTTTTCCAAGAACAGAAATTTACGTTTTATATTGGTCTTGTCATTCTTCTGATGTAAATCTCATTTAAAATTTGGGGAGTATTGTAAAGAGACATGTGAATAAAATGAACTGCTCAACAAAGAAAACAATGATTGAAAATATTATAAACATTTGGTTTCGTGATGACGAGATTAAAAACTTATGCTATAAGTGGAATCCATGTACAAGATCTCATTAAAGCTGTATATTTAACAGAACATAATTGACATTAGATTGCTATATCTCTCAAATAAGTTAACCTATACCATTTAAATTTTTTTTTAAATTGTTGTGTTTGTCCCAATTAATTTGCACAGAAGTGACACATTAAAATACTCGTATATAAAAAGAGTAGATTTTAAACAAATGAATTTTATTTTATCCTTAATGCAACTCAGAAGAAAAAAGCATTTTCTTAAGATCTTTGAAAAAAACTCTTAAAATGTTTTACTAATTAAGCCGTCACTCCAGACATTCTGCTCAGATTATTTTATCTTTGATTCATTAAACTTTAAAATTTGGCACATATTAAGTATCTATAATATTCCATTAATAGTTTTAATTATTGTTATTAACTGCAATCGTAATAAATAGCTGTAATTACAAAAAATTATCTAATCAATAAAAATACCAAATTAAGTGTAGAGATTCATTATTTAGGGCATTTTGTATTTATGCTATAGTTAATGATTCATACACAGTTTTCATATTAATCTCTTTAAGTAAATATACATACAAGAAACATTCATTAAATAAATCATAAATCAAATAAAAGCAGTAAATTTATAATAAATTTGAATGGAAATTTAATTTTCCGAACTGTTTGCAATATCCTTCAAAATACACAATTTTTAAACCCTTATGCCAAATACTCATAATATTTTGTTTTTTGGCATTAAATAGAACAACAATCAGTGTATGTTTCTTGTCTGAATATATCAAATCTTTTAAACGATAGCAATGATAATTATCTTGATTAATATTTAGAAATTTATTGACATTTATAAAGGTGGGAGAATAAAGAATAGTGATATTTCTTTCATTAGGTTTAAATTTACAATATTGCATAAAAATTATTTGTATAGTTCTGTCATTAAAACAATGGCATTCAAACCATGAATTTAACATACTGTTTAAATAATTTTGATTTTAATCTAAAAATAACTTAGAAATAGATATTATTCTGAACATTTGTTCTATTTGAGCATCATTCAAAATTACTTTTCTCTCTAAGGGAAAAATAGAATAGCACATAAAAATACTGCTTCTGAAACATTAATATGTTTATTGCTAGAGTCGCATTGATAAAAATTATGAAAAAAAAAATCTTATTTGAATATTACATTAAGCATTGAATCTTAAGCTGTGAGAGTATTCAAAATGTTTCTCAACAAAGAAAATCACTTACGATATTTCACCAAAAGTATCAAGCAATAAAATATTTACAAAATGGCATTCTTAATACCACAAATTTTCCTCAATGAGCAAACATTTAAGATTTTAGTACGGGTTTAGAGAAGAATAAGTTATATCGTAACCCTTCATGTCACTTCTACAGATATTGTCAAAATCTTTAATATGATTATTTACATTACACAATAAAATTTAAATTCCACATAGCATCAAATATTTCATTACAAAAAGTGTTTTTCCATATTTTAAGTTATTTTCGGAATATCTTATTCCTTTTGGAAATGAAAGTTATTAGCATTTCTGAAATGACAGTAAAACAAAACTTCTTTGAAAATGTTAAAATCATGCTTTACTTTTATCACTTTAGCAGTTATTGTACTTTCAAAGGTGTTCTCGGAATTATTCAGAATTTATGATTCGCATACTGAATAGGTAGAATTCTTTGGTGTGGGAATATTTTATTTTACGTAAAGATTAATGATGTTAAATGGATTCAATTCTTTAAATTTCTATTTTCAATGAATACTATAAAAACACTCTAATGTAAATCTGCAAATAACACAACCATTCAATCATTTTTGTTTAAATTATATTACGCGTAAATCGTATTTGAGATGTAAAATATAATGCATGATTTGTTGTTACTTACGAGGAAAATATTTTACATACACTGCACATAGTTTATATTTTTTGGTTACGTAACATATATAAAATAAAATAGTATGGGATTCAGTACCTGATGTTACTGTGAGAAATATTTTCGGTGGGCCTGAACTTATATATATATATATATATATATATATATATATATATATATATATATATATATATATATATATATATATATATATATATATATATATATATATATATATATATATATATATATATATATATATATATATATATATATATTTATTTATTTATTTATTTTTATATATATATATATATATATTTATTATATTTATATATATATATTATATTTATATATATATATATATATATATATATATATATATATATATATATATATATATATATATATATATATATATATATATATATATATATATATATATATATATATATATATATATATATATATATATATATATACAAATCAAATTTGATGAATGTGAAAGTTAAAAATTATGTGTCAACTACCACAATACAGTTTATATATATATATATATATATATATATATATATATATATATATATATATATATATATATATATATATATATATATAAACTGTATTGTGGTAGTTATATATATTTCACATTCATCAAATTTATTTTGTTATTATATATATATATCACAAAATATTAATAATTCCTAATTTCCAATCATAATTGAGAATTGCTTATGGATATTTCAGATCATTTACTGAAAGAATAATAAGCTTTGATATTTCATTGATTAAATAATTACGGATTTAAGTACTGTATCATATAATATATTTTTCTATCATACTAAATATATCATAAATTTTGTATTTTAAATTAAATACTATCTTTAACAAATTTCTTGCAATTAAATTCCGATGTAAAGATACGAGTATCTTGCGATTTGAATAATATTATCACTGGATATTTACTCAGCACTTGTGAAGAGAATTTTATATCTCTGTTGTAATTCAAAACTACATAACGCTTGGCTGTTATTAATGACATATATGTCATATGTTATTAATGGCTGTTATTAATGACATATTCAAAACTACATAACGATTGGCTGTTATTAATGCTATTTCTAACCACGGTTAGAAATAGCAAAAAGTTGTAAATGTATCACAGCAGCTGTTATAATTGTTCAAATTGTTAATCATTTATACAAAAATAGTTAAATTCTTTTTGCTGTCATATGTCAGTTTTCATTTAACAATATGAATACAAAATTGTTAATCTTAAAAAAAGTTTGTATACTTGATTTTTTTACTACTTTTAGATGGATTTTGTACTACTTTTAAATTTACAGTTTTAAAATTCCTTGTTGGTAAAATTCAATCATAGCCACCGATGCTTTATTTCTCTGTCACGGAGACATAAAAAATATAAAAATGGCAGATTGCACAAATTTTGAGAAAACGGATATGCTTCTGGCGTATGAGGATTCTGTTTATAATGGTCAGGTTACTCAGAGCTTTATCTGTTGAGGTGAATTACCATCTATTCTATCATTATGTGCCACTCCCGTAAATATGTGATAGTAATTCTTTTCATAAGACTAATGTTGTGTAATTGTTTTCGAAAGACGCATATGGCAGCTCATGAGGAGACTGAGACTACAGAATCCATAAGGTTACATGACACTGTCAGTTGTAGTAGAATAGGTGCTGGAAGGTTTTGTATTACTTACAGGCAATTTAGTTACCAAAAAGAAACTAAAGTTAGCTGTATTTTTACACTGATATTTAAAAAAAATCCCGGTCTCCTTAACAATCTGCTATTGGTGTCGCTTGTTTCCGGTTGACAACTGGACATGACGATCTACAAAGGCATCTGCATTGAATAGGTGTAATGAGCTCTTCTCGTTGTCCGTTGTGCAGTCATGATGATATGGATGCTGCTCCCCTCAAAAACTAAACTGAACTTTTAAATTTTATGACTGACAACTCCCTTTAGGCTACTAAAGGACTTGTTATTCTTTTTTTATACTTGTTCATCTTTTTTATTGGGTCTCTTGTCGATTTATGGCAGAGATGCCGAGGACGGGCGTAGGATAAAATAAAAAAAAATTAATATTTATATAAGTTAAAGATAGACCCACATTTCTTAATGTTGTTCGTTGTTCGCCAATGTGTCACGAGAAAAGGAATTCCAATATTCACAATAATTACGTGTGGACAGTTCTAAGAAAATAAAAAGATAATTAAACAATAATATTTCTAGATAAAAAATATAGAATAATTAATATTTTTTAAATCACAATTATACAATTCAAAGAGGACAGTGGTAGTCTAGTGGTTAGGGTATCGGTCCTTCCATCCGGAAGGGTGGGGTTCGATTCCCAATGCCGCCAAAGATCCACCGAGTACATGCGATATACGTGCTCGTTAAATCTGTGGTATCGAAAGTCTTATGGTCGGTCATTGAGCAGTTACCATGGGTGTGATGGTCTGGAGAAAATTTCTTCCCCTTCAGATCAATGTCAAAATTGAAAGAATGGATTCTCTGGTGGTGCCATCTATCGGAGAATTTAAAAAAGATCAAGGACGTACTTTCACCTTTGCGATGCTCTGATTAAAATGAAAGACACTCTCTAGTGACTTAAATTCGCATAGCCAAGGCAGAGCGAGCTTGACTTGTCCAAGTGTCATTAGTAACAACAATAATTTAAAGACAGTGTCTAAAAACGATAAAATATATTTGACGAAATGTTTTGCTCGCTCAACTCACTGAGTTGATAACTAATTTTATTTTTTATAATTTTATTTATATATGATTAAAGCTACTCAAGACAAAGTGCACATTTGAGCATCTATTAAATCCTACCACTTTACGTTTGTAATATTTAACTAAAAAGCTTCAAATTATTTAAAACATTTCCATGGCATGAGGTTAATAAAATTTCATATAGATGTTTTTAACTTTAAAAGATCTAATGAATTTTTTTATATTTTTCACTCTTAATACCATTAATATTTTCAAAGTAACAAACTTTATTTATGATGAAGAAAATTTTTTAAGAATCTATATACATTTTTTTTGCAATATATAGACGTTTTTTATTAACTGTCGTATTAGTGATGATATCTTTAGGACACGTAAATATATAATCTACTGTAATCTAGTGATATATTTTTAAGTAACTTTCTTCTAAAACAATTAATTAAAAAACAAGCATCATTTTAACAGAAAAATGCAGTAATTTATCCTCTTATACTAAGCTTTAACTTTGAAACTTTTATGCACACACGTAAGTCTTGTAAAACATCTTTAATAAAATATTTAAAATTTGTAGGTACTCGGTAAACGAATTGATGCTATCTTGAATTATAAGCAGCAAAATAAATACACCTTAATAACATTGAATTAAAATTGTATGACCAGTGTGACTTTTTACTTTTTGCGCATCAAACTAATCTTTTAAAGTTAAATCCGTTTTCCATAATTACTAAAGTGGATAGACATGAAAAAGAAAGACAGCTTTTTAAATTCGCAATCCAATTGGTATCCACTTAAATGAGCACCAATTTAATTTCGGTAACTTTTTAGTACTTTTAAGTACCAATTTAACTTCCATTCATTGTATTTCGAAGATTAAACTAATCATCAAACTGCGTGGAGATTTGATTCTGGTTGAAAGGAAAATGTCAGCTTATATCTGGATTTCATTTACGCAATGGGTAATTGTAATTTTTATTCTGTTAACTTTCGCGAATTTAAATTTAAAAGGTCTTATTAACGTGAGGTTTCAAGCTTTTCTCTGATCAAGTGTTTTTTGATAAAGTTATTATTTCCTCTCTTGAAAGTATATAGTTTCCAAATTGACAAGCAATTTCCTCCTCATCAAAAAAATTTATAAATTATAATGCGCAAATTTCTAATAAAATAAAAGTTTAATTTTAACTTTACAAAATTAAATATAATTTTTTTCAATTTTAACATTTTTGATATGTTGTTGTCGTATGTCAGTTAGGCTGACGATATGGGACGCGCTGCTCTACTTTTGCAACTGAACCATATTATGATGGGGGTCCGACTTCCTCAGAACGCACATGCTATAGGTATCCGTTTATAGGGTAGGCAATTATTCACAACCCATTCATACAATGAAAGGACAAAGACAGGATAGATAGAGAAAGAAAGTACAGCCATGCCCAAACCGGGATTCGAACCGAGGACCTCCCTATCCGCAGTCATGCACGCTGACCACTAGACAAGTTGAGTGACAATTTTTTTGATTTAATTATGCATTATAAATGTGGCTTCAATCTGATATATATATATATATATATATATATATATATATATATATATATATATATATATATATATATATATATATATATATATATATATATATATATATATATATATATATATATGATTAATGATCAGTAACTTAGGAGTTATCATTATTGCAATGACTAATAATAATCATTGATTCATTCTTTTCTTTCTATGTCTGTATCAATAGATAAGTTGACTCTAATTTCCTTTAAGAGAAAATAACTTAAAAAACATTTTAATTGTTGAGATTAACTATTTTGACATGTTTAAATGTTAATTTAAGCGATTCGAAATAAGATTTTAATGTAAAATTTCACTTTAATTGAAGAACAACGATGATATAAATATTATTCCATATAAAAAATATTTTTAGAAGCTTTGTATAAATATGCATTCAATAAACATGGAAAAAATGCTTTGCACTTTCCTCTTCAACTGTAGTTTTTTTTATTACGGTGTATTTCATTTTCCTTTATCATGATCAAAGTTTTTCTAAAATCTGTACAAAAATAGAAAATATTGTAAATTCAGCTTAAAACAGCAAGTTTTATCGCTGTGCTGAGTTGTTATAGTACTGCTATGCTCAGATGCACATTATTAATTGCGTGTAAGCAACGAACGACAGAATGTTTTGATTGGTTGCCAAGAACTAAATTTCATGGTAAGCTGCGTTCTATACTTGTTTCAAAGTGAATGTATTTTGCCATGAAATAACAGATCTTACATTTGAATACTTACTTCATGTTTTCAGAGGAAACGGACGAATAATTGTATGAAAAATATCAAATTAGTCATGATACATTTTTAAAATAATTTTTATTAATAATAATCATTTAATGTATTAATAGAATACTTTTAATTATAAAAATATAAATATTAATTTTAATTAAGAAACAATAATAACTAACTTACACTGACATTTCAAAACTTAATTAGAAATATATGTCTTTTCCATTTTCTTGCATTATTACAGTTAATTGCAAAATGTTAACAATAAAAAATCAACTTAAGTTCTATGAATTTTTTTAATAAAAACCTTCTGAAACCATAGAAATTTTTAATATTTTACAGAAATACGAAGTAATTGCATTTTAAATTTAGTTTGATCTGTATTATACATAATTCAAAGAAATATGAAAGCATATTTTTGATAAAGGTAATTAAATATTTTCTGAAGTTGCTAATAATAAATAAAACATTCATAATACATTGGAAGCACAGAAATAAATTAACAACATTTTCATGAGATCAAACACCAAAAATGGAACATAAGAGCAGAAAGTGTGTTTTTTTCTGAATTTTCTTTTCCTTCACTGCCTCAGTATTAAAATTCAAAATGTTTGGACTTAGTTTTGCGAAAAATGATTTTAATATCATATCAACATGACTTTCTTGATTCTGTTATTGCTTAATTTACAAAAAATTTGTATAGGAATAAACAAACAGAAATATAAGGTATGTTATTATAGTTTTAAATCTATGGTATTGATGAAGCAGTGTGATAATGTTGGTTATGTGATACTTAAACTCTGCATAATATGTACTGTTAGCAATTTTTAGAGCCTCAACTGCCAATATTGTTCTGTTGCGAAGATCCTCCTTTTGACAACAGGGCTTACAGTCTCAAATCAAAGAATCTTATACTGAGTTCACAAAAAGAATCTCTATGTTCATAAGCCAATGGTGTGTGTGATCTCTTACAAAATTATCTAAAGATGATTGCTGCTAATCGAAAGTGATTGCAAAATTATAAGCTCAAATGAGATCAAACAATGAGATTCAAGTGTAATTTGGTGTTTGATACGTGGAAATGGAAGAAATAAGCGTATAAGCTTCGTCAGGAAAGTATTATATTTTAAACATTAGTTTATATAAAGGGTTGTAAGAAGTACAATTAAGCTTATAAACCGAATATAATTCAAAACATCCATTTGATCGTTGTTGTTGTGTGACAAGTGCAAAAAGAAAAAAAAGAAAAGGTAAAAATAGACAAGTCATATGAGACTAAGGGCATGGAGCACTGCCCTGGCCACATCTTCAGCTTTTTCCATTTAAAGGGTGTCATGGCAGCAGTTGGGGTCGATGTTGAAAAGGGTCGGGACAATAGAGATGCAGTTGAAGAGATGCCTCGAATCCAGAGGAATTCCTGCGCAGTGCCTGCATTCTGCGTAGGTTCTAGATCCGTCGGGCATGATTTTCATACCCCTCATGTGCCCAGTCCACATTCTACTAATGGTAGAGGTGATACCACGGTCAAGATTAAGCCCCGATAGGCACCATTTTTTCTGTAGTTCCCCGCAGAGCCTTTCGACGGCGTTCACATCGAAGCAAGTGGTAGACGTGGGAGGGGGATTGATATTCCTAGCCTAACTGGTGAAGGAGTCCGCCTGTTTTTTGATGTCGTAAAACATGGATACAAAATACCGATGCTTGATATCGTAAATTCAATGTCGTTGATGATGCCTTTATTTTAATGCATGATATTTTTTCAGAGACTCGATGCTAATTGTGACGAAAATGATGTAAGTTGAAACAGTGCATTGAATGATTTTATATTTTAATGAAAATTTGATTGTTGATGCTTCAGGTACACTTCAACAAAGCACCGTTATTGTATCAAGGCTCTCTTATAAAGAGCAAGTCTTCAAGGCTGCATTTTTTCTGTTAAAAATGATACTCTGCAAAATACCATCGATTACCCTCCTTGTTAAACTTTATATAGAAGTGTTATTCGTTGAAAAAAAAGATTAAAAACCATAACGCAAACCTCCCTATGCTTTTATTAATAATACGTTTACAAGAACTAGAGTAAAGTCTTGTTTCTGATCTGAAACATGTTTTTATGCTTCAAAATGCGAAAGTTCCCACAGTTTTTTTGTATTTCGTTTGGCAGCTGTATACTGTGTAGTTTATGCTCAATCTTTCGTTATAAGCACATGCAACAATTTAAATGTAAGTTTCAAACTATTTAATATTTCAAATGAAGCGAAATAAAAGTTCTATTTATTTTGTAACTACACATCTGAAAATTAAAAAAAAAAATTACTTAAGATGATAGCAAAAAATCAAAATATTATTGAAAGCTGCAATTATTTTGTTTAAAGTGATATATATGTCACGAAAAAGTTATAAGGCTTACACTTTCAGAAATTTATAAAAAAGTAAAATGAATAAAAAAATCAAAATACAAAGTAGAATAATTATTACTCAATAAAAGTAATATAATTCCCTTTCAGACACCTCATTAATCTTCTTTAAAGCTTGAAAATCCAAAAAAGAAGGCAAACTTGTGTAAAGGAGAAAAACATTTAATTTTAAAATACAACTGATACACATAGCATCCATATTTTATTTACCAGGAAATGAAAAAATTTAATAATTATATTCTAATTGTGTGATAAATTAAAAAATTTGAACGTATGTATTTACACACGCATATATATATATATATATATATATATATATATATATATATATATATATATATATATATATATATATATATATATATATATATATATATATATATATATATATATATATATATATATATATATATATATATATATATATATATATATATATATATGCATATATATATGATTATTTTATCGTCTACAGCTTTCTACTTTACTGAAAAATTGTTACATAAATTTATATTACATATAGCAAGTAAATTATATTGAATATAGAAAGAAAGAAAATATTTAAAATAGCTCAAAATTAATAATAACTGTTTGATTCTTATGAAAATGCTTTTTATACATCTGAAAATTTTTCATAATTTCCATTATTCAGTATTGCCTATTTGAAGGAGCTATGTTTTGTTGTCATGTTATTTCATGGTTGGCTAAATATTGTATTAGCTGAAAAGTCTGTAAAAATATAATAGAAGGACACATATTGGAGATATAAAACGTTTCTAAAATTCTCATTTACGATGCAATATTATCATCCATACCTTGGTAGTGCAAGACTAAATTTTATGATTAAATATCTTTTGAAAACAATATTTATATAAGTAATGTATTGATTATAATTTGATTTATAAAATATTCTCTCCCATTAAGTAAGGCCACAGTATCCTGGCTGGTTATAGCGTTGCTTTCATTGTCGAAAGATAGTAAGTTCGAATCCCAGCTTAACGAAGATCCGTCGTGTTCGTTGGAGATGGCATGGTAAAACTGGGCGTGGTCGCAATGTCCTCCTAGTTAAATGCTACCACTGGGGTGGCAGACGAAGTGTTGGGGGTATTCTGCTTGCTCATTGCTTCAAAATCATGAAAACTCTACCCGTCTGCTTCTGTCCAACTGATAGAGCCCAGATCATGGCTAAGCATACTGCTGCACAACTCTCTCATTATGTATATGTCATATTGTAAAGATAAATACTGAAAAAGTACTAAGCTCACAATTTCAGATTATTATTATTTGCCTGATAAAATACTAAAAAATATAAAGACATGAAATTATTTGTTACTAAAATTATCTTTTAGAATATAAGTCACTAAGAGCAAATTTTGTAAAATTTGTAAATCATTTTACTATCAAATTGAAACATCTTTTTAACCAGTTTTGTTCCATGGAATCTCTATAATTAATAAATTGTTTGAATTTTAATGTCAATCAGAGATGTTTTTGAAATGATCATGTTTAAAGACATTTTAATAATTACTGTTTTGAATTTCTGATTAATTGAATTTTCCGATATAAATCCAAAATTAATTTTTACTACAATTATATCCACAAAACGTGACCTTTACAAATCAGTTCTGAAAAATGTTGACAGATTTCTGGAAGTAACCGACTTCATCCACAAAAAATGCAACTAAATTCCTTAAAATCAATATTTATTTATTTACTTCATTTTACATTAATACCACTTGAACCCAAATTGGAGTTAAAAAATTTATTTATTATCTTTAAAAAAGGATATGTGCTTAATTACTTTTTCCAAAAAAAGCTGTCTAACGAATTATTATTAATTTAAAAGCAATTGAGTTTAATTAATGTGTAAACTTTGGTCAATAATTGTTGACAGATTATGATTCATTAAATGATGTCCAAGAATATTTTTTCTTCCAGCTTTGCTTTGAAGAAATTTAAAAAGTTCTTATCTAATTAAAATAATGTCTTGTAAATTAATATAGTACATTTACTTTATTATTATATATTGCTGTAAACTGCTTTTTTTAAATTTAAGTAAATGTTATTTATATATATATATGTTATACAGCTGTTTTCAAAAAATCGATAGTACACATTATGACTATTTGAGATCAATATTTTTAAAAATGTTTGGTAATTTAAATATTGTTTTAAAATAAAAGTTTTTTGCATATTTTGTTAACTAAGCAACAGAATTTTAGTTTATATTTATTTCCAAAATGCTTAAACGAATGTTCAAATTCATTATGATAATTTATTTTTAAACATTAATGTAATCTAAATATTAATGTTGGAACTAATATGTTCCAGTTAGTATAAATATGAAAGACGCATATTATTAATTATTAATTCTCTATGAAATGTATTATATTGCACATGTAAATTGGTTAAAATTGAAAAAACATAAAAGAATTTCAAACAGAGTACAGAAATATCGTTAAAACTGAAAACAATATTATTTTATAAAATTAAATAAGGCATAGTGAATACTTTCGTGACAAGGCCACCAAAACGATTTATAATTTATTTCGATTTTAATTTATTTTTTATATAAATAATTATTCATTCTACAATATATTCATTGTTATAAAAATATTACTAAAATTAAATTCAGAAATTCCTTTCAAATTCATTGAAATTTTTTAACGATAGACTTTTATTGAAATGTGGACAATATGATGATACATATTCTTTAGACCTTAAAGATTGATTTTATCTCTCACTTCTTATAAATTATAATCGAAGTTAAAACAATAAAAATTGTCTAAATTTGTTTAACAGCTGAAAATATTGTAAGATTTTGGTTTTTTTATTACATTTATAGCAGCCAGAAGTTTTTCAATAGCAATAGGGATGAAGTTACAAAACAATTAGAAAAAGCTAACGATAAAGTACTGAGCTTACTGACTATTGAAAATTACTAAATAAATATTTTTAAGTTTATATTCCAAATAATTCTAAGTTCAGTAAGGAGATATCGTAGCATAGGTTAATATATCCACATGTTAATGTTCTTGCAGCAATATTTACAAATGTATTACCTAAAATCACTGTCCAGTTCTACAGAATCCAAAATATTTCTTGAATTGTATGCACTCGTCAGACAAAAATTACTTTTGCATGTAGAATATGTCAAAAATAATCGTATAGCCGGGAATTCGTGTTGTATTGTGTTGTTGCTCTTATGAAATATTAACATTATATAAGTATTTGTATTTTTAGTTAATTATTTAAAACTCATTTAGCATAATCTCACATGTTCTTTATTTTCTTCAAACGTATTAAATCAAAATTATTCATAGTAATACTTACTCTTATAGTAATACTTAACGTTTATACTTTTTACTTCAAATTAATAGAATATTTTATGATAAGTTTTTAATTTTTCATCAGTTATTTCATCAAGGGTTTTCTTTTTCTGTTGAAGCAAATTTTGTAATATATTTCTGTATAATTCCAAAACTAATTATGTTGAGTTTATAAAAATGATAAAAATATTCAAGTTACATGTTAAATATTCAATCTTGTATAAATTTAACAAGAAATATTCATATTTTCTTCTTAGTTTTAATTAATTAAAAGAAAATACAAGGGCTTTCGTAATCTACATAGGCGATTTTTAAAAAATAATACAGAATGAAATTAAGTGTTGTACTTTGGAATTTGTTTACCAGCTGTGCATATTTTTAAGTATGAAATATTTTTAATGCAAAAATGAATTCAATTTAATTCTGTAAAATAATAATCTCAATTTTCAATAGTCAATTTTGTATTATGCAGATATATGGAAACTTATGATATTCAATTAATATTTTATTAAAAACTAACTTTCGCGATTTGATGTATTTCTCTTAACATGGGTTGCATTCATGTGAAAGGATATCATGTAAGAAAGGGTACATGATATGAATATTTTGAAAAGAAATCAATAAGAACAAGAAATCAGTTTATTCAAAATTGGATGAAACCTTTCAAAATATTAGGTAAACGCATTCCGTGCGTCACAATTTGTTATGACATTATTCCGAAGCTAGAATATTAAAGTTCATTATCATTTATTATATCTTAGTCACAATACATGTGCTTATTGCATCTTTGTTAGAGTTCAGTCCCATAAATAAAAGATAATGCTCTCTGCATATACTTTTGGGGTAATTTATTGGTATAAATGTGTAGACTCTTCCACAATATCTGAATCTAAAAAGTCAGGGAATATTTGCCCTAATGAGAATGGGGTTACTGTACGATTACGTGCAAGGAAATGTCTTAAATTCTTCATAATGTACATGATAATAATAAAATTTTAGAAACAATTTAAACTAATTGGTAAGTATTATTTTACCCATTAAGAAATTTGGAATACATTAGTTCATTTTAAAGATAACAAGTTTTAAATGGCAAAAAGCTAATTTATTTCCTAAATTGAATACTAAACTAGAAATTGATAAAAGTAATTAGCAAATTATGATTCCAATGAAAAACGTTATTGAAGCAAATAATATAGCTGTCATGTCTTTTATGTGTGTGCGTTATGTGACATCTCTTTCTCTCTCTCTCTTTCTCTCATCTTGATGTTTTTTTTAAATTAAAAAAAAATAAAACCTAAAAACTTGAGCTTCAAATATAATCTATGAGAAAAATAATAGTCCCTGATTTCTGCATATCCATCTTTTTTGTGATTTTTTATCTTTTATATTCATTGATTTCATATATTTTCTCTTTCAGATGATTCACACATTTTTTTAAAAAAAAATTATCTAGTTTGAAAAGAATTATCAAAGGATTGTCTTTGTAGCTTTTCATTAAGGTTTTTATAAGTAATTTTGTAATAACTACTAATTATTTGTAATTACACTAAAAGGGGTTGATTATGTTAAATAAGTCATGATAGTAGCACGATTTAACATGCTCAACCCATCTTGTTTCATCACCCCTTCATTACATGTCTCATCATAGAATCAAGGAAGCTTTGGATGTATAACATCTACACGGCTTGAATATATTGCCAAAATTTATCTGGTGTTGCCGTGGGTAGTGTATTCCATATAATTTGATTTGCAACTACATTGACCATATTTTTTTTCTATTTGTGAAAGATCGAGAGAAAATCAAACCAAAAAGACATCTGCTAAAGCATCTTAAGCAGTGATTGTAATTATGCCTGGGCAATATTCTGTAGGAATATTGCAGAAGGAAAGCACAAATTTATGAGAAGAGGGTTATGAATTGAAAATCTTGGAAATGTTGTACTAGCAATACAATATACCTGCAATGCATACAAAAGTGATGCGAAAATGAGATTCAATGTCAGCCTAAATCAAAATTCCGGATGAAGGACCAATTTTCAATACGCAACGCAACAGTTCAATAGTCTCTTACTACAATATCTATATATTTGACTAGATTGTTCTATACCGTTGTCATTTTCCGTCGTTGATTACACCATTGCCGGCGCAGATGCCTGTGGTTTTGAGGGAAGGGCAAATAAATTAATAGATCCATTGCGAACATTTCACTCATTGCAAACGCTGTTCGAATATCTCTCAGATACGTAAATGACCGATAATGAACGAACGGACACCGAATGATGAGTAGTAGACTGAATCTATTGTGTTATAGTTCTTGATAATGTTGAAATATATCTATCATTGCGATATACACAGTATGCTTGTTATTACGGTAAGAGTATGCTTGTTATTACGGCTTTTTCGGTCTATCATTCTCTCCTGTATCCAGTGATTTCAAATCCGCTTCATGGTTTCTTGGTTTCGAATAATACGATCACACATTTCTTAGGTTAATCCACAGTCTCTATAAGATTCTACACTTTATGAGTTGAATTCAGACACTTGTTCGAAAAACATTCCATGTCTTCTTCATGGCATAGTTTAACAGTTTATGCGAAAAAGCCGTACTTTGAATCTATAGCCTGTTACAAATGAGACTGTAGCCACCCGGAGATTTGCGTATTCACTCCATGCTGAAGATTTGTAATCTTATCCCTACATATGTATGATGTATATTTCATAAGATTTGAATATTACTTGCCGGGGGCTTTATTTTGAACACGAGAAGAGTATATATATATATATATATATATATATATATATATATATATATATATATATATATATATATATATATATATATATATATATATATATATATATATATATATATATATATATATATATATTATATATATATATATATATATATATATATATATATATATATATATATATATATATATATATATATATATGTATATTATATATATATATATATATATATATATATATATATATATATATATATATATATATATTATATTATATTATATTCATTATAAAATAGAGATATTTAGTGCCGTTGTTACTTATCTCCTGGGTTGAGTAGAACTAATTCAGGTATATGAAAATGTCCAAAACCAAGATTGGGTTTATACATAGATCTAGTCTGGAAAGCCCCAGACAATCCAAAATATGATCAGAAGTCCTTTGTTCTCTGTGACATATCACGCACATAGCAAAGATCTGTATATATATAGACACATCACGCACATAGCAAAGGTCTATATATATATATATATATATATATATATATAGACACATCACGCACATAGCAAAGGTATCTATATATATAAATATATATGTAGACCTTTGCTATGGGCGTGATGTGTACAGAGAACAAAGGACTTCTGATCATATTTTGAATTGATCTGGGGCTTTCTAGACTAGATCTATGTATAAATCCAATCTTGGTTTTGGACATATATATATATATATATATATATATATATATATATATATATATATATATATATATATATATATATATATATATATATATATATATATATATATATATATGTATGTATGTATATAATTCCAGTCTCTGTAACACTGAGATTTTAAATGTCCACTTTTAAATCTTGTAATGGCTGTCTGATTACTTCTGCTATACTGGAGGGACAAAATCTTTCCAAGTCTCATTCTCTGATCATGTGGTGTACTGGAGGGGTGTTCCTGAAGGCACTGCTAGATCTTGTAGCCCTCAGCTAAAGCCTGGGGCAAAGGAACCAAGTGAGACTTCTACCTTCGGAGCTCTAGTCTTCTCAGACAACAGAAGCAGCCCTTTTACTCCATCTACGATTACGTCGCATAATCACATTAAAAAAAAATTATAACTTAAATTTACTGTTTAAGTGATTTGTGTAGGGATAAGCGCATGTAATTTTAAATGAAAAATAAATACTTATTAAAAAGTTCAGATCCATTAAAGTTATGTAGATTTATTTATTTTCCCTAAAAATTAGTTAGATTTCATCGATGAAATATTTATGAATCAGTAATAATTAGAAAAGCAGCAATCATGGTATATCGGAAAAATCACTCTCCTAATAAAAAAAAAATAATAATATTTAATTATATTTATGGTAAATACTAATAGGCAATCGTTTGCGCAAAAATTTCTAAAATCTCCAAAAGTTTCATAATTAAATTATATTCTTACATTTTGCTTACATATATACATTTAAAATATATTAATAGAAATTTTAGATAAAAAATGTTGTAATGTAAAAATTTGAATGAAAGTAAGGATTGGCTAAATATGAATGCCTTTGTATCTCTGTTTTGGAATATTTCAACATTTTGAAAAGTAATTACAAAATGTAATCAAACGTTTCGAAGATTCAAAAAATTTTTCCAAAAATCATAAATAACAACTTAAAATTTAAAAACATTAATTTTTCTTTTAATATATAAACTACTTCATTATGTGGATTTAATAAAATATGGAAATACATAATTGAGAATGTTATATTTGTGTATTATTTTACTATATAAAATTAATAGATTATGAAACCATTTCCAGATTTTAATTTAAACTTTCTACTTTTCCAATGCATTTATGGTATGAGCAACAATGTTTTCTTCTCATTGGAGTTTTATTTAATAAAAATTAAATTTCATTATGATCACAGCAGCTAAAATATTGTATATCAAATTCAGGAGAATTTAATTGGTTGTAGATTTTAAAGATTCAAGTTGAAATTCCGGTAATCAAAATATCAAAAATATATTACACACAGATATTCCCATTTTTCATTACTCTTTCATTAAACTAATATATAATATGTGCTTTTAAATTTGAAATTCATTACATCTGCATTTAAATGTAATATATGATTCATTCTCAAGAGCTATAAACTCAAACTTTAAAATTTCTTCAATACTTAAAGTAATAATAAATGCATATTACAATGGAATTAAAGCATTACGAACACAGCTTCTGTTTAATTTTTGACTTCTAATTCAAATTTTCATTTTTCACTTCTTTTTTCTCCAAACTTCTATTCATTCAAGGAAAATTAGTTTACAGGGCTAGAAAAATCCTAACGTAAAACTTCATTTTCTTTCTATAAGTATCTTCTTAATTGAGTATCAATGCAAGTGGATGCTTTTTTTAGCATAATTTAACTCTAAATTATTCAGCGTGGATGATCAAATTAGTTACTTCCACTCGAGGCCTGACTTGATTTAAGCGGGTGATGTCAAAGCATCTATGACATTATTAAAATGAGGAAAGTTGTGATTTTAATTCTCAGATTCGCGAAATTTCTCGTCAGAGAAAAAAAAAGTGGAAATAAATTTACGGTCGTATTGTTTGATAGAGGATATTCAAGATGAACACATGATGACCTCACATGAATTTAATGCTAATTTACGAAATGATAGTAGTAGTTTTGAGTTGTAGTAGTAGTAGTTTTAGTAATAGTTTTGAGAAATGAGGTACTTATTTGAATCAACTTTTTAAAAATGACCAAATATATTCAGAAAAAGAAGTGTATTATTCAAATGGAATAATAACTAGTTCAAAATATTTGGATCAAAGTAGACTGTCTACTCTCTTTTTAAAATCCTTATAAATGAAATTTGAAAATAAATGCATCTAATTTACAATTTCTTAACATACACTTTTGAAATTAATGAAGAAAACATACTACATTTGTAATCACAATCTCTTAGTACAATATACTTTAAGTTTATTAACTGTGAAATCATGTTTTTTTTTAAAAAAGATTTTAACACAAATCCAGATTTACCATTTTCATTATGAAAAGAAGTATATTTTCGTTAGATGAAATTTCAATTAAGGAATGAAATAATATCTATTAATACTGAATATTTTTTGTTTTTATCTAGACAGCTTATCTTAATACATAAAAATGTATCTAATGATTGCACGCAATGTGTGTGTGTGTGTGTGTGTGGGATAAATTGAATAGTACAATTCCATTTCTGAAATTGTGCTCTGATTATTTGTTTTATTTTTTACTTTTGCGCAATTCAATACATTTTTAAGCCAAAATTATTTTTTAAAATAAATAAAAATAATAATTTTTTAAAATAAACATAATTTTTTAAGTTTAAATTATTTTAAGAATTTTATCCTTGAAAAAATCTACAAAGAAACACAAAAAGTAAAGTAATAAAGTTTTCCATAACAGAAATATTTATTTAACAAAAATTATCCATTAATTTAGCTATACATATTTCCTTAGCATGAAAGTTAAAATAGAATGAGCAAGAGAAATTATTCTATAGATGTATGCATATGCATAATATTTTTCATTCCCTATTAAAAAAGTCATAATATTTACAAAACATATAAATTATATGAAAAATTCCTTTAAATAACCATATTTTAAATTAGAAAATTCATTAAATATATATCAACGGTATGCAAATTAAAAGATTATAAGTAGATAGGAAAATATTTCCCTTTATAATAAATCGATAAATGCATGCTGCTAATCCTTCTTGTTTCACATCATCCATAAATGTTTTATCATATTCTTTGCAAATATATTACAAATTTTGTAAATGGCAAAAAAAGATGAAAGCGGATTGTTTAAACATTGCTGTTTGGAGGAAAATGTTCGCAAAAGAATTAACGCTCATATGACAATATTAATCTTCTATTCTCTTCGAGTTCTTTCAGCTATTTACTATACATAAAAATTGCAATTGTTTGTTCATAAATAATAAGTGCTTTATAAGTACTTACCAAAATTATTTATATATTTCATTTACTAGAGTAAGTATAATTGATTTATTGTAGAATATAGTAATAAAATTAAAACTTATTATGCATTAATACTTGTTTACAATAAATTTTTGTCCATTTTTTAATTACTGATATTTAAGAAAATCTTCATCCTTACAATTAATGGAATAAACCTAAAACTTTTTGTTATATAGTTTATATACGACAGTTTTTTTATTTTTATTATTCCGCCAAAAGCTTTTTACTGAAAGGGATTATTTAATATAATAACGAAACTAATTAGTATAAATAAAATAACGAAACTAATTGAACTTCAAGTGGATGCAACAAAGATTTATTTTGACTGCAGAACATTCTGCCATAATTTAGAAAAATAGTGAAAATTGTGAATGGCAATAGTTTTTAAGTAGCTGATTATCTTTGCTCTGTTACGGAAATCTTAATATTAAGTAATACAAAATTTTCCCCAAGCATTAATATTTAAAAAAATATTTATTTTACATGTGTAATCAAATGCGACATTCTTTATAAAATAATAAATTTGGCATAAACTTACTTGAAATTTAAGTGAAATGTACCCCATGAAAATGAATTAAAAAATAATCATATAAAAATTGCACGTATAAATTAAGTTAAAAATACAGGTATATTCTATGGTAGCCAAAAATATTCAATTCATAAATAAGAGGAACAATTAAATCATATTTACTTTGTGCATGTAATTTAAAGATAATGAAAATCATGATCAAAACTGCAGTTACTTTGTAGCTGTTTTTGTATTCATGAATTCATAACAAAAGTAGGTGAATTATTTAGCTAGGCATTAACTATAATTGCACTCGATGAAATTTTCAAGGACACTGGTGTGACATTATGTAAGATATCATTCAATACATGGAAAGTTAACATAAATGAAAATACAGTTAACATAAATGAAAAGCCATTTCTACAGCAACTGTTGATTAATGGAAACTTTGAACATAATTTAATCACACAAAAAATTACTTTCTATACATAAAATAGGTAATCCTAAATAGAACGACTAAATCTTTTGCTAGATAAATTATTTTAGATCTTTATTTTATATGTTAAAAATAAAAGAAAGTTGTAATCCATAAATTTCGAATTTTGTAATAAGTTGGCCATTTAAGTATTTTAAACCACAGTTTTAAAACTTTTTTTTTCATTCCATTTTAAATTCAGGCGCAAAACTATCCATCAAATTTCCGATATGGATACTTCACATTAAATCAATCTCTTTGGAGGATGGTACAGTTTTCTGATGTCCAAATTATCCATGAAACTTTATAATATCAGGCTTTAACAATTTGTTTTTATTTTTGGCATCTAATACTACAAATAAGAATAATAATCCTTTACCATGGGTTTTTTTAAACAATTTTGCAATCTAAGTGTCCTTTTTCATTATAAAATTTATCATTCTTTATTATGAATCACATAAAAACTCATAGGTATCTAAAATATTCTGAAATGCTATACAACAGGAATGCCTTGTCATAGACATTTGAAACTTAAGTGTGCAGAAAATTGGAAATTTTGACTTACAAAATAAATGATAGTTAGAGATCTTCCCAACAGGTGGCGCTATTTAGTAATTTCTTGAAGAAAATTTTTGCAAGTATTTGGTTCTACTTCTCATTATTTAAAAATCAGAAATATACTTGTTTAATTTACCTCAAACAAATTTTCAGGACTAGTCAAAAATCATTTGCATACATGCTTTGTTCGAGATCCTGTTATAGACTTTTACTTTCCAGATATGAATTATGGATGTTTTTGTTATTAAGTGTATAAAACTTTTGATATTAATTCAAAATCCTGCAATTTTCTCTGAATTGAAATTCACAGTGTACTGCATTTTTGTATATAAATTCAGTATACTACACTAATTTATGATCTCTTTAGCAATCTTGGATGTAGAGTTATTGCATTAAACATCAGTTATATTTTTAACATTCAATCATGTAAGCAAATATCTGATGTTGAAATTTATCATATGGCATGTGTATTGTTAAATACATAGTTTTATTTCGAAAATTTACTTTATCAGCTACTCTTGCTTTAAATTTTTTTCCATAATATAATTCTTATTCAACCTACTTTAAGGGAATTTTATTCCAAATTTAAAAAACATTTGTGTAATTAAATTTAAAATCATACACATTTTTTACTATTAAATTTTGGAATAAAATTCACTAGGTACATCATTAGTGACTTACAAAATTATCATCCAAATCATTAAAATAAGTCTATACTGCAATACAATCAATATATTATCATTCATAATCTAAATATATAGATCGTCTTAGATTTTTGCGTGCTTTATCTTTAGTAAATATCTTACTTATATGCAATAATATAAATCCTAATTACTTCGTACAAATATAAACTCTTTTGTCCTCACAAAAAAAGAATATATATATATTTTTTTTTTACTCTCATGCATGCTTAACAAATATATGCTTTAATATTTCTCTTAAGTATTTATTATTGTGAACTTTTAATCATAAATTTTTAATCATTAATTGAATTATTCCACATTGATTATTTGTGTTTCTTGACTAAAGAATAGAATGTTAATCCCTTTAGAATAATTTGTTAAAATATTTGTCTATGGTAAAATTTTCTTAAAAACAATTATTTGGTGTAAATAATACACTATAATCAAAAACTATACATTAAAAACTTAATTTGTTGAATAACAACAAAATTTAAACCATCAGTATATAGATTTGATAATAACTTGAATTAGGGAAAAATTGTTAAATTTTAAAGAAACTTTCAAAAAGATGTAGCTTGATATAGAATAATATGTATTACTTTATTTCACAAGATATAACATTATTTTTATAATATTGCTTTCTTCTTCTTCTTCATTGGCCTGACAGCCCAGGGTGGGCCTTTGCCTTCCTCAGAAGTGCATACCAGGACCCCCTATTTTTGGACAAAGTCATCCAGTTTGTCACTTTTAGTGTTTTTAGGTCGTTTTCAAGGCAGTGACGATATCGGATTTTTGGTCGTCCTCTTCTTCTGATGCCCATGGGGCGAGCCAAGAATCTTTTTTTTTTTTGTCACCCGATTGTCGTTTATCCGGCTCAAATGTCCTGCCCATTTTATAATCTCTATATTGAGCTAAATTTAACAATAACTGGTTCTTTATGTAGTTTAAAGAGCTCAGAATTAGTTCTTCTTCGCCATGTATTCTCACATTTTATTCTACCAAATATGCTTCTTAAAGTTTTTCTTTCGAAAATGGAGATGGTTTCTTTGTCCTTCTCAGTCAATGTCCCCGTTTCAGATGAATAAGTGAGAATAGACCGAATCAAGCATTTGTATATCAAATTTTTTGCTTTTTTGACTGATGAAAGTAGATTTTATGTACTTTTTTAAGCCGAAAAAACATCGGTTAGCAGCTGTAACCCTGCTGTGGATCTCAGGTGCGATGTCGTTTGATGCTTTCAATTCAGATCCCAAATATTTAAAGTTGTGAACAAATTCAAATTTGTAGTTTCCTACATAATATTGCTTTGGCATAGCAAAATTATTTGTCTTGATGCATTAAAAATTCATACACTTTTAGAAGAAAAAAAGTTTATATTGTCTCCATAAATTATGCGTTGTATTTTTACAATGTGTAAGAAATTCTATCTACCCGTACACTCACATTTCAATATGAACTGTATGTCTATCTCAAATTAAATTTTGAAAATGATTTTTGATGTGAAAATAAATTAATTTCCCCATTTCTCCTTATTTCCAACTTAAAATCAATAAAATTTCAAATGTCTTTCCAAAATAGAATATTCTATCAAAAAGCACCTAATGAAGTATGTAATTAAAATTTCGTTTCAAGATGAAATGATAGAAGAACTGGCAATATGTCGATAAAATTATTGCCAATTATGTTTCACGTGGGAAAAAATACTAATTTTAAATAATTTGATATTTTCAAGAGATGAATATAAATGAAATATCACAGAATAAAAACTTTTCCTTTTCATTTTCAATTAGTTTGCACACCACATTGCATATATACATATGTTGAATATACTCACGCATTCAGACATAATTAAGCTATATTGGTAGACGCAAATAAACTATATTTAACTGCCAATTTAGAAATTATGCTGTTAAAAATCTTCTAAAAACCATTTGAATTATATTTTCGGAATGTTTTATGTAAATTCTGTTTATGAATTAAACATAGCCTTTGCTTTCACAGTTTGAAAATTCTTTTTAGGTATGAAATTGAAATATAACTGCACACATTAAATATGAACTAGAAACCTGTGATCAATACTTTTTTGACAAAAAATAACATTTATTTGTTTCAGGATTAAGTCTATATTCTTCTAGAGGGAATTTATGACAGGTGAATACCAATCACTGGGTATGCAACTTCTTAGATCTTGTAAATTATAAGGAAGAGGAGAGCATTTGTCAGATGCACTTCTACAGCATATTCCGCAACACATTTTCTTTGGGATTAAGATGCGGGTTTTGCTATGTCTAGGGAAGATGTTAATTGTCAAAGAACCAATTTTAAACATTTCTGACATGATGTACGGTTACATTATCATCCATTAAATGTCAATCACTATTAGACATAGACATAGACATACGCAATGGAACACCTGGTCTGTACCTTAGGTTATCAGGTATAGCTCCATCACGTAATACATCTGGTATGACAGAATTGTCACGAAATTTGATAACAAAATTGAATTTCAATAGGTCTCTAATATTTGAAATTAATAATTTGACAGAAAAATAACATCAACAACAAAACATTTTCAAAATTTTCACTATAGGCGATGACATGAGTTAAATATTGCTATAAAATTGTGAAGATAGATTATCCTAACACTCCAAGAAACTCTGGTAAAAATACAAATTAATTATTTTTATGATGGTCATAGCAGACGATATAAGTAGTTTTAAAGACAAATATGAAAGCAATATAATTAAGTTTAAGTAGAAGAGTATAAAAAGAGCAAATAATTGGGACAGAGAGAGATTTTCAATAAGTACTAGTAACTCTCTCATGCTTTAACTGGGTCTTTTAATGTAACATTGCATTTTTCGCAATACCAAAGGACTACATTGTCTACACGCAGATAGTTAAGATTACGTATGCATGAATGGTATCCTACTGAACATTTAACATTTGCTGTAGGTGATAAACTGTAGAATATTTAAAGTATAACAGATTACAGTCTGCTGATTCAGTTAATATTTTCCAGCTGTTCAGTCTGTGCACTGTAGTTACCACGATTAAGAAAATTATTGAGCAAAATATAATTACAATACAATAAATAATAAAAAGGCTTAAAAATGAATAAAATATATAGCAAAATATTTTACAGACACTCTAACATTACTAGAAATAATAATGAACATTTATTGCACTAAAATTGCTAAATAAAGTATTTCTGAAGACTCAAAGCAAGCTTCAATATAAACCCTCAGTTTTATATATAGTGGTTAGATAGAAGGAAGTGTTATATCACATGACGTGTCATATTATCACATGACGTATTATATCACATGACAAGATTGTATTAGAAAAAGAGCAAATATATACTAATAGTTAAGTTTAAATATGCATGAATGGTATCCTGTTGAACATTTAATATTTGCTGTAGGTGATAAACAGTAGAATATTTAAAGCATTACAGATTGCAATCTGCTAATTCAGTTAATATTTTGCAGCAGCTCAGTCTGTGCACTGTAGTTAGTACGATTAAGAAAATTATTCAACAAAATATAATTACAATACAATGAATAATAAAAAGGGCTTAAAAAAGTGAATAAAATATATAGCAAAATGTTTTATAGACATTCTAACAGTACTAGAAATAATAATGAAAATATATTGCACTAAAAGTGCTAAATAGGGTATTTCTGAAGACTCAGAGCAAACTTCAAAATTAACTGCTAGTTTTATAGATAGTGGTTAGATAGAGGAAAGTGTTATATCACTTGACATACCATATGAAGATTGTATTAGAAAATGCGCAAATATATACAATACATTGATAGTATATACATAAATAAATCATATACTAATTGTGAAATATTACAATGCATTATTTTATCACATAAAAAACCTGCATTGTCTGTTCACAGTTTATAATGGTTTACAATGTTTAGGAAATATAATGCAAAATTAGACATTAAAATTACTAATTGATAAACTTTGCTAGGATATTTAATATTGCACATTACATTGTGCCGAGTCAATCAATGTTTTTCAGCACCTTAATCTGAATAATTATTATTATCAAAATAATAAAAATTAATTGCTAAACAAATACAATACCTATTAATATTTTATCACAAAAAGTGGAGAAATACCTTACAATAATTTTTACCCTTTACCAAATTGTTCTTATGATGAAATCCGCTGCTCAGTTATGGCATTATCCTTACAGAGTTCGGATCCTTTTTCATAGATAAAGGAGATTATGTTTTTTATCTTATGCAGAAGAGAAGGAGTTTTGCTAGCATAGCGGAGAAACGGAGTAAGTTCTTCAGAGTTTTTAGGCGCTTAGAGGACATTATAGAACAGCTATTAGAACATTATAGAGTGCACTTTATCTGCCACTATATCAAGTACATCATAGTTGCTTATCTACCTTTCTTAGAATTCCAAGGCACCACTACCATGGTTCTCCAACATGCTTCATATCATGATAATATTTTGCTTAGACCTTTGCACACTGCGAATAAAGCAAGACGGATTCTTAGCTTCTTGGAATTCTCGACAAATTCTACATTTTCCCTCGAAGCGAAATAACGTGATTCTTTCAACTGCATTACCTGTTTCTAATCCTAAGGTGTCCAGTGTCTTCTTTCCAAGTAAATTTTTACATTTGGGCAAAAAGGAGTGGATTCTTCATAGACACTCTACTATGTAATCCTACCCTGCGGGATTCTATGCACATTGTTCACGATGAAATCTTTTGGGGAGAACTTTGACGGTTTTTGTCATTTAAATCACAATAGATTCTCTATTCTTCCATGTAATTCGTTTTATACCACGCCGATATTTTACTTATAGTAGACGACGACGTATAATCAGTTTAGTCTTACCCTTGGAAAACAGAGCTCGAATGACAGTTTTATCATCTAGACAAAGACTGTGTGAGGATTCTGATTCCAATTTTCTAAAAACTTTAACATGGCTGTTTTTGAGAACCTGTAAGATTTGCTGGCTTTGAAATCGAGGTTTGTGTTAATCGAACAATAACCGTAAGCTTTTCTTAAAATAGTTTAAAATTTGTCTCCTTTTTTTAAATTTATTTCCATTATTATGAATTTTATTTTACGTATGCTATCATTCCAAAGACATATAACCCACATTATAAAAAATTTGCATATTTTGGCTTTAACAAATATCTAAATGAAAATCTCAAAAGTTTCTAATTCATTGACCAGTGCTTGTTATGTAAAAACTAAATATAAAATATGAAAAACAAAGCGAAAGTTTCCTTAAACCAAACACTTTTGATTCTGAAAAACGCAACTAACTTATTTTGAAGAAGTAAAAAACTGTCTGAAATATTATTTATAAACATGAAAGAATTACTGCTTATCAGCTGTGTAAAAAATATAAAAGACATGCAGATCATTTCCTTTTTGTAAGGAAATAAATTCAATATCCCAAAATAAGCAAATTGTAGCAATCTCAATCAATATAATTTACACGCATCATAAGAACCAACACTTCTAAAAATATTCAAGAATTATTTCTTGTACGGTCGGTGATTTTTGTAAATTTTACAGAAACCTTATATGCTTTTAAAAACAAAATCATGGAACTTTTAAACTAGCATTTACACTTAAAATGGTAATTCTAAAACTGAAACTTACCACATTTCACCAAAGCTGTTTTTAGAGATTTAAAATTAATTTCCGTAACTGTTAGCATTTTGAAAGAAAGGAAATACAGATATTTAAGGAACATTAAGAAATTAGGAAAAAGATTAAAATCAGAATTTATTATTTTTTTCAATTATTTTTATTTCTTAAATATTATAAATTTAAATGACATGAATATTTTACAGGAATTCATCTGAAAAGTGAATTAGCTTAAAAAATGTTCTCTACAATAATAGGAGGAAAATATTATCAAGCAAATGATAAGTTGACTTAACCTTTCTGCATATTTTTCAAATACTAATATATAGTTTGCTGAAATAATAGAAAAAAGTACACAGTTATGATCATATCTTTTTAAGTAAAGATGCGATTTTACCGTTTTAAAATAATTATTTATAGAAAGTAAGACAAATATTTGAAGTTAAATATCTAGTTATGGTAATAATAGAGTCATTTCACGTTCAAGAATTTCTAACTTAATTAATATGTTTTCTCAACAATATTAATTGACATAATACTGAATTATTAATTTGAATATTCATTTTACCACACAAATTACATTTAAAATTAAAAATAAAATGTAATGTTTACTTTATATATTGGAAGTAGCCAGAAAACTATGTAATATTAAAGGGTGTATTAATGATCAATTTATATTATTACAAGCTGACCCAGCCACGCGTTGCAGTGGCTGAGTTTTTAAAATACATTGAATCCATTTTTTACTAATTCTTGGGTTCAATCAAATTAATATTTTCTAAAAAATTTAGAATAGGTTCATTCATAGGAGATTAAAAATAAAACGTTTCACCAAAATTTAATAGTAATAGGTAAAGTATCGAAATTTTGAAATTAAGCACAAATCAACATATACTTTCTGAATTTACATTTTATTCATCTTATATTAAATTATAGTTTGTAATCAGTGACTTACTTATAAAATATACTATATAAATTAAAGACATCTAAAAATAAATTGTTATAAATGAGGTAGATAACATTGACATCGAACTATTATTATTTTAATTTTAAATTATATTAAAACTAAAAAATTTTTCCGCGGCATTATACTGAAATAAAAAAAAATTTAAATAATTTATCATTTGAATAAATAAATTATATCAAAATGTTCTACTGAATAAATTCATAATTATCAAATTATAAAATAAAAATAAAAAATAATAAAAGGCTATCAAGAAATACTTACATATTTTCGAGGTGGTATGAAAATTAGTAGAGAAAAACAGTAATAAATAAAATTTTATTTTACTATTTATAATATTAAAAATATTCAAACTGAATACTGCACAATAATAACACAATACAAAGTATAATTATGAAAATGATTCACGAAAAATTGTTATAGTATCATTATACATCATGAAAATATATGTAAATTCTATATTTAACCACGCGCTTGCGAGCGCACGATAATTTTCTCGAAGATGGTATAATCTAGAAAAATAAACACGTCGCCATCTGCCGAATACCTGTGCAACTTAGATGCTAAACCGCCATCTATTAGGAACTTACAGAACTAACTAAAAAATAAAAAAAATTAGGGTTGTACTACCCCTAACATTTAGGGGGATGAAAAATAGATGTTGGCCGATTCTCATAGATACCGGATAAGCACAAAAAATTTCATCAAAATCGGTCAAGCCGTTTCGGAGGAGTATGGCAACGAAAACTGTGACACGAGAATTTTATATATTAGATATTTGCTTAAAATATTTACTTCAAAATCTTGAAAGCTAATTAGTAAGACAATATAATTTTAATATGAAATTTTAGCTACGTATGACTATTTAATACCTTCATAAAGTACGTAAATATTATTTCTATTATAAACATATGAAATGAAATTAGAAAATGATGCTACAGTAAATATTTCCACACACATATTTCTGGCTATAAAATTTCGCCGTTATTTACAATTTAAGTTATTTACTGTCTGGGATATTAAACTTTCAACGTTTCTTCAAGATAGTTTACAGTTCTATTAAGATTTCGTTGTAATACTTTATATACTCCATGAAACAAATTATTTACTCAAATATACTCGTGTCCATAAATTAAGGATAATGCAATTTTAGGCAAAGAAAGAGAGAAGCAAAATAAATGTGACTTATTTGTAAAGTCTATTTATTAAACAAAAGTTAAAGAGCAAAAAAGATGCTATACGTTTGACATAATTAATAAAAAATGCGATTTTTACTCCCTGGAACAAATTTCAAAAAAGGAACCTATTTACAAAAACCAATATAACATGGTTGGTATGATGGTTAATACATAGATTATGCCCCCAAAAGATGATGCCTAGGTATGCTGAGTATCAAGTTATCGATCTGATCTTGAGGGATATTACACCATTCATCAAGCAATGCTTTCCAATGTTCCGCTAGACATGTATGAGGGGGCTTACGGGCTGCAGTTCGTCGGCCAAGCATTTCCCACACATTCTCTATTGGATTCAAGTCCAGTGAGTATGCTGACCTGTCCATAAGGGTGATATCCTCCGATTGAAGGCATTTGTCTACAATGTTTGCATGGGGAGGACGGGCGTTCAAGAATGCCATCCCGATAGATATGACCTGTCATGGTTACATTCTGAACAAGCAGGTCAGTTCTGGATTCCAGAATAATTTCTCCCCAAACGAGCAATCCTACACCACCGTAATGGTGTCGATCAATGGTGTTCTCTTGGTGGTAACGGGTACCTCTCCATATGAATGTCGGGCGAGAATCAGGCTGAAAGCTAAACCTGGACTCGTCGGAAAACATCACACAAGACCACTGTTGCGGTGTCCACAATGCAAGCTAACCGCACCAGGTTAACCAGGCTAACCGCAGGCGACAAAAAGTTGCAATAAATGGAACACATCTGAAAGGCGTACGAGCATATAGACCAATGTGCCCAAGGCATCTGTATTCGGTCTGCCTTGAAACTGTCGTACCGGTAGCTGAAAAGAGCTGATGAGACAGGTCTGATGCTGTGCTCCGTCTGTTTCTTTTGGCAGTAACAGCCAAATACCAGTCTTCATTCGATGTTGTAACTCTGGGGGTGATCTGTGCTGTAACGTCTACTAACATTACCATCATCTTGAAACCGTTGCCAAAGACTGGAGATGACACTCTGGGCGATTCCAAATTCCTCGGTTACTTCCAGCTGGGTACTTCTACATTCCAAATGCGGCCGATAATTGTACCACGTATAATATCATCCTAGTGCTACCTTTGTGTCATAGCTATACAGTTATTGGACTGAAAGGCTTTTAAAGCGCATGTGAACAATTTTACTTCTTTGCAGCAATTTCTTATACACTCCTCTCTTACATTCTCGTCATTGTGATGTACTATCGGAATATCTGATGGTGTCTTGTAATTTGCATATTATTCTTCAAGATGGATGTGATAATTCTACATGTGAAATTTTTATTTTAGAGTTCAATTTCTGTGTGATTCTGAATTATCCTTAATTTATGGACATGAGTGTAATTTATCCTGGTAAGGCTCTTATATTACTCAGATTTTCTTCTAAAAGAGAATTTCGATTTTTCATATTCATCAATGAAAAATAGGTAGAAAAAAATATTTTGTACTTATTAGAGTTGACATGACAAATTGATTGTTATTACTTTCATAAAAAGCTATATTTCTTGCCATTTGTAATATTAAAAATGATAAATTGAAAATTATTTAGATTAATCTTATTTAATAATCTTATTTGCTTTCTTGATTTCACTGATTATGTTTGTTACCTTAGAAAGTATGTTATAAAATATACTGAATAATTTGAATATAATTCCAAAACAGTCATATTTTTTCCATGCATATATATTTATGTATAAATTAAATTAAAAATTAAAGTAAAATTCATTATCAATGGGCCAACATTTTGTTTATTTTAGTATTTAAGATAAGTATTATTCCAGAAATCAATATTTCTGATTATATTATTTAAAAACAAATATTTTGAAACGAAATTTCTACGTAAAACAATTTTTATGGTTCCAATTTATTTTGGCGAGTTTAAATGTTTTCTGATTAGATTTTGAGCTTCAATGTCTTCTAGTTATTAAGGGAGTTCCAATAGTTTCTAATAATCATCCAAAAATATACTTCAAAATATTTATTTTGAGATTCGAACAGTTTTGAAAAGTAATTAAATTTCAATTCGTCACACTTATGCTATGAGAGCTTTACTAAATTATTCACGTAATTTAGCTTTTAACAATGTTTTCCTTAATAAGTTAGTTTCTCAGATAAGGTTAAATATATACCATTTTATTTGTACTAATACATTTACCAATTAATTTTAAGAAAACATAATCTTAAGACCCCTCTCGACTAGAATAATTTAAGTGCTATATTTGAGTCTTAAACGATAATTACGGTTTTTTAAGAGTAGGATATTTTTGTTGTTTAATATTAATTCAAAAAAACGTTTTGTAAAAAACTTATAATTGACATACAAATTTTCTAGCCAATTTTTCTTAATAGCAATAATAATCATGTACGAAAATTCATAATTGAGCTTTGATTTTGGCTTAGAAATTTTGGGAATTACTTTAATTAGAATCGTATAATTTGAAGACTAACAGAAGATTGTAAATGAAAAAGGGATATAATGTAACAGATAACTGAATATCTATTTGTGTTTTTACATTGTACTAGAATTATAGGTGATAATTTTCGATCAATTGTTATCATCAACGCTTATATCATTAATAACGCCCAGAAAGTTTTTCTTAATTTTGAATCATAGTCTAAAAATGAAACAATTTCTAAGCTAATTTACTCTTGTAATAACTTGCACGCCATATTAATGTATGAATGTTATAATAAATTAATTTAATATGCATTCATCATGACCTTAAATAACAGGATGGTATTTGGCAAGTTCCGAATATAATTTAAAGATCATTACATTTCTATTTTAAGGGTAAAATAACTAATGGACTTTTGAGGAATATAATGAAAATTATGTATGATAATTAATGTCTTCAATTACATCTTTAAGTAAAAATTTAAAACTGCATTAAAGAAATAAATAATTTGTGGAAAAAGTACTTATATCTTTTTCTTTCATCCATTTTAAAATAAGCTATTTAATTATTTATTTTTAAGAAAAAAAATTCGTAAATAAATTTATTGATCTTAAATGAAAGAATTGCAAATACTAGTTGTGTCTATAATTGATTTTGAAAAATCATTTAATGTGTATCAGATTTATATAAGAAAACAAAAATCCCAAATATACTGCTTTATCACAGTCTAAAAATGCAATTAAAGTTGTTTGCAAATTAACTGCTTATATCACAGTCTAAAGTAATATTAAAATACTAATGTGTCATTCTGCAAGTTGCTGAAACATAGTTCTGTTCTGTGAAAAAGAAATTATTTTTTTGCATAACTAATCTTCTATTTTAAGGAGAGAAAGACACCCTTTTCAAATTTTTAGTTTTCCTAATTCGTAGTTATTAAGTGCCCAGTTTTGAAGATAAAATTTAAAATTAAAACAAAATTTACATTATCTAAATGAGGAAATAAAAATTTTATTTCTTGTTTCAAATTATGACGCATAAATGAACAAAATTCAAAATTAAAGGGACCGTAAATGTGTAAAACTGAAAACTTATGAGTATTTTAGTATGAAAAATGTAAAACACTTATGTCTCCCTAATGTAATTTATCAAACTTAAAATTTTTAAGAATTGCAAAATGTGTATTTTAAAAGATTAATTTATTAAATTTTTCATTATTCTCATAAACTAATATGGATTTTACAAGATAAGTCTGATTAAATTCTACAAAAATGCTTTTAAAATCTCAGCGTAAAAATGTAAATGTTTAAATATAAAAAGATATTATAATTGTCTTAAGATTTTAAACAGCCCTTACATTTACTTTGTTTTATATTAGAACAAATATTAAATATCACATAATTCAGTTTTCCTCTCAAAAATATATCACCTTCTTTCAAATAAAACTAACATTTTAAGCTGCCTAACCATTTTCTGTGTAAGATTCTTAAGAAGAAAGTATTTTGCTTTATTTCTAAATTAAAGATGAAATAACATTTGAAAGAAAATTCGTATTACTTTTATCTAAACTTAATTTGCAAGGGAAAAATTTATTTTTATTAATCAAGCAGGTATAAAAATATTCATTCTATATATTGTTTTTCAAGACTGTAAGGAAAGTAATTTGAATTACACAAGTTGAAAAGCAAAAATATAATTTTTTGAAAACGAATTCTTCTATATCATAAAAAAATAGTCTTTTGATATAACAAAATGAAGTTATATAATATGAAACTAAATATTTTGAAAAATAATTCAAAACTATAGAGTAGCAAACACCTTACAAGTCTTAGAATTTTCAGATTTATGAACCAGTAAGCCACATCTAATAGTTTAATTAATAATTATAATATTTTTATACATTATAATTTTTTAATTTTAAAATAGAAAGCAATATTAATGTTTATTTAAATGTTCCATTTAAAAGATATGAGCATATTTATAAATTAATATATACATGAAAATATCAAGTTATATTCTGAACTTATTTGGAAACATTATTTTTTGTAAATTACGAGCCTCCAAACCTAAAAAAGATACTAATCAGAAATAAAAATGTACTCCCGATCTTCTTTAAGTTGTTAGCAATTAAAACTTATAATATTATGCAATTTAATATATTGTGTTGAGAAAAATCTCTCATCACATATTAGGATTTTGAAAGAAAATATAAAAAGAACTAGTAGGTTATGAATCCTAATAGCAGATGACTAGAAAAATCATCTTTCCATTACTTTCAAAGCTTTCAAGAATACTATCTTTTATAAATATATTTTTTGTTATGTATTGAATTAAATTGATTTTTAAATAAAATTACTTTTTTTGCTTGTAAATGTAATTATCAAAATAATGAAAGCACATTAAACTTATAAGGGATTCTTTATTAGTATGGTCTAGGACAACTTTAGCATATAATACATCTTGGATTGACGTAGGAATTAAAACATAATAGACGAATATTGCACCATTATTCATGGAGATATTGGGAAAATTTTAGTTAAGATGCTGATGAAGATATTGATTCCGCATTGAACGCTATAAAAGAGACTATAATAATATAATGAGATTGAGTGTGACTGTGAGAAGCAAACTAGAGATGTTAAACTTTTCCCCATGTTCATTAAACCATGACTACACAAATTCCACTACCTGGATAGGTGCGTTATCATCTAGAAAAATACTATCTTCAGCAGGAAATGAAGTATGTATCATAGGATGTACAAAGCCAGAAATTTTTTTTCGAAACTAGCTTCTTGGGATTTTTATTTTCAGTCCAAATCGTTCCAAATTTATCTCAATGCTTGACCATTTGAAAAATACAATCACGATCGTATGCTTGTTTAGGTGTCCTTCAAACGTGCACGCAATCTATTATAAGGAAAATAGGAGAAAGACAATTTGTCAGATCATATTATTTCTTTACTTATCAATCGACCAGGTATTTTGAGTCTGATACCACTGTAGACGATGTTTGACATTAATATCAATGCCATCAAGGGCTTGAAAATTTCAGCTTTTTTCTTAAATGTTCTGTTTCAGAAGATGCTTTCAAACTATAATCTCTGACACTGGAGAATCCGGATGCTTATTGCTATCACTTTTGCTACAATTGTTCAATTTTAGACTTTGCAATCAATTTTAATAACCATCAATCTTTTTCACTGAGCTTTCCCTCCACTAGTTTACTTTGTCGAGCTTGTCTTGTCATGTTGTGGACACGTTGCCATAATTTTATACACCCTTCTTCTATGTAGGCTTAAAAGTCTTCTTCTATGTAGGCTTTAAAACAAATGTAATGGCTTTGTTTTTGGCTAATGGCCGGCAGAAAAAATGCTAAGATCAAATTAATCGTCAATCTTTTAAGAAACAGGGGACATGAGAAAAATAGTTTCAAATATAACTAAACACAATCTAATAAGCAAATTAACTCATCTATATGCAAAAGCCTTAAAGAAGTTCTAAATTCATAGAAGGTAAAAGGGGTCTTAAATATCGAAAAAATCGAAAATTCAAAAACGAAAAAGAAAGTTGTAATAGCAGATGAGATTTGCTGTGCATTATAGAAATTTTATGAAAGTATACAATTTGTTTTACATAAATTAGATTTATAAAAATATAATTAATTACAAAAATATCTTTTAAAAATTCAAAATAACAAGAAATTAAAAAAGTCAAAAGAATTTCTGTGTTTTATAATTATAAATTATAGTTTCTATAATCATAAAAACTTAATAAAGCGAAATAAATAGAATAAGAAAATGTAGTTTTAAGATTTAATTATACCAGTTTTTCATTTGTTTCAAAGTGTTGAAATTTATGCAAAAAATAAATAGTTTAATTTTGAAATTTAATCTCTGGCTTTCTAAAAGTACTTTTAATCAAAATTTAGAAGATAAATAGAGTTATGTAGTACTAATGCTTTGCTTTCAAGAGTTTAGTGCCACTCAGTGGAATTTTAAGAACTAAGTAGCCTTTAAAATCATTAACTTTAAAATTAAAAGCATATAATTTAATAATTTGGCTAGTAATAATATTTACCCCAATAATCTCTATGAATACTTTAGATCTTATTAATAATTTCAATTAAGATAAATAAATATCTTGCTATTACAAAAGATTAATGTTCAGTAAATATTATTCATTTTGATATTGAAATTTAAAGAATATTAATAATATTAATTAATTTTTTATAATTTTTGATGAGTTTAATATAGGTACATGTACAACATATATAAGAGCTCCAGTGGCTCAGTAGCTTCACGCCGCTTCCCGTAAGCTCAGCAAAGTGAAGCATCATTTGCCGCGGACAGTGGTTGGGAGGGTGACCGCGGTGTACTCTCCTTCACTGGGTTGCTGGGGAGAGGATAGTGCCAGTTCAGGTGTGGCCTCGTCACCTGACAGTGGTTCAAAATTACGAGGCACCTTAAATAGAGCAAAGTCGTACTTTCACCTTCGTGGTGCTCTGATCCAAACGAAAGACGCTCTCTATTGACTTAATTAGCACTGTCAAAGGAAAAAGCGAGCCTGGCTTGTCCAAGTGTCATAAGAAAACAACAACATATATGAATAGTTAATGAAACGTTAAATACATATATTAAAGTTAATATTTTCTAAAAATCATATTTCAGCAATTTTTGATAAATATAAATTATATCACAAAAATATGCAGACGAGACTTTTTCAACAACAATTATTTCATTATTTTAATTATATAATATACTAGTTAAATAATTAACTAAAATATATCTTTTGTATTAAAAAATTTAAGCAAACTGTTTTGAATTAAAAAAATTCTGTATAGAACCACATTGTTATATTTATATTAATTTTGAATAGTTAAATATTCTCTGAAATAAATTTTTTAATTTCAATAAGAGTTTGTCATTTACTAAGCAGATATTTTTATATTATTTAGATTGTTATATAGTTGGTGAACGTGAATTAATGTCAAAATTGTGAATCAATGTGAATTAATATGAATTAATATTCTTCTATATGCATTAATGTCAAGACGAATTCTTTATAAAATAAACTTTTACAATTCCTTTAGTTAGTCTCATTAAATTTTCGTAATTCTTTTAGACTTTAGTTCAAACATCATGATAAGAATATAATTAATTTTCTTCAATTAATAGAATTACTAAAGTGATGAATAATGCATCAACCTATAGCATTTTATTCCCTCTTTTTAAAGTTGTTTATTTAGATTATAATTAGAAAGAATTACTGGTTTTATATTTAATTTTTTTAAAAAAAACTTTTCTTTAACTGTAATTTTAACTAAAATTAATTGATAAATACTATTCATATGAAAGAATTTTTTTACACGAGCAACAATAATTATAAAAAAGAATTTTTATACTGTCACTATACATGCTGAAATAGCTTAATATGAAAATGAATTGCAGGTTAGTATATTTTATTTTATAAGTTTCTTTGTGGTTGTAGTTTTTAAATTATTTACTTAGAATGCGCACCATTTATTAAAAGATCTATTTGCATTTGATTCACACATTTACAACTCAAATCTTCAGAGAAATCCTTCGGTGATTCTATAATAATTAAGAGTTTTCGTAATTATTTCAAGGATTTTTATAAATATTGGTTTGGGAGGAAGCTCAGATTTTTTCATCTTAATAATTTTTAAGTCGTCTAATGTTTTATATTTATCTTTTCATTTTTATATAAAGAAATTTTTAATGAACATATGGAAATATATGTTGCGTTTTGTTTATCCTGTCATCAGATCTCAGACTGTGAGATCTTTAATTTTCTATAGTGTGACTCAAAAATCAGAATATTATCCATGGAATGCCTTCAAAAATAGTTGTACGCTATGGGAAAAATCATATATTGTTAAACAGTTTTGAGCCGCTAATCTATTGAATGAATCTAAAATTGCTAATCTAAAATTGTGAACCAGTTACTGAATATAAGGTCAAATATGAAAAATTTACTTTAAAATTTTCATCAGTATAGATTAAAAATGCTATGAAAATGTATTGATTACAAAATGTTATTGTAACCTAGAAGAAAATAAAAGTCACTATACTTTTGCTTTCTTCTAGGTTACAATTATTATAATATTGAATTGGTACCACATTACATAATCAGTAAATCTTCCTTAACTATATTTTACACGTAATAAGAACCTTTATATTATGTACGATATTGTATTACTGTTAAAATCGATATTGATTTTTTATTTTAATTACGATATATATTTTACATCTATTCAATTTAAACAAACCATCCATTACTATTGAAGTAAATCATAAAAATAACAATGTTTATAAAACTCTCTTATCCAACGAGACAATTTCATTACAAATATATTCAATTGTACAAAAATATTCTTGAAATATCGGGTATAATGTATTGCAGATTAGTTTCGATTCTTATGAAGAAAATTCAATAAAAAATTTATTTAAAAAAAACTTAACTATTCAAGTATTTTATGTATCCTTACCAGTAATAAAATAAATATGGTATTTTATTAGTGAAGCTGTATGATAAAATTTTAATATCAATGTATTCTAAGCTTTTGAATGCTTTTATAGTAAGAATATATTTTTAGGCAATCTATTTTGAAAGAAATTTTTTAATTCTACATAACAAATTTATAAATATATATTTATATATATATATATATATATATATATATATATATATATATATATATATATATATATATATATATATATATATATATATATATATATATATATATATATATATGTATATATATATATATATGTATATATATATATATATATATATATATATATATATATGCATACATATATATATATATATATATACTTATCACAGAAATAAAATTATCTTTTTATATACAGCTACTTAAAAAACATTCAGTTTATTATTTTTTTTCAATCTGTTTCGAAATACAGGACTTGACTGATTTAATCACTTAAAAAGCAGTCCTAAACTTTATATTCGTATGTAAAAAGTAATTTTCTGCTTAATGAGAAAAGAAATATGATGAAAAATACTTCCTAAAAATAATTATAATCCGTTAAGGATTATAAAATGACTGAGAGAGAAATGAAATACTAGACTTCACTGGATTTAATGGAAAACAAGTACGTCATAATTTTAAATCTTAATGAATTGGAAGGTAAGTACAATAACAAAAGAAATTATCAGAACTGCGAGTATATTTAGATCACCTTTGATAATTTACAAATATTTTTTCTGCAAATTTTCAAAATCATATCCAAAAAAATTTTACCCTCAATATATATATATATATATATATATATATATATATATATATATATATATTTTACATGCATTTGCTTTTCAGTACCTTATTAATAAAGAAAAAAGACAAAAATTATGCTTTCATTGTTCGGAATTCTGATAATATTTTTGATTTTTCATTTTAAGTGCTACCAAGAACTACTTATATTTCAGAAGATTTTATTTTAATTTAAGCAAGCTTATATTTCGTAATATTCTGAGTATTTTCAATTAATATTTTTCAGTAATGAAAGTTTACATTTTGATATTTTATGATTATTATCCTTTTTCGTTTTTATTTTTTTTCTTCTCCACAATGAAACATATTTATTTTTATTATAAAGGTTTCATTTTACAACTCAAAAAATTTTGGAAGATTAATTTTGTTCAATTACAAGTTATATTGTCACTTGAAGTGATGATTTTAACACTTTTTCAGTTTCAGTTAGTACCTTATAAAGGAAACTAACTTCTAAATCTTAAAAATGTATACAGATTTATTCACTTTATATATTTTTGTTATAGATTAATATTTCAAAAAAAATTTAAATAATTTTTTGTTACAGCATTGAAAATAAGCTAAAAGCATTTATAAGTTATTTACCTTTTATGAAATTTTGTATCAAAATCTATCAATTTTCATTATTTTCCACATGAAGTATTACTTATGATTTAAATTAAAACCAATTATCTTCAGCATTCAACAATTATTTATCATAAAACAAGATTTAAGAAAACATTTTTTGCAACTTGTAGTTAAACATAAATTAATAATTAATGTTACAACGGTTTTTAATATAGTTGTTTAATTATAACTTAAAAATTGCAGAGCATTGAAAAAGATAAAAAAAATACATCTTAAGATATTTTTGTATTATAAACAAAAAACATCAAACCTGAATCTGAATTATAAAATCCCCCCATATATTTTATACACATATATTTTTTATTATTTTTATTTATTATTTATATTATTTAGATTGCTGATTTTAATAATATTTAATATAGATTTAAGTTTAAATAATTAAATCCGCATATCGTATAAATTATAATAAAAGAAACATATTCATATTTTTATTTAATATTTTATTACAAAAACTGGAAAAAACATTTTTTTTAGTTTTATCAGCACTAATTATTTTAGTAATTCTAGTTGGTGTATAAAATTATTTGAATATATTTCATTTGTATGTTTAATATTTAATCTAATTAAATAATTCCGAATGAGTGCAGAAACAAATTTTTCTTGAATTAAATTTTCTCAACTAAAGTCGAAGGAATTTAAAGACAGTCATTATCAACATGCTCCCCATTCTGCACGTAATAGAAAATTCCCTTCCCTCAAGGTGTTTATTCGCGCCAGAGAGCAATAAGTAATCTACACGAGTAAAAGTTTGGCGAGTCTTTGCGCCACACCTGTCGCCAAATCTTGGAAGAAAAGCTTTTAGCAGCTGCTCAAAATGGCTTCCACAAGCCGAAGCGATTCGCTTGTTATGCACGATTGAAACCGTGACTTTTACAATTTTGGTAACTTTTAGTGATAGCCAAAATAAAATTCCCGACTCAAACCGTGTGAATTTGGCGATTAAGGCAATCAACTGTGCAGACGTATTCAGCTTCGACCTTTGTTCTACCCCACTGCTCTTTCGAGTGGTTATGTGATAATTGAGCAAGTTTCCCACCCTAATACCCTCCCTAAACCAACATCTGGTATCCCCTGTGATAGCCCTTTTATCCTAGTCCAACCGAAGTCTATTTTGTCACGTATACTGGAGTCTAAGCCTAAAGGACCTGGGTTTTATCTTATCGTGGACTTTCTCCTTTTTCCAATAGCTGAGGAATTTGTTAACCGCCAAAGTTCTGGGGCCGGTCAGTTACCCGTGCAAATAATAGAAAGATAAAAACTGGTGATACTGTTATCAAAGCAGGATATATATCCAAAAGAAAAGAATTGTATACTGTTACTTTAGAAAAATATTTAGTTAAAGAATACTCTAAGCAAATTCTGTAAGAAAACATGGTCTAATATTTCACATAAAATAATAGAAAATAAAATTTAAAAAAATAAAAGACAAATTATTTATTTTACAGTAAGGAATTACTGAAAAATGAATCATTTGTTTCTGTTAGTGAAAACAAAAATTCTTAACGATTTCAATTTTGTGAAAGGTTAACAGAATGGGATGTGACACATTGATTTAGTTTTCGTAGAATTAACTTCGATTAATTTAATATAATAAATTGATTTTATATTTTGGTTAACTCCGTTTTGTATTTTCCTTTGGTTAATTTTGAATGCTCGTTATGTTGGTCTTCGACCAAAAGATCATATCTGGTGAACATATTTAGTGATATGAAATTTTCTGTCAGCCATTACCTCTGATCAAGCTAGTTTTTGTGAGTAAAGAAATGATAGTAGAATGAAAATCACATATAGCTGTTATTTCTTAATTTATTTTCCATTCATTGCCATTTTTTTTGATTTTTTGTCAAATTACAGAATGAATTTCGCTATTTGAAAATATTAATTTTTTCAGAATCCATGATTGCTCTGGTTATTTAATACTTGAACAAGACAAAAAATGGTTTTATTTTATATTAAAATATTGAAAAAACATGTCTTTCAAATATATTTTTTGTGATCTTCATTCTTGTTGGTAGTTCAATATTTATAACATTTTCCTTGACTAATCAACACTGATGTTTTATTTTTCTATTTTTTGAGAAAAATTCAGGGGTGTTCCTATGGGATTATTCCTATAGTTCCAGCTAATATCTAGATCACTATAACTTGATCGTTTTTTTTATTAAATATTTAAAACTAATTTCCATTTTTTTTTTATATATTTTCTGAAAACAATGGTAGGAAATATTGTCTGTTAGAAAGGGCATACACAATTGAATATGCTTACATATTAAATTTTACGATTCAACAAGATTGATAAATCTGAGTTTTTACTGAAAAATGTTACTACATGAAAAATTAATATCTTGTGAATCGTGAAAATTTTTATTTATATAGTGAATAAATCATTTAGTTAAATGTAATGTATTTAATACAGTACTAAATTACCGAATATTTTTCATTTTATTTATTAACTAAAGTTCGTTTTATTTATACTTGACTGAAAACTCAAGCAGCAGTTAACCTTAAGACGTGTTTATATTTTGATCAATCCCATGTAATTTATGTAGAGGATATTCAATGCAAAATTATAGAGTGGCTGACTTCCAGACATGGAGAGGTTCATGTCTACATTAAAAGAAGGACAATTTCATATGTTTATTAAGTTAAATGTTTCTGTCAAATTATTTTGCCTTTTATTGCTTCTCCTTAAACTGAAAATGCTTGTTGTAAATTACTAATTGTAGTGCCACCTCCAAGGGCTACATAAAGGCAAAGACACTTATTTTCAATCTGAAGTTCGATAGTTGTAACTGTTATTAATATGATTTGTGTATCTATCAAAGAAATCACCGATCATGTTGGACAAAACAAAGTAACAGTGGCAGGTGTTTGTAATCACTACTAGCAAAAGGAGATGGAGAATGAAAGGAAGGAATCTCATCCACCTTTTTGCACCAACGCACGTCATCATAGACTTAAGGTAGTCGTGGCAGAAATGAATTGCTCAGTCACATTAAGAACCATAGCACGATATATTAAGTTAGTTATGGATCATTTAGTAAATTCGTAAATTTGACGTAGTTTCAGTTTAATGTAAATTACGGAAAGAGATCCGTTTACCTTAGAAAAAAAGTGACATTTGCTCCACCAATAACATAATGTATGATGAATATGAACAACAGAATTGAACGATGTTTCCTTTTCAGATGAATCTTTCCTTTGCCTACGACAATCACATGAATATTGGATTCATGTTAGAAGGCACTTGATGAAAAACAGGTTGCATGCGTTATGATGCGCCGAAATGGTCATGCACACTTATCATAGAATGCTATTGAATTTCCGTTACATAGAAAAGACAGCTCAGTATCTCTAAGGTGATGGAAGCTGTGGTCCAACAATTTTAGCTCTTACCATCAGTCATATTCAAGTAGAATAATGCGCTACCACATGAGATAAGCAATGTTCAAGAGTTCTGTTGACTGAATTACTTTCTTGACTTGCTTATTCTCACAACCTATCGCTAATTGAAAACCTGTGCACCATACTTGCACAACTGGCCTTTGATATTCCACGAATCACTGCAATACCAGGTCAACTTTAGCAATTTGTTCAAACCGTGTGGATTGCTATACCCCAAAAATACATCCAAAGCATCTTTGATTCTGTGTCGAAGCGTGTCACAGCAGTTATGGCCAACATTTGGGACTGCACTAAGTATTGATTTTATGAGATCGCGGTGGACTGGTTAATTAGGGGGTCATTCTAATCATCAGAAGGTAGAGAGAATGAATTCCGGCTTACCGAATATCCATCGTGTTTGCTAAAGGCGGCTGGATCATGTTAAAACTGGATGCAATCACAATGTCCTCCAAGATAAATGATATCTCTGGGAGTACCAGGCCAAGTATTGGGAGTCTTTTGTTTAGTCCCTGCTTCAAAATACAGTAGACTCCATATTGCTACTTCTATCTAGCTGGTAGAATCCAACTCAGGACTAGGTACCGGAAAGCATGCTGGTGCAACAGCAACAACTATTTATTTTATCATCATCTGCACTCCACAAAGGCTGTAATTTCAATCATTTAAAGTTTGTATCAGTATATTATTTCATTGTAGCTGAAGACCTGAAATACTAATAAGTTTTACTTATTTTAAATAAGTATGCAATTTTCTAGAGTCATCCCCACGCTGTAATTAGGAAACCACAAATAATTTTTAATTGAACAACTTAAATTCCTTTGTGTGAATGACTTAAAATTTTATAAGTGATCAAATTTTATTTTTTAAGATATATACTACATTAAATATATTGTAATTTACAAAAAATATTTTAAGAAGTATGAAATAACATTATATTTCTTAAAATTTGTATTGAAGAAAAATTAATCAATCCACTAATGCTCATGAAATTCTTCTTGATTGAAAATTTTCATTTTCTCAAAACTGATATTCCGTTTAATAACAGAATTCAGTGCACATTTAGATATGCATGGAAAAAAATTAATTTCTCTGTAAATTTCTTGTAAAGTAAACACATTGACACGACAGCCCATATGGGGTTTCATAGATTACATTGTTTATATCTATTTTCATGACTGTGGGCCCTGGTGTGAATAGCATAAGTGCCGGTTAGGTGGTCTGTCTAACTTTAAAACCTCAGTGTTTAATTCCCAAGATTGCTTGGTACTCAGTTTATCGACCCACTGAAAGGATAAAAGGCTGAATCGACCTTCTGCAGCCAGAGTATAGAACCTCGTATATGTGCCTGGAGTTCACGAAGAGCTACCTTATAGTACTTGTTATTTTTTGAAAGTAAAATTTTGTGCATTCAAAAGTAAAGTTGAGTTATTAACAGTTCCTTAAAGTGTATTAGTAAAATCACATTATAATGCAACAATTCAAGAAATTTAGAAATTTTGATGCACAGAGAATCAGTAATATGTTATTTAAATGTGTAAAATCATAAGATTTTAGAAACATTAAAAGGTTTTTATGGTTATTTCTCTATGAAAAAAGTGCATGATATTACAGAAAAAGAAACGAAATGTCATTGAATTATTTAAGTCTGGTCTTTAAAATCAATTACGTTATAGAAAATCAATTTTTCATTCCTTTTGACATCAGCACTATTATAATATTTCGTCATTGATGTATACATAAAAATTTCAATTGATTTTCATTTAAATATATACATGATGTTAATGCAACATGATATAATAGTACCATGTGTGCCATTACAAAATTCATATAAACAAATATAGATCCATCTTTTCCTACAAAATTTTATTCTTATAATGGCATTCTACTAATGCATTTATTCTTAAATTTCTAACAATAGTAAGATGGCCAATAACTTTTAACATATATTCAAGTGTACTATTTTGTATTTATTAAGAAAAGCTATTAGTACACGGTTGCCTCATATACTCGCTATTTTTAATAGCAACTTTCTATTTTCTGCTTTTAAAAATACTTGAAGAATGCGATTTAATATTTTTGCATGCTTTTTCTTAACTATTCATCAGATTAATGACTAGTAATGTCGACATTTTCAGCTCTTAATTTATATAACATGCATTAATGTGTTTCAATTTGTCTCAAAAAGAAAACATAGGAGAAAGAGTTTTAATGCATTTCATAATGTTTGGTTGCTAAGCGGATTATGGATGGCAGGGAGTTTTTCAAATATTTCCTATCTTACGAATTAAAATTTACAAATAAATGCAGTAAAATAGAATATATAAAAATCTTATCAAGAATGTTTAATTATCGATAAGAATTGTCTGAAAAGTAAAATTTTTTTTAATTACTACCATCCATTATAATATTTAATTATCTTTAAAAATCAATAACATTTTTAAATTTATTTTAATCATTGCATGTAATTTTAGTTTATGTTCTTAGAATTTTTTTCAAAAAGTACTTTTGGGATAATAAATTGCAATGAGTCATCTACATTTTGTTCTAATAATATATTTTAATACATCGTTATCTTGCTGTATTTTAATTTTCGAAATCTTAACGATGAAAGATGTATTTGAGACATATTTGAGCTTAAATACTGCTTTATTCTCCATGGTAAATAGGAAACTTTTATGAATTTAAAATATCAACGCCTACTTCAAAACTAGTGTACAATAGTCATACTGATATGGTTTTTGCATTTTCTCGTCATAAATTTTACATTTTACTGATAAGGTTTTCGGATATTAAATAATTTCCATTTAATGTTCCTCCATTGGTGTAGTGTTTTAGTTCTGAGGGTAGTAGAGCAAAGCATAAGTAGATCTCATTTAAAAATAAGATCCCAATAGAACAATCCCAGAGGCCCTACGAATGTATATTTCATTGAGTAATACTGATACAGCTAGTAGGTTCGTCATTTTCTGCGACTACAGAGTTTCCCTGGAGACGATAGTGAATGGAGACTCCAGTCTTGCACAAGATATCCATCATTACTTAGTTGAAATTTTTCACCTAGAAAAAAGCTGTACTTTCCAGAAGATACCTGCACGTGTTGGTATTGAGAACAATCAGGAAGCAGATAGGCTTATGAAGGAGATGAGGACCTTTAAATGGGAAACTCCTAGCACCGTAACTTTCGGAGACGCTAATACAATCGTTAGATACAAACTGAAAGAAAAACACATCCAAATGGAACATAAATTATGCGTTATCAATGCAGACAGGATTATTACCAGGATTATTTCAAGAATTAGAACCCAACACTTCTATGGAATGATTATAAATACAGACGGCACCAGATCTTTCAAATCATGTAGGAACTGCCTTGAGGAGGAGTTCATCCCAGAACATATTTTCATCTGTCCAGCCATCTTAGGAAGTTGATATGCTATTGACGAATTACCCTTTCGGGGAAATCTCTATAATGATAAAATTGTACACATTGCAAAGGTTGTGATTTTGTCACTTGGAATAGTTTGACTTGACTTCAAATGAACACGACACCAACCAATCAACCAACCAAATATTCTATACCATTCACTATATGACACCATAACTTCGTCGTCTACTCTCGATTGACTGTGTCAAGGAACTGGAAAAAATTCTACTGTCAAGTTGAGAAATGTAACTCAGATCACAACCTGACTTTATACAAAAAAATCTTACTCACTTGTATATGATAAAACATATGAAATTGATTCTTGATTACTGTGATAATGATTATAAGATATCTAAGGATGATTGTTATCATCACAATGATGATGATTTTAAGGCATCTGATGATGATTATACGAATATTATTCTATTCTTAAACTACGTAAACGATTTTAAAATTATTTTTACCTACTTTTGTGTCTTTTAAAATTTGCTAAGGCAATGATTTTGGAACATTAAATAATTTGACTTGACTTCAAATGGACATGACACCAACCAACCAATCATCCCTACAGAAAGGAATAAAATGATGAGGCACATTTTTCTACCCAGAGATTATCGTGGGGCCACCCCCTTTGCCAAACACGTTAACGCACATTACATCAGGAATCTTAAAGGGATTAAATTTCCCCCTGCTGATAATCTGAAAGACATAGAAGATATCTGATTTTAAACTGTTTCAAAATATAATCTCGAGTTTTTAAGATAAATATTAATTTGAAAATTTTTACTTTTCTTACATGAAATAAGAAATTATGCGTTAGTCGAAAACAATGCGTAACTGTGACATTCTAGATATTGGCAAAGTATAAATATTGAAATAAACATTTTAAAACATTATTATTATAATACTAAAATAGTTTTTTTAAATTACCATTCTCTAATGATAAAATATGCTTATTAACATAATTTTTAATCAAATAATATGTGATTGAAAAAGTGTAATATTTTATGTACTGTATTTCTCTGATTAAATTGAATTATTGAAAGATCAATCTATATAATAAATTAGGAAAACTTATTTCAAAATATATTAATTATATCTGTATTTTATGCTTGATATAAAATCTTTGTGCTTGATTTTGCTTGTGAAATATTTATGCTTGATATCAGATAAAAAAACAATTTTTTAGATAAGTGTAAAAATAATTAAAGTTGTAATTCTTGTTTTACTCTCAAAAGAAATTTATCTCCTCTGCATGGAAATGTGTCTTTATCAAAAACCTTTTCATAAAATAATTTTCATGAAATATTATAATCTATATTGTGAATGACATTCAAATATATAATAAGGTTTTCAAATAACACATTAAGAAACAGTAAGCAAATTTCCCAAAAATAGTAGTAAGTTTAAGATTATGCAGTATTCTTAAGTAAATAACTCATATCAGATTTAAGATACTAAATCTAAATTTTTTTTCTAATATACATATATGTAAATATATACTTTCAAAATTTTTAATATATTCTTAATATTATTTAAATGAATACGCGTATTAAATTTATTACTTCCTGTTTACAGTTTCTTAATGTAAATATGAATGGAATCTTAATATATGCAGAGTTCATTTAGTTGTGAATCAAAAATATTGTTAGACATATTTTACCTAAAATCAAACAGTACATCTCCTACCAAATATTGACAGTCTACTTAAGTAACTTCTGTTGTTATTCTTATCAAAATATAAAAGATTGCTTCGTGAGAAAATAAATAAAACTTAACTCATAAATATTTATTCTAACTAGGTGCCACAGCTATTCAAAACTGAAAATTCTACACAATTTAAAAGGATATTATTTATTTCTAAAACGAAATATTTCATAAAAATATTTACAAGTAAATTAGAACTTAGAAAATAACTTTTCAAAAATAGTTTATTTGCTTAATTTCTTGGAAAATGTATCCAAGAAAACATAATGTGTGTTTGAACATTATTCTACATTCTATGTCAATTTGATTCTTTGTATTTAAATTAAATTAATAAGTTTGACTACTAATGTCTTCCTATCACTTAAGACGTTGTAAAAAATTATTATTCACATTGAACTTAAAAGAAAAAATTGTAATAAAACATGGTTTTAATTTCATAAAAGAAAAATTTATAAATAATTTCGGAGATTTGATTTCAACATTTGCTACATTTTTGAAAATGATTAAAAATTAAAAAATGATGAATATTTTGACTCCAGATTATAAGCACTTTTCATATTAGCGTTTTATATTTTCTTCTTTATTCATAAGAATTGATATATATATATATATATATATATATATATATATATATATATATATATATATATATATATATATATATATATATATATATACATTATATATAATATATCACTTACTACACAAAGAAGTTTCGAAACAAAGCAAAAGTAAAATTCTATGTCTTAAGAACTTTTTTTAGTTTTGTTGAATGGAACTAAGAAAACTCCTCTTTCAAACGCAAATCATACCTTACAAGCAAATAAATGTACTTTTTATTTCAATTTTAGCTATTTACAAAGTTTTCATCTCGAGTGGAATTTAAAATAAAAAGCAGGCAATATAAAGCTATAAATTTTGGAACAAATTAAAAATCCAAAACTTGATCAACTTTAGTGTTCCTTAACCCTAAAAGAAAACATGAAACTATATATTGAGGATAATATTTAATAAAGATTATATTACAATTGTGACAAATGAAACGGAATCAAATAAGTTTGAAATAAAATTTTAGGATAAGCTTATTGATGTGTAGTGTTTATATTTTTTTTTAATGAATCACTTTTTTAGTTAATATTCTGAAAACCTCAAAATTCAAAAATTTGCAATGTTCCTTTCATTTATACATTTTCTCGTCCTTAACCCATTTACCTGTGGGATAGCAGACGCAGATAATTACTAAAAATTACTAAAAAATTTAAAAAGGTTTCTTGAGATGATTCGAGAGCACCATTTTTATATAATACTTAAATGATTCTATGAAATTAATTTACGGGAATTATTTTTAAGTTTTTAAAATCTAATCTGTAAAATAGTAAAATATTTGTCAAGTATGTCAAAACGAACATTATCAATTTCCGGCAGACACATTTTATTTAATAAAACTGAAATAATCCAAAAGCTATTCCAATAAATGGCTTTGTTCCCATGATTTTCAATTATAAATTTTGTTCCGATGAACGCTTAAATACATCCCCATAGGTGAAATTACTCATTGAATATAAGTAAATTACATCTAATATATGATGTCAAGAAATTCCCACGACGTAAGTAAATATTATTTAATTGTTTAAATTTATTGCTTCGAATTATTTGTACTGTGTTATAATTAGAATCAATACATTTAAACAATCAAATAATATTTACTTAACTTGTGGGAATTACCTAATAGTATCTAACTGATAGGTAATATTAGACAATTATAAATACATAGAATACGTCAATTATTCGCAGAAAAATATTTGCATTCTCAAGGTATATTAAATGTGAAAATGAACATAATTCTCAACATCGTTCTCTTATTTTGGAAGAATTCTTCAATCATACGCAATTTCTGTGATAAAGATTAATAAAAATACTTTACTTAATAATACTTTTTTAATAATACTTTCTTACGCTTTTAGCTATACGGTTTCTCCCTCATAAAACTATTTATAAATTGTTTATTCTTTTAAAAATACTTCTCGCCTAGGAAAAATATCCCTTCTCAGAATGCATACAATACAGTAAATTTATTATTTATACAGCCCATTGCTAAATATTGTTATTTATATGAGAAATTGTAGAAGCCAAACAATTGTGATATTTTTAATATTATTATTGTTTGAAATTTTAACTTATATTTCACATAGTTTTGTATTTTATCCAACACTATGTTTAATACAAGACCATATAAAATAATTAGTTTCGCTGTATTAAGAAAAGATCCAATAAATTAAGTAAGTTAAATGTAAAGTAAAACAAATAAACTAAAACAGAAAAACTAAATTGGATACATCTAATAAGTTACATATTATGAGTAAGAAGCAAATAAAGAACAATATGCTTATGGATGGTAAAATTTTGAGTAAAAATCACGTGCCTCTATCACAATTTATTATCGAGAACGAACTGTTAAAATGAGACAGGGAATAAATGGGGCAAATTAATATTCTTCATTAGGATTTGACAGAAATATAGAAAACCATAATTAACCAACAACATTATATAAGGCCACCCAACTTGTCTAGTGGTCAGCGTGCCTGACTGCGGATAAGAAGGTCCTGGGTTCGAATCCCGGTTCGGGCATGGATGTACTTATCTCTCTATCTATCCTGTCTTTGTTCTTTGCTTGTATGAATGAGGTGTGAATGGTCGCCTACCCTATAAACGGGTACCTATGGAATGTGTGTAGAGTAAAGTCGTACTTTCACCTTCATGGTGCTCTGATTAAAACGAAAGACGCTCCCAATCGACTTAAATTCGCGTAGCCAAGGCATAGCGAGCTTGGCTTGTCCAAGTGTCATTAGTAACAACTACATTATATAAAATGACATTAACATTGCCGGCATTTTTCTGTATCTTAACACTTAACAATCCTAATTTAGAACATCAAAGTTCAAATGTACAATTTGTATATCTCAACTGAGAAAAATACCAGTTCTTAAATAGAAAATGCATGAATATTCTTTATGCACAGTTTCATTCTAAATAATTTCATACATTTAGAGTAAATAATAATCTAGTTTAATGAGGAACATAATTAAGATATTTTTAAACTGCTAAGAGATAGAGCACTGAATTAAAAAAAAACAAAATATAAGATAATTCAAGTTTTCCTAATTTGATCAACAAGAAAAAGCAACAATGGAGCAGTTGTGTGTTGCTCTCTCTCTCTCTCTCTCTCTCTGTCTCTCTCTGGTACACTAAAATTACAAAATACACCCGAAATGACAAAAAAATCTTATAAGCAATATATATGTCTCCATTATAAGAAGTGTACCAATAACAGATGACATGTATAAAATATAATTTTACTCGCAGCTATATTTTTATGTGCGGACACTGTTTTAACACATCATACATATTTTTACGGTACTTTGAAATACTCACAAAACAGAACGCAAATCAAACAGCATTTCATGATTGCTTGAATCTGTTTAGGAAAACACCACAAACTGTAGTATTCATTTTTTAGCAATACTCTTAAGCGATAATGTTATAGGTTTGCATCAAATGGTAAATCATTAACATCAATCATGTAATACTTGAATTTCATCATAGATTTTTAATTCAATTTAATTACTAAATAGGCGATTACTGATGAATTTTATAATAAATTCCTGTTTGCGGATATTCAAAAAAGTTTATTAGAAGGTAACTTTTAATGTTAAAATGTTAGAAAATAATAATTTTGGTTTTCAGATATAATTCTATATACTACTGCCTTTTCTACAAAAATATCACTATTCTGTGTGAATAAATTCCTATAATTCTCAATGGATGACTCTTGATAATGCTACAAATAATATGTAATTAATTTATTTTTTTCTGCCATCTTGATTTTAAATATTACATACTTAAGAGTACATTTTTATCAAATGTAATTGCCAAAAATAATTTCACAGTTATAAGTCATTAAATATTATAAACTTTATTAAGATTACTATTATTGAACATTAGGTGCAATGTACATTTTTAAAATAAGCATTTAATTTTTTTATCGAGCAAAAACTTTAAAGGTTTGTACTATAAGTACAATATTTACATTGCAACAACTTTATATGAAGAGAGAGAGAGAATAGGTAAATTTCTTTTATTCTTTATAGTAATGGTCATCAAATTTTTAGTTTTACATTTTGTAAGTTCAGTGGAAAATAACTTGTATTTAAAATAAATAATGAAATTATACGTAAGACATGTTAGCAAATTATTTTAACCAATTGTATACAACAATACGTTCTTTGCTTAGGTCAGTATAATCATTGGTATGTTAATACTATATAATTAATATGATTGGGATTTAAAATAAATAATGAAATGATGCATAGTAAATGTTTGCATAGTCTTTTAACCAATGGTATATATATATCAATACACTTTTTGATTATGTCAGTATAATCATTGGCATGCCACTATTATCTGCATTAACAGTTAGTTTTACACAAATAGATTACAGTGCTATTTGTATTTTTGAGCAGTTATTGAGTATTGTGTACCAGAAATTGTGTACTTCAAAGACAATGAAATATATTTTCGAACCATTAAAGAAAGGAAAATAACAATACAGATGAAAATAATGGATCAGATTACTTCACAATCTTCGTAAGAATGATCAAACAAATTCACGCCTTTCCATGATTAGATTGTCAAAGTTATCTTATCTTATTGTATCCAACCTATTTAAATCATTTGAAAACTAATTCGCATAGTTCTTAGTTTGCAATCGCTTAGAAGTTCAATGGATTCTAAATACAATCACTGCTGAACTTACTGTGCCCACAAAATTATAAAGCTAGCATTCATTCATAAATTAATCTTTTGATTTTTAATTTAATCTGACTGTATTTTATTTGTGCACTCTTTAACACTTATAAATTGTTCTCATCAAAAAAGTGTTGATTTCTTATATAAAAATTTCAACACTCATAAGACTTCACTCTCATTTTTAACTCGTCTTATCGTTTTTGTTAAATATATTTCAGTTTTAAGTATCATTTAAATTACTTCCATTCTTAAATAAAAACTGTTGTTATATTTTGTAAATTCAAAATTTTCTTTCAATTGCTTTTATTTTAAAGTGGGCTTCTAAAAGTTGCACAGTGATTACAGTTATTTATTTCAAATTTTGCTAATAAGTTTCTGAATGTGAATAAAAATGTCGATGTAAAAATTTTTTTATGAAGGAATGTTTGAGAAATCAAACTTTTAAATTAGAGAAAAATAAAAAATAAAAGTAGTTTATTCTAAACATTTAAAGTTATTTCAATTTGAAAATTTAATAATTCATCCTCAATATCATTCAATATAATTTTAGTATACATTATTCTTTTACATGCTTTTTAAAATTAAATGCTATTTTCAATATTTTTATCGTGCATCTTTAATTTTTTTATTTTATTTAAAATCTATAAGATTATTATATTATAATATTTAGAACATTATAAGTACATGGAAATGTGTATAATTTAGAAAGACAAGAGCTATAAAATTTTTGATTATGTTTACAAATTATTTTGTATTTTCCTCAAAGATTCTACATTTTGATTTTTGTTTTGAAAAATGAAACGAACTACCTGCTTTAATTTGATCACAAAATGTATTTTAAAAAATTTTAATGAATTTTTGCAGCTTTTTCGTAAGCAGAAAATTTTATAATTTAAAATTAAAATGAGAAACATATTGAAAGTAACTTTCCCTCGAAAGTTTAAGATAATATTCTGTTATGTACTTAGTTTTACTTTCATTTTTCAATAATTAATACATGAATTCAACATTGACAGATTATTTCCGTTCTTACAATTTTACTACTTATTCGAGTTCAACTATTAATGCGGGAAACAAATTAACTAATTAATTTTTTCTTTGTTTTTATTAATGTTTATTATTTTAATTTATTTGTAATAATTAGATTTGTAGCAATTATTTAATAATAAATTCATTTTCAATTGAAATATTTTGTACAGATAATTTTCTTAAGCAAATGTAAATTAAAATGCAAGTACAAAATTATGTAAACATTTTTCTTCATCAAAAAGTTTTTGCTTTCACTTTAAAAAAAATAATTAATCAGTTAAACAGAATCATTGATCGGAAAACCAATAAAAAGAAACATTATATATATATATATATATATATATATATATATATATATATATATATATATATATATATATATATATATATATATATATATATATATATATATATATATATATATATATATATATACAACAAGTACTATAACAGTGCAGATTTTAATTAAAGGAAGTTTTACTTTAAGAGTCTATATAAGAAATGAAATCCTATGTTAACATGAATGTAGATGAGTATCAAAAAATGAGAAACAGGAAATTTCATTTCTTTATGTTACAAATAAATAAGAAATAAGAGTCCTGTCTACAAAATTATAAAAGTATGTACGTTTTTCATAGAAAGAAAAATCTTTATAAGAGGAATTTTAGACACCATATATTTCAGTATCATAGTTTGATCAATAGGACATTTTTTTAAAAAAAATAAATGTATTTAAAGAGTGAATATTGCTTTTACATATATTTTCATGACTTGATATTTATTTCTTTGCAGATGGTTTGATTTTATTTTTATAAAATTGTTATGTGGTAGAAAAAATATGGAAATCCGCGTAATCCTCGTATTATTTTTTAAAAAAATAAGAAATGACAGAGGGCAATTAATATAATAAAATAAAAAAATGCACGAGCAAGTAAGTGTATCTGAAAACTGGAATAAAATTATTAAATCCTTTCTTTCCAGACTTTGACATTCTAGGCAGAAATCTTTCAGTGAAAGAAAATATAACTTACCTTATAAATTTGTAATTCGTTCTAATGAAGTATCGATTATCGAGAAAAAATTAAGAACTTTTTTATTTTTAAAAATAGCTCCCACTATGAGGATCTATTTTTCATAAACTTCACTAAAACGTGCATATATTTCTAAAATTCATATAACTATTTATGTAATTCAAAAATAATCTGATAACCTGTAATTGCAAGTCAAAATAATTTTAGCCATATAAAAACATTTGACATAATAAGAAAATTTAAGTTTAAGCCGTTTATTGAATTTATTTGAGAGAGGTGATTTTATACTGAAAAATTGTTGTTCCAAAGTTATTTATAGAATATGATCCTTATTCAAAATTAACCATACTTTAATAATATTCCTTCTAGACATTTAATACTTGTTTATTTGAATAATAATAAATAAAAATTAATTTTAATAATTTTAATTTAATTCTTGATATTTCTGAATTTGTTATAGTAAATTCTATTACATATAGAATTCCCTAACTCAAATGAAAAAAACTTCCATTTAATTCATTTTCTTAAAATTTTTATATTAAATTTTATTTTTGACATCTTCTTATTCCATATTTCTTGACTGATAAATAATTGCTCTTTTTATAAGCCATATTTTAATCAAAAAACCCAAGTGGTTAAAATTTCACAAGAGCTTTTTTCAATATTTTTAAAAGACTATGCTCTTTTGAAAGCATTTTGTTATGGAAAAGGAATTTATGTTGTAGAGAAGTTTGTCTGTTATCTATTTAAGCAATTTGTAAAATTTGCTTATTCATCAGATAAGAAAACGCTGCTATTCAAAGTTATGAAATTTTTCAGATTTAATTGATTACTTCTGGGGAAAAATTTATCATTTATCTCAGAGACCGGATAGATTTTAATGAAATTTTATTTGGTTTTAGAAGAAAGCTAATTTGCTTTGAACAGTTGTTATAATAAGTATCCATGATCACATCAATTTCTTGATAGGAATCGTTAGATATTGAAAAAATGTTGTAGAATGGAACAAAAGTGAGTTGATTTGCAAGTAACAATATTAATAACCTGTATTTCTTCATAATTTCATAAGGTGAAGTTTAAGAATCCATTTGGTTTCATTTGTACACCACTAGTGTCTTAGGAACCTGGATAATTCTTGAAAAAATACAGAAATTTGTAATTACAAATTCTAAAGGACTCGAATATGCCATTTGCACTAATTTTCACAGATATATCATTTTTTATTACCTTGATTTGAATTCAGGAGGGTATTTAAAAATACCAGCAAAGTATGCAAGATGCGAATTTAGCCACGTGCACTGATACAAATGATTTCTTTAACATCTTTACTGATCTTGTAGAACAATTGGTTAGACCGTAGCTTTTAGTGCAACAATTCGTGTTTTCAAATGCCATTTAAGGCTTAGTTGTAGTGGTTTGGAATTCGTTTAAAACTATATGCCTTGGTTTAATAAGGTGAAAAAATAAACCATTGAGTGATAAACAAACTAAACTTCTAACACCTTAGGCCCCACGTTGAAATATATACAATTATGTACTTGACACTCAAGATTTGTATCATTAAGTAGAAGTGAACAGTGAGTGCTGACTAGATTTTGTTAGAAATGCAAAGCAAGTAACAGTGCATAAGCGTTTATTTTCCTGCATGAAATTAAACAAAACATACAAATTATTTTAACAATGAGTGCCTTTGAATATTTCAACATGCTGAATACTTTCGTGAATGTTTTTTTATGAATTAATTGAATAGAATTAAAACATTCAAAAAGTGGAAAAGGAACATTAAGTATTACACGTATTACAGTAATAATTATTACTAAGAAGAAAAATCGCAAAGATGGATTCAGATTACGTGTTTCTTTTACTTCGTATTTCTTTCTAATTAACCAATAAAAGAGAAAGCTGCTAATTTGATTTTTACTCTTATTAGCTAAATCAAAAACATCTTTTTAAGAAATGAGAGTTGTATTAGCATTTTTCTCGTTTTCGTTTATTCGTGATAAATGATTTTATTGGTTTTACGGAAGATGAATATTATTTTTCGCCAATCTGTAATTCATGCTTTTTAATAACTTTTTTTTCTATTTCAGCCATCCAATATGCTATCAAAATAGTTAGAAAAGGAAACTATATAGATTTGAGCTTGCCATAAAAAAGCAATTATTTTTGAATATTTTCTCCAAATTCGACAAATACTAATCATTTTTATTAAAATCTTCATTTTTGATATTCAGATTTCTTATTTATTATTTTGAAAAAAATATCTTTTCTTTAAAAGATCTTAAAAGGTAGGTGCATTTATTTACAATATTATCTTAGTCTGAAATACCTAAATAAATATCTTGTTGCATATTTAGGGAAATCTTTCTTCTTTCTGAATCCAAGTTTAGAAAAACAAATTTTTATAAGATATATCGATAAAAAAGCTTTTAAATTATTGCAGGATTCACAAATTTGTTTAAAGAATTGCTTTCTTGAAGTCAATTTGCTTGAAAAATTGGCTTGAGGAATTGAGAAATTTTATTCAACAACATTTTGAGTTTTAAATAAAAATATATTTTACCAAAGTATACCTATACAACTTATAGAACATGCATTGATCAAACAATAAAATTGATCTTGTGTTTCTTTCAATAAATACATATTTGTCTAATGCTTAAAATAATTTTCTAAAATTATTGTCTTGCTTAAACTATTTGTCAAAACGGCAGAAAATACATTCATCTGCCAAACAACTTGATACTTTAAGATCTTTCCCAAATAATTATAACAAATAACAAATTATATATAATAATATCTACGAATAAATAAGTATCTATGACGTAATAAAAACAGGTTGCCAGATACATAAGAAAACCCGCCAAAAAACTCACCATACTCAGAATTTGGCATCCTGGATTATACTGCATTTGTGCCAAAATTTAAATCATCCTTGCCAATTTAAACTAACCATAAAGTCATTGTCTTGTCTTTTTCATTTTGTTTTTCTGCTGTTCTATTATCCATGTGTTAATGGCTTGAATCAAGGGAAAGCGGCTTCTCAAGCTGTTTTTTTTCTCCTTATATGAAAAATCATTTTATTAACAAAATGAACTTCGATACTATTCTCAGATATTTTATGGTGAATTTCACCTTGTTTGTTGCCGCTCGAAGAATGTGATTTCAAAGCAGGCAGCGAATTTGTCGACAAGTTTGACTTACAACACCGTCTCAATACGATGTGACGTGAATGAAACGTCATCTAACGTCATGGATATTTTTAATCAATGAGAATCGTAATAAAGTAGCGTTCTCAGGATCTCAACAGTAACGAAACAAACAACCACTTTATGCTAAAAAAATTGGTAAAATTCATTCTTTTTAATGGAATTGAATCTACAAAATTGAAACATAATGACTAATGTTTAATTTTTAATGAGGGCTAAGATCGACGTGGAAATCTTCAACCCAAAAAATTATATCACTATTATAATATCACTTACTAAATATAGTAGTAAAATTATATATATATATATATATATATATATATATATATATATATATATATATATATATATATATATATATATATATATATATATATATATATATATATAGCAGTACAGTAAATCACTAGAACCGATCACTAAAGTATTTATCGTGTTAAACGTTTTGTTTGTGCCATTGATAAGAGAAAAATTTTCTTTGTGCTTCTTCCATGACATGAGAATAGTAATAACATTTTTTCTTTTATTTATTTAATTGATTTCTCGCAGAAGTGACGATTACATTATCAGTTTGTAGTCGAATTTCTGGTCATTATTGAACGTTATATAACATAATCCAAGTGACTTAAAAATTTTGGGCAGTTCCAAATGTCGCATTCTAATTATAGCAATGAAATGCAAAATATTGTTTTTGATAAAACGACAAAATTTTCGATGAAAAACGATAACTTACTCTTCATTTCTATAAAACACTCACTAAAGAGTGATAGTGGATGAATCAATTTCATAAAAATTAAAAACAGGCTATTACTTATTTGAGATTTTAAAAATCCATCCTTAGTTAGTAAGTCAAATGACAACGGGGATGGTTTCAACTATTCAAGGAGAATATCAAAACATTAATTGTGGAAATATTGATTGTATACATTATTAAATTTCATTAAAAAAATTATGGGTGACATATGAAATTTCCGGGTGACTTTGCAACATTTTCCAGATGTAATTCAAATATTCGTCTTGTCAGTAGAATAGAGTTAATAAGTTAAGGACAAAATAAAAGCTTTCAAAAAATATTATTCTCTCAAGAATATTTAACCACGATTTTTGACTGTTTTAAGAAATTCATACTGAATTATTTCTGCTGGTAATAGTTTAAGTAAGAAAAACATTTCAAAAATATAGCATTAAAAATTTAATTTTATGGCAATGAAAGCAGAGAAAGTAAATCGTAACCAATGAAAATTGAAAATATTCGCGATAGGCCATTAAATATAGCTTGCGTTAAATTGAAATTTGAATGTGCACCATTTTACGATCGAATAGTATAAACCAGAAAGTAAAAAAGATTTTAGGGTAGCAAAGTTTGAGATTTTTAGATTTTTTATTGGAATTTAACGACGAATAGACACGGGAGTAAATATATGTGTTTGTGAGTAAAGTAAATATATTTGATCAGACTTCTATCCATCTGAAGAAATTCATTGAATTGTGGCAAAAATATGATGAACTTAAAATTTATTTATGTGAAATAGAAAAATAATAAAACAATTATTTGTAATCTTTAAACCATTAAAATTATCAAATATTTTCAAAGCGGAAGACACACTTTATTTGTATATATACCTTTTTGTGTATACATCCATTACATAAATACCTCCTTGTAGAAACATTTTAAAATTCTCTTATGCGGAAAAAAATGGATACCTGGAAATTTTTTTTTATATTTTTATAGAGCTTTTTGCAGTATTTGCACGGATAAAAGCAAACAAATTAAGAGATTAATATTTCATGCGCCTACCAAGAAATAAAATACATTAGATATTACGAAATAGTTGTTTGCTTTCACTTGAGGGATCCACTGTAGTTCGGGTTGTAAGCCATTGCTGCCATGTCAGAAATATACTGAGTTTGATCTCTGAGGGCCACGATTACTTGGTAAAAAAAGAGATATTGTTTTTGATTCCAGGGATGACTGGTTAGACTTTCAATCTGTTAAACAGCATCTTGGCGAGGAATCTGCTTTTGCTTGGACCCTGCTTCTAAGCAAAAACAATTCCCTCGCTTCACGAAGACTGGCTCACTTTTGGGGTTCTGATAGTACACCGACTACATGAACGTTCTATTAGTGCCTTCTAGTACATTAAATGTGATAAATTCCAAGTGGTCAGGTGTTATAGAAAAAAAGTCACATACTCTATAAAAACATCTCATCACTGATAACATAAAATTACAATCGGGTAAGGCAAATTTTTTTTTGATAAGAACGATAATTATTTATTAAATTACTTATGTTTATAGTATCAATCTAATTGTTTTGAGTGGGCCATAGGCAAAATTATTACCTTACGTAAACAGATATATTTAACAATTAAGAGATTAAACCATGTTAAACATTTCTTAGTTTCAAAATTGAATAATCTGTAATATATTATTTAAACTTACCTCCATAATAATTTTTTTATGAATTAGCAATTTTTTTAAAATTCCAAAAGCAATATCTCATCTAATTTTAGGATAAAAGTGTAAATATCACTGAGAAATTATTATAAAAATGAAAGAGGTTAAAAATCATAAAAATAATCTTCTAAAAATTTATGTGTGCATTTGTTGTGATAAAATCTTATTAGAACTAAAATAAATGAGAATCATTTTTATAATATAATAAATACTCTATAATATAACTTTTTTCAATTAATAAGGAGGAAGCAATAGTAAAATTTGCTTGTTAGCAGTCAATAATATAAAATTGTTATATTGAGTAAAACATACATGTTATGAGGACTTTAAGAAAGAACTTATTTCATAACCAAGAATTCTTTACTTTTCTTGCTATAAGCATCATCCATTGTGAAAGTCAGGAAAGTGACGGGTGCCAAATAACGAAACCAAAAACATGGAGACAGGGTGGAGTACTCGCGTTGAAGAGAGAATTTTTTATTTATATTTGTTATTTATTATAAACAGCAAGCATGTTTGCTTTCATAACACCCCGATTATCATGACTCTAAAAATGCTCTTGCATAATGCTCGTGAAAATTTTCTTAATTAGCTTAATTTGAATTTTAAGTAAGGTATATTGGATGAGAGAGAATATTTTCAACTGAAAGACGAGATTTAATTCAAACGAATAACAGGTTAACATTAATAACAAAATATCTTTTACCCATTACATTCTATATTTTAGTTTGTTTTCGGAATTATTTAGAATATTACTCCGTATGTAATTACATGAAACATAACCAATCAAAGCTTTTCAATTTACTTTTTATACGTGCAATTTATTAAAACTAAATAAGATATATTTTCCCACGTTATAGAGTTAAAATAGTTCAAATCAGTAAACAAAGTTCATTTTTATTCGATGCAGTTTTGTATTAAAGATTGGTAATTCTAAATGCTTAAATGACATTTTTTTTCTAAATAATTTATTTTTATTAAGATAACTTTTTATATAAATCAAAACTTTAAAATATTTTAGGCTTATTCACTGTTAAATTTTAAGCTTTTACAGTTGTAAAGTTGTTAAATTTTAAGCTTATACGAGAAGTAACTCTTCGAAATTACATGAAAATATTTTTGGTTAATAATTTTTCTTCGTTAAAACTTTATACTTCATGAAATATAATACATTAATATTTCTTAAAATATTTTCAATTAAATATTTCTTAGTATACTTTCTTTTTACAAAATAAAATAATTTTATGATATCCCAAAAAAAATATATATAATCCTTTATTTTCTTACATCGAACGACTCGCAATTCTGTAGATGGCGCTATAGTCACGGTTATTTCCTAATTTCTCCCCTTTGGTTTCCAGAGGGAAACAGTTTTGCGCTCAAAACCCGCTGTCCGATTCAACTTACCAGTCGATCCTTGGACAGGAGTGTGATTCAGTCGTTAGCGAGAAACTTTATTCCGAGTTTTCAGTAAGCGCCGTGAATTTCGTCCGTGATTGGTCTGATTCTCTTCTTTCTCTATTTTATTAAAGGGAAAAAAGAGTTTTGAAGAACAAATAAAATTTCTCAATAAATAATAGGGGAATTTAGGGATTTTTTTCGTCGATTCTTCGTGATGTTATAGATATGCAGCAATAATTTGCTGCATTTTATTACTGAAATGTGACGATGATATGCTACTGAACATTGTTGTGTTTATCGTTGGAATTTCATTTCGCCTGGAAAAAAAATTCCAATAAAACTTTGGAAAATAAAAAAAACATAAGACGATTTATTGAATAAAAAGCATTTTTGAATTCTTTATAGATAGATATAAGTGTTCTGTGTTACATTGAGAAAAACTACAGGGCCCGAAATAAAGAACATAATGTTTTTCTTTATCATCAGAAGCTTCTTGATTTTATTCTTCGCTATCCTGGGATTTACTAAAGGTAGGTTAATATATTTTTACAAATGTGACGCTATAATTTGGAAAATTTAACCTATTTTCGTAGAAAAAATATTATATTCTTGTCTTACTAAACTGCAGTTTCCAAAATAATGAATTTTTACAAAATAATTTTTTTTCATTCATACGAAAAATATTTTTATACTGAAAACAATTTTCGTTAGTAAATATCGCTTTAAATTTTCTATGTTCAACCAATTAAATTCAAATATTTTTTTTAATGTTGGAAGTTTCTTTTAAATATAAAATTTTATTATCTGACTTAAAACACCTTGCCTAGAAAATCTCTTTTCTTAAGAAGAGAAACAAACTTTTAAAAAAAAGTGTTAAAGTTATATGAAATAAAGTGATAAAATGAAGGTGCTTACTTAATTCTTTTTCTCGACATCATGTGTTATCGAAGAATTTTATGACTAGCTATTCGTTTTTAGATGAATTATTTTTAATCCTTATTTTATTTCTGAAAGTTTCTTAATAATCCGATTAGCTTAAGAGCATATTCTAAAATTTTATTTCAGTATGTAAGACTTTTCGTTGGTTCTTAAACTCAGTTAATCGAAGCAGGAAAATTTCCTTAAATTAAAAATTAATTAGATTACTAATTAATTAACGTTAAAATTAATCAATTATGAATCTTGTTTTGAAACCGATAATAATATGCTAGGGATCGAAAATAAAAAAAAATTTCAAATATTTACAAATATATTAATGTTTAGTATAGAAAAATGAAAGGTATCTTTTATCAAATTTATTTGACATTTCATGCTGTAGTTTAAATTTAATACTCTTTTTTTATTGGAGAATTTTGCTATCATATTTTTTGTCTTCATTCAAATATTTCATAATTATTAATCAATAAACTATACTAATTACTATTGTTACACTTATTAACATTCATTCACTTACAAAATGTGTAGCCTCATTTCGAACAGTTTCTTTTTATTTTTGTTTGAATTAGTACTCATTAGCAGTTTTTAAAAAGGAATAAAAATTTGTATTTAATAAAGTTAAACCAGCTTTTTATTTAGTTTTTAATCGTTAAATGATTTTATTTTGCATAGAAATAGATGGAAATTTATTATTCCCCAAGTTACTTCTGTATTACTTTAAGCAAATATTGAAGATTTTCTGAAGGAAAATATATTTTCATAAATTTATCTTATACTTAAGTTAAAAAATAAATTCATTTTTTAAATACAATAATTTTTAAATACAAATTGAAATTTCATCCGATTTAATGTTGATAATAGTATTAAAGAGGATTCAACAATTTCTAAAAATTATATATATTTAAAAAAATTATTTTCATATAAAATTGTAATTTTATTGTTTTGCTATTTTACTTAATTTTAATTATAAGAAAATTACTAATATATTTAAAGGTATTTATAACAAAATATAATGCAAATATCGTTGGCTAAAACTAAATGTATATAAAAATATTAGGCAGTTTATTTTAAAAACTTTTTTTTAAGTTTATAAATTTAGTTAATATTTAACATTAACTTAATTAATCATAGTATAATATTAATAATTAATAAATAACATTTTTGATAATTACAGTGTTTAATAATTGTTAGACAAATAATTTAACAAATAATCAAGGAAATCCTATGAAGTAATATTGTTCTTCTTGTGATTTTAATTATTTAATATAAAATTTAAAAACAAAACTTATTAAAGTAAATAAATTTAACAGTATTATTAAAGTATATTGCCTTTGTATATAAAATTTCCGATATAATAAATCTCGCAAAAATACCTTCTAATGAAAGTTCTAATTGCCTGTTACAGAACTATAATCTTAATACGCTCAAAAATTAGATAATTTGCTTTCGAAAACCTAACTCCTATTTCCACATTGTGTGTGTGTAATTGAAAACAACGCATATTTTAAACGCAATCAGGGGTGTTAATTAAAGTTAATACAATTTTCAGCTTGTCGCGAATAAAAAACAAAACTGAATAAACCGTTCCGACGAATTTCTGAATCAAGCGTCCCGTAACATCAGCTTCAATTATTGCGGCTGCATTTTAGCGGATGAAAATTCGATGTGACGAAAAGAATTGCGTTATTAGGGTTATTGAAAATCTAAGAGGTTCCGTTACTGAAAGAGAGGTGAATTTGATTACGATCTTTTTCCTGTGAGTTGTTTGCAAGCTACTTTCATCTAGGTGAAATGGAGCAGTATTTAGGAAAATATTTGATTTATTTTTCTTTATCAAAACATACCGAAATTCTTTATTAACTGAAGTTATTGAAGCTTTTGAACTTTTAAATAAATAATAATGCTAAGCAGGGATTTGCTCTTGTAAATAATTCTACAGATTAAATTTGTTTTACAAATACAAATTGTGAATAGGTAATGTATGCATTCTTTTATATATTTGTTGGCAATACTTATCGAATAGAATAATTTAAATAGAAATATAAAGAAGATGCATTTCATCAGCTTATTTAAGGATATGTAATGATAATTTTATAACTACTTAACCGATAAATTGAGCTGTAAATTATTAACTATATTTTTATCAACCACCAGTATTTGCTTTCTAAAATTTTTTATACTTAACTATAACTATAATTTTAAAATTGAGAAGCAAATCGTGAAAGTTCTAGAATTCATTCGAACATTACCTTAAACGAATTTGCATCTCTTTTAGTTGCACTAAAATGCATGCTCTCTATTATAACTCGGCTTAATTTTAATATAAAAAGTATAAACTCACTGCCTCGAGGGCTGACGGGGCAAGATTTATAGTATTCATATCTATTTTTTATGATCGAGGGCCTTAGTGTGTCAAGGAATTGTCCTGGTTAAATAATCAGCCTAATGCGAAACCCCCAGTGTTTAGTTCCCAAGCAGGCTTGGTACTCAGTTTTATCGACTCACTTGAAGGGATGAAAAGCTACGCCGTCTTGCAAGGTCCGAGGATCGAATCTCGGTCTTGTGCCTTGGAAGGGCGAGACTCGTCCACCACTCCATTGGGCAACGGTTTTATCAACAGCATACGTCAGGGTTGACATACACAACATAACCGCGACAATAGTTCCTATATGCTCTTGTATATATATATTTTTATTGTAGATATATGTTTTAGTTTGGAAGGAAAAAGCGAAAAGAGATTAGTATGCTTTTGAACAATTACATGATAACTTTGAAAAAATTTATAAAATAACTTTGTTATTAACATTTTAAAATCCTAACCCAATAGATTTATTTTATTCTGTTATTTATCTCGTTATGGTATACATATTTTAATATTACTTTTGTTAATGTTTAAAATTACTTCATAATATATAAAATAATTTAATAGTAATCATTTTTATTATATTAAAATTATTTGCCTTAATTTACACGATTAAATTTACTGTCCATAATATTAAACGTCTTTAAACTTTTCATCATCCTTTAATATTTGGCAATGATAATTATTCAGTAATAATTAATTTCGTTTTCTTTACTCATTTAAAACAAATTAAGCATAAATGAAATAGATATTTCAAATGATAAAGACCATTCATTTATTTGAAAATAAAATTAAAATAGATCGAAATTTTAAAAAATGCAAAGTCAAAGGAACTCTTATTATAAAGAAATATTTCTTTTTATAATTTATCCAGTTACTTTTTCTTCACAATAAAAGTTGAAATGTTTTGCATTGTTTTAGTATTTTGTTGTGGGAGATCACAAATGTTGTAAAACTAGACTCGTGTCATACACCTAAACTCAATTGTGTTAGCTGTCTCACCTGAAATATTACACGTGGTTTAATTTTTTACATGTTTGTGGTTATATTCATTGCAAGACCGTGATATAAACAGGTTTTTCAGAAGGACACTTTTCCTTTTTATACTCTTGCTTTACCAGTTACTCTAGCCGTTAAATTGAATGATGCTTGAGACGGCATATTTTAGTTACAGTTTTTTTTAATCTTAATTTAAAGTTATGATTCTCTCTAAAGATTTTAGTAAATAATATAGTCTTTTATACAAATAGTCTACATTTAAAGAATTATTAAATGTTTATACATGATTTTCTATTCATTATGTACTGCCGATTACTAATTATATTGCTGCTTAACTCAAAAGATTTTTTTATTTAACTTTACTGAAGACAAGATTCAGAAGATTTATATATTACACATTAGTATACTTTCTCTATAGCCTATATGTGCGTTAGGCTGAAGTGCAAATTCTCTTCTGATGCCTCAGCTTCTTGTTATTTTTTACAAATGGTTATCCTGAAACATTTTATTTTTAACCTGTCATTTAGTATATCGTTTCTAGTTATCTACGTTTTTATATGCCAACCAACTTGTCTAGTGGTCAGCGTGCCTGACTGCGGATAACAAGGTCCTGGGTTCGAATCCCGGTTAGGGCATGGATGTACTTTCTCTCTCTATCTACCCTGTCTTTGTCCTTTCATTGTATGAATGAGGTGTGAATGGTTGCCTACCCTATAAACGGGTACCTATAGCAAGTGTGTCGAGCAAAGTCCTACTTTCACCTACATGATGCTCTGATTAAAACGAAAGACGCTCCCAATCGACTTAATTCGCATAGCATAGCGACCTTCGCTTGTCCAAGCGTCATTAGTAAACAGCAACAACAAACAACGGTTTTATATTCCTCTATCTTTAGCTTATGTGTTTCTAATGTAGAGTCTTTACCACTTGACAACCAGTTTGTTTCTCCTTAAATTTGTGACAAACCGCTATATCGCCATAAATTTGTCTGCATATTTTATGATCAAGTTCTATCGCCTTATTCAAATTTATTTTTCATACATGATTATTTACATGAATGGATGCATATTTTTCATCATTTTCCATTAAATACATTTAAGTTATTAATCTTTTTAGGATCAAAATTTGCAATCAGTTTATTTTGAAAAATTTGTTTTTAAAGGATGCCATAGTAAAAAAAAACTTTTTTTAAAGAGTTCTGCAATTAATTTCTTCGGAAATTATATAAGAGAAGATGGTTTCAAAAATTGATTGATTTCAAAAAATCAAACCAATTAATAGCTTCAAATCTACCAGAATCTCCAGTATCATATATATATATATATATATATATATTGCAAGTTAGATCATGTCACCTAAGTTGCATCATAAATTATAAAAACATGCTAAGACACAAAAATCATGTAAATTATGTATTGCTTTAGTGACCAGTTTATTTTTTGCACTGCATTTCACTGCTAATTTCTTTTTCGAAAAACATTGTGAAACATATTTTCTAAACAAAAACTTCTAGTCTTAATAGTTATATCACTTTTTATAATATTTCACATTCGTATTTATACCATTTTTAGAACAATAATTGTAAATTGCGCAAACAATTTAGATAAAAAACAATCGAAAACAATTGAGTCATAAAATAAATAGAAATGCGCGCAAATTCATGCATGAAAAAGTACATTTATATTTTATTATGCGTATATGTGATATTAAAAGTAACTTATATAAACGCGCTAAATATTAATTAGGCGTTACAAGTTCAATAAAGCAGCAAAGTTTATATATACAAATCTGAATCCCAAGAATCTCATAATATAATGCAATTTTTCATAAATTATGTACATGTATTATAATATGGTATTTACAATGATATGAGTTATGGTATGGTATTCTAATGACTCAGTAACTACATTAATAAATATTAATTCATGCGTTTCCCTGTATATTTTAACAATAAATACTAAATTTTCATTACAAAACTGCATTTGTTAATTAACTTAACATATATACATATATGCAAATGGCCTTTTGAATTTTAATGACTTTGCTATTGCATAGTTATAGTTTTCCGAAACAGGAACATATAAATACAGAAAAATGAGTCCTTTAAAAATATTTAAATGCTTCTGCATATGAATATGTTAAACTGAATTGCAATGATAATAGTTATATAAACAGAACAATGATATAAATTCTTAACGTTATTAACAGAAGTAAAAAAAAATCAACCATTTTTTTAATTTTTAAATACGGAATTAAAATTTCTAGAATCCTAAAGAACATGAGACATTGTTCCTTAAGGATTCCAGGCACGAATCTCTTTCATGACGAAAAGTATAGAATCGTGTTATTCAAAATTGTACCATTAGAGATTTAACTCGACAATTATTAAATTGTTTGTGTTTGGAATGCTTTTCCAGATCTTCATTTTTGACGGTTAAAAGTGGAGAAATGCAGCTAGTATCTTGATAATTTCGAATGTGGAGAAGGGACGAGGTCGATTGCTGAGCTAGCAAACTCCTCTCCGTGCCACGTCACAATAGCGGAGGAACTTCGCTACCATAATCTATTTTACTCACTCAAATCACCGTTAATCAATGCGATGGATCTTCGGCTGGGTCAGATAAAGGACTCATCGTCTTCTAATCATGATTACAATTATTTTCTCAACCAGGAACCTACCTGTAAAAAATGAATTTTGATAGATTTTGTTTTTATTTTTACAATGAAAAAAAAACCCGGAAAATTGCAAAGCACTCACATCTATAGATTTCCATATAAAATAAAAAATATGTAATTTCTGTTTAACAATGCTCAACATTATGTCTTGGTTCTTGTAGCATGATGATGCCGGGGTTCATTTGATGTGATTTAAAACTAAGAGTAGCTTGGTGAGAAGCGAAAATTTCCAAATCCGCTAACCTTAGCTATGTAGTTTAGGTCTCGCTTGCACTACCGTGTATGTATGAAGTCTGATGAGAGCATCATGCAAGGAAATATCATTTCTTGCAGAATGTCAATAAGCCTAAAGTAAAACTTTGATTAGATAATTTTTAATCTGCTCCTTGTTTCCCTAAAAAATTATGTAAATTAAGCAAATATTTCTTAATATAGCTGCGGTATAAATTAATATGATGCCTTTCTAGCTTACTAACTACAAACATTTTCTGTGGTAAAATAAGGAGGTAAAATGAACCATAATCGCTACATATATTACTTAGAGGTAAAATGCTATCTAAAGCTGCAGAACTAGTCTGTATACGAGTGCCTTGAAATTTTCTTCATTTTGAAAACTGCAATACCTTCATTAAGTCTTCGGGAAGGCTTAAAATTCAAAAATAAATATTGAACATATCTTCGAGAAAATAGACAAATTTCTGTAAAGAAAAAGACATTTAGTTTTCGATTGAAACTATTTCTATTGAACAAGGATTGAAGAACTGAATGCAAACATTCTGAAATTATTTCAAGTTAAGAATAGCATTGTCGAATGCCCATTTTTCTTATCAATATATATCTGTTACTTAGAACTGAGTTATAATTGCACAAAAACATGCGTATGTTTTAAATATTTACAACACATAACAAAGTCCAATATATTTGTTATCATGTTTAGATCAGAGAACATCATTATGCATACACACATACCGGTGCAAGCAAGCCCTGGACTGTACCTTCAGGTTTGGAATACTCGTCCTTCACCAAGCACCTAATAATTTTGAACTTCGGTCAGGTGATAAGATAAAACCTGAGTTGGCACTTTCCTCTACACATCCACGCCCCACCAACGTAAGGACTTTGGACGTCACAAATTGACGTGGACACGTCCCCAACCCACGAAGCTCTAGCAACCCAGTGAGGGAGAGTGTGATCACCCTCCCAATGATTGCCCTCGGAAAATGATGCTCCATTTGGTTGATCTAAACGGGAAGTGGGATGAAGCTACTGATCCATTGGAGCTTATCATCTATACAAAGTTTCTTTCATGTGAATTCTTAAAATTTAAATTCAATCATTATAATTAACAACTAATTTTTTCAGTTCACTTGGAAGATGAACATTTCTTTACGCTTTTAATGAATTATTTAGATATTTCTTTTCAATCTATATATAATATACTATTATTATGAATAGATAATATTAGTTATTTATAATAATAATAATGTATCCAGAATATGTAAATGTACAAATTATAGAATATAAGTATTAAAAACAAACTACTGGTATATAAATATAAAATTTCATGCGTAATAATCAGCAGAGAAAGACGAAAGAGGGAAAATTATTTCTTAGTTGTTGACTTCCATGAAAAATGTTAGTGAATGAAAAGCATAGGTATACGGTGAGTTATAAATTTCTGTATACAAGAATACTCTAAGAGAAAGGATCCTAATTCACAAGTAAAGTTAAGAAAAAATCTAATACAAAATTCTCAAAGTAAAGCTAAACAACTTATTTAAAATATATAAGAACAAGTTGGTCGCTATTTTACATTTAAAAATATTAAAATTGCTCTCGTATTCTAAGAAGATTGAGAAAAAATTCAAAATGGCATTCTCAGTAGCTGCTAAAACTAAAAATTCAAAGTATCAAAGTTTCTCAGAAAACTTGTTAAAAGAAGGTTATTTTCATATGAGTGTAAACCAAAATCTTTCATTCCCACTTAACATGCAGGTGAGCAGCTTTTTGAAATCGAGAAAATTTGTTCCTAAACTAGAAAACCTTGATGACTGGTTAGGGAAAATGATCATGTATTTTTAGACGATTGCAAATTTAAAGAAATTTTAAGATCGCGATACTAGAGATTATATATATTTTGCGTAAGGTTTCTAGAAATTGTTTTGTACTTGAAATTAATTCAGTTTAAGAAAATTGTAATATTTTAAATCATCAATTTGCGAAACTGAAGTTTTATGTTGTATCAATTGTATGAATAGTTTAAATAAATCAATATTTTATGCAATAGCTTAATTGATGAAAGCATCAGTTTAGTGATCTGAAAATGTTCTTAGTGAGAAAGATTAAAGGTTTGATTTTAATTCAGTTCAGTGGGGGTAAAGACAGAATTGTTATAACTTTGGCTTTCTATTCAACAATATGTGGATATTGGGGTTTTGTCTTAATTCGAAATACTTTTAAACTGTTGTGATCTTATTCAATTTAACTCTAGTGTGTAAATACAGTGATTATAGTATAAAAATCCAACTAATCTGTGACCCAGATAAAGATCATCTTGCTGATAGTACATCTATCGTGGATCTGGTGGTTCGATCTATCGGTGGATTTTAGAGCAAAGTTGTACTTTTACCTTCATGGTGCTCAGGAAACGATAGACACACTCTACTGACTTAAAATCGCATAGCCAACAACATAGCAAGCTTGGCTTGTCCAAGTGCCACAAGTAACAACAACAACAACATTAATGTGATAAGGAATATTAAAAAGTAAGTAAGAGCCCAACAAGTGACCTTGAAACATAAAGGTAAATTACATACACCATTAATTACTTAAAGTGAATGTTTTTGTGATTACGTTAGATGACTGAAAGAGGAATAGTTTACAAAAAATCCACTCAACTCAAGCATTTGAAAAATAATGTTTTTTTTTTTTTTTTTTTTTTTTTTTTTTACATTTAATCAACTGTTGTGTAGTGTTTAGTGATATATTAAAGTGTTAGAGTTTTCATTCAACTAGTAGTAATGATAAAATGCTGATGACACTGCCTTGTAGAGAAATAACTCGATAAATTGTGAAAGTTGAGCTATAGAAGTGAATGTGAAATACAAAATAACACTTGAAGGATATATATATATATGTATCGAATTGTTTACATCTACTCGTTAAAAGCGATATTATTAGACGACAAAGTAATGTTCGCAACAGACTGAACATAAAAAGACAGATATCAGATTCTGCGCCAATGATTAAATTCTTATGTGCATTTGGTCACATATAACACTGTTTTGTGACTATAAAGGCTAAAGTCATGGTTACCTAGTTAGTTGGGCGTCGTATTCTTCATTGGAAGGTAGCAATTTGAATCCCTTCTCAATCCAAGATCTATCGTGTTCGCTAAATGTGGTGGGTCACGTTAAATGTGGTGCCGTAGTCGCAATGTCCTCAAAATGAAATATTTCTCTGATAATGCAGGTTAAGTATTGGGTTTGTCTTCTTCTCGATCCCTGCTTCTAAATTCGAAGTCTCCCATCCGGGCTTCCAATTAATTGGTAAAGCCCAAATCCGAGCTACGTACAGGGTAGCATGCTGGGGCAACCTCAACAACTACTAAGACCAGCAGCTGATTCGTTTTTATATGCTTTTAATCGCATATTGTGAAAGCAATTTATTAAACGAAGATGGAAAATTGTTTAAAGATATCTTTGAGATGAATATCGACAGTTATTGTCAAGAAAACACGATTGTGTCCTAAATATGAATTAACTCTACTCATATCGATATGCGAAGTCGTCATTCAACGGAGAGGGAATATGAATGCAATATAGCAATATATTGCATGATAGATATCACGACTACCTGAAAGCGGAGCAAAGAAGAAAGGAATCAGCTAAATACTCATCAGATCACACTGATATTCAAATTCAGCGAAAGGTCTCCGGGAACGTTATTTGCCTGCAAATACCATTTATCGTTATATCGGCTTCATGGCTTCAGATGCCATCATAGCTAAGTAGCAAACAGCCTTTGTGTTAACTTAAGACAGTTTTAACTTAAAAGCCGGTATAAAATACAAGTTCTTATGATTGTAGTTTGAACTCTTGTACAGGCTGGCACCGACACGTTATTCTTGCATGACAAAGTATGACCTCAGATCACACACCATAATCTAAATACCCTCAATGAATTTGAATTTTTCCTAGCCATTAATATCACCTGATCTCTCGCCCATCGAACTGGACTAGACTGAAGTCGAACGTGTTGAATATTAACGTGCTTACTTGATGTGAGTAAAAAGAATATCTGAAAGACCTTTCTCGCATATTTTGGTCAATCTAATCTTTTAATAATTATTTGATATTTATAAATATTCAATGCGTTTCAATGAAAATATTAAAATTTTAATAAATTATTTAGATTATACTTTTTTTCAAGAAGCATTTTAGAGCTCTTAGTATACATATATATTTTTATGCATTATTGCATTAATTAAAAAATCTTAATAATTTAATGTCTTCATTTTGTTTCAAACTATTCACAACAACAACAAGAAGCATTGATAAGCAAAATAATCTTTTATGAAAGCATTAATAAGCAAAACTGTTTGTGCAATTTTCTGGTGGTATATATTACCTAAAAGTACTATTAATAAATAACTTTTTTAAATTTAAGTACTATTTGACGTTAAAAAAAATCAAGACACTGACTTAAATCTGATTTTAAAAAGATTTTTTTAATTTTATTTTATAAGCATTTCTAGTTTCCAGAGTTTTGTTCAGCTTTATAAATCTCATTTATCTGTATACGTTTGCAGGAGGGAAAAAGTATGTATATGGCCACCATATGAAGTTAAAGCTTCATTTTATTAAAATTTTATTCAAGCCTTCAATGAATTTTCAGATCGATAAATTTTTACTTGAAAGTACAAGAGAAAAAACTCATATAAGAAATAAAAAGTATAAAAAATTTAATGGAAATATGTATCATATAACGTATTTAATTATTCTTATGAAATTCTTTACATTTTATTAAACATTTTGCATTATTCAAAGCTTAATTCAAATAACTTATTTTTCCAATATATTAGCTGTTTAAATTTAATTTTAAACTTACTTAAATATGTTAAACTTACTTAAATATGTTAAACTTACTTAAATATGTTAAACTTACTTAAGTACTTAAAGCCACTTATTTTACAACATAACTGTAGTTAGAATTCTCATGCGATTCACATATGCTAAATAATGCCTAATTTGAAACCCAAGTTCTTAATCATATATTCTGCATTAGATATTCCTATTCAAAACAACAATATCAAATAATATTATTTTAAAATTTTCCAATAATAATTTCATTTGAAAAATACATAAAATTATTTTGTTTTTCACAATGCTTGGAAATAAGTAACACAAAATGAAAGTGTCGATTAATTTAATTTTAATTCATTTGCATTAGTAAACTTGAAACCTTTTTGAATCTCAAAAATAACACAATGGTTTAAATAAGTAAGAGTTCAAATCCTACCTAAGAATAGAAATAATTAAATTTTAAGCCAGCTTATATTTAAGTATGAATAATTACCTAAACTTTAGTTCACTTTTATGAACAAAATAAGAAATTGCAAACTAGTTTTAGTTTATTATCCTCACTTGACTGTTCCCAAAAAAAATTATTCCTAACAATAACCAAAAGTTTATTACACTGCCAAAAAATAAATAATAGAAAACGCTCATCAACGCCCATTCCTCAAATTCTTCTCGAGTGCTCTATCCTCTCTAACTCAAGTAATCTATAAAGTTCTTCAGAGGTCACCGTTCCACAAAATCGGAAGCAGGGAGGATGTAAGATTGGAAAAAAAGAGAGATTTTCCTCTTCCTAGGAAATTCTTCAAACCGCCAGCCGTCATTGAAAGAAATATGGAATGGCATAATTAGTGGGTGCAATTCAACCTCCCTTGGCGAGCTAATTCGATTTCGCGTCTTTGTCGAGGACTTTTCTTTTGGTGTAGAAACTTTTCCGAATGATCGCCCTAATTGAGTTCATATGCAAAACTGCTGAAGTTTCTTCGTAAAGCTGACATCGGATGTATCGATATTTTCCAGAATATGTATATACATACATATATGTGCATATATATACATATATATGTGCCTAATCCTTCCCGATTTCTTCTTTTGAACTTATGTTACCAAATAGGTGGAATAAGTTGTTAATCTATGGATTAAAATATTGCGTTAGTTTCTATTATTTCTCTAATGTTGAGATTTTCTAAGTAAAGCAATCATGTACGTCGAACAAACATTCTTTGCCGTTTCTATATTTTTATTTAAAATAATATTCTAGAAACGTAAGGAATATTTTTAATTATTTTGATCTTTAATACAATTTGAAATTTTTTACGATTAATTCATTGCAATTTCTGAAAGATAGGTTCTTAACTTCATAATAAAATATCTAAATTATATTTGAGAGCTGCATAGATGTGACTAGTCATAATTTTACAATGTATACCTCTATTTCCAATTTTCTTGCCTTTTAAAGTTATATGAATTGTGTGAACATTAAATTTTGTTTTCCAACGGTGGGTACTTGGGTGATGAACTTTATGCTGCAACAAGGCCAGAAACTGCTACTCAATTGTCGTTACCTAGCAGGAACTTGTGAACCAAGTCACGGAAACGAGTAGCGTTGCCCGCGCCATACCACCACAAACACGTTTATAGGGTGGGTCCCATTCATACATCATCACATAAGGAAGGACAGAGAAAAACACAAAGAAAACAGAGAAAGAAAGTAACATCCATGCCCGAACCAGGATTCGAACCCGGGAACCACGGCTCAGGAGTCAAAAGTGATAATCACTCAGTCATCAGTCGACATATTTTTAAAAATAGCGAATAAGTTTTTTTGTGAATTTAGACAGGGCATAATATACAAATTACATACTTTATGCTGTTGTAATGCATTTTGATAGTTATTGAATAATTTAGTTTCCGGGATATTTTCATAGACAGTGGGTCTTGTCTACCTATCACAAGGGAAGAAACCCGGAAAACTCAAAAGCACCCATTCAACAGACAAAAATGCAAGTTTCTCTCCCATTGTGACAAATAACAAACACAATATTTTATGTTCTAAATAGTTTGGTACCTTTCCTCCTAAATTTAAACAGCAGTCAAACAAACAAGTCTACATTATTAATTCTATTAGTTGAAGCAACTTTTTCCTCAAACTGATACCAATCTAGAAAATTTTAATTATTTCTTCAATTCCTGAAAAAACTGAGCATGTAAGACATTTAATAATTCAGTAATAAACCTGCTACTTACCTTTTATGATCTCAATTTCATTATGATGCAAATTGTTACGGTATTATGAGTTCAGTATATTATTTTTATTCGTCTTTTTAATTTTCTATTCTGAAATGTTTAAATAAACTATGTTTATATTAATCTATTCAAAAGAATTTCCTTCAAAATGTATCGATTCAATATTCGCTGCGTTAAATAATTTTTTATATTATCTGTTGTTTCTACAGCATAATATTTTATTTCAATTATTAAATTCAATAATATTAATAATTCCTTTTTAAAAATACAATTCAATTTAAAAAAAGCATTTCTTAAAATTTTTATAAAACTATTTCAAGAAGTTTAATATTCCCTTTCAATCCAGTCATTGTAAGAAAAAAATGTTGATTTCTTGTAAATTTGCATTGTTCTTGTAAGCAATTATGAGTTTTTCAGTTTTCTGAAGTATTATTTTTTATTGTAAAAATTAATTAATATTTTTACTTAAAAAATACGTAAAATTTTGGCCACAGGTGTTCATTTAATACATTTCAGTGAAATCCTTTTAAAAAAAAAAAAAGTGTCTTTTCAGGGAATTTGTAAAACAAAAAATATTTTTATTGTAAGGTATTAAGTAAAGTTAATAGGGACTTATATAAAGAAATTGAAAATGCATTCATTTTTTTCTTAAATTTAACATTCACAAATTAAATAGATATTTTAAAACTGAATTTCATGAAAAAAGTTCATTTCTTTATGCATTAAGTAAAGATTTTACGAGTATTTGCATTATTATTAATTTTTAAATAATTCCATATTTATTAAATCTTCATAATTTTCGAAAATTACATCTATTTTTCGAAAATCCCTATCAGTAGGGTCATATATTTTTAATTACGAAAGTAAAAAAAAGTTACGTATCAAAGATTGTACTGTAGTAAGTGAAATATTTTATCAAATAATGCAAAAAATAAACAAATGAAGCTATTTTACAAATTTAAAAATTGCTTAAACATCGAAATATAAATCCTTTTGATGTATGATATGTTGCATTAATCTATTTTATCTCTTCTAATATAAAAAATAGTTGAAATTGTGTTTGATAATTGACGCTAATTTGTGCCATGATCAAGAGTCATGATTTTGAGAAATCATTTTATTTTGCGAACATGTAAGTAAAAGGGACTCGTTAAATCTGTGAAATCAAAAGTCTTGTGATCGGTCGTTGAACAATAACCATGGGTGCGATAGTCACGAGAAAATTTCCTTCTCCTACAGAGCAAAGTCAAAATTAAGGGAGTGGATCCTATGGTGGTGCCATCTATCGGAGGTGTTTTAGAGCAAAGACGTACTGTCACTTTCATAGTCCTCTGGTTAAACGAAAGATGCTCCCTACTGACTTAATTTCGCTTAGCCGTCGGCTAACGAGCTTGTCTTTACCTAGCGTCATAAGTAACAACAACAGTCGTACATTTAATTTTTAAACATTACATTTATATAATTCCAGAATTTTGTAGTGCTGTCTGGTAGATTTTGTCTTAAAGAAAAAACTACTACTATAACAAGTGAACAGAGTTAAAAATATAAAAACAATTTGCTTAATTGAAATGTTAATTTTTTATCATTCCTAAGAGCTGTCTAAATTTGTAAGAAAATATTTTTTTTCCAGTCGTATAATACTAATAATGTTTACATAAACTCAGTTTAAAAAATGTTACTTTTATAAAGAGGAAGTAAATTTTTTCTACCATTCATAAAATCCGCATTGAAAATATAATGTTTCAAATAAAATATAAAAAAATGTATTTTCAACGCATTCATTATGTTTCATCAGCCTATTCAAATGTATATCAGTAAGAAGAAATAAAATATGCTGATACATTAGAAATTTTTCAAAATCTCTCATTTTAATGGAAATTTGAAGTAGACACTCAAATTTGAAACTTAAGAAATTGAGTAAGAATAACAAAATATTCCAAGGAAACATTTGCAAAATTTCATTTAAAATTTTTCGAAATAAATTATGTGAAGATGATGTGGAAAGACATCAATTAGATACAAATAAATATTCCCTAAAAATGATACACATACTTACTAAAAAAATTTTTTTATTTATTATTTTTTTATAAATGATAGGTTAGGAAACAAACAACTAATTTGATGGCATTACACTTGGGGCACATAACCTGTATCATTCCTGTTTTGCTCTTTGTAAATATATAAAGTATGTTTTACTTAAAGTCTCCTAAGCTTAATATATAAACATATCGTTAGAAGAAAACGTAGCATTGCAAATTATTACGAAACAAATTCGTAGATATTTCAAAAAAAAAATTCTTAAATTAAAGTTATTAAATGAAATGTATACTTCTTTTTTCCTAAAAGCTTTTTCTCTATTTTATTTATTTACGAAAATATCTCTATTCATTATGCATAATAAAATTCTTCACAAAGTCTTTCTCGATAGGAAATATCTAATGCTGCCAGAACTTAAGTAATAAATGGATTTAACACTGCTTAAACATGGAACGGAAATTTAAGTGGGGGAATCATCCATTTTTTATTACTTCTGCGTTATTTTTTAGAGAAATGAATCTGAATAAACTGTAGGGTTTTTTTTTAAGATTTTCAGCAAATTAAGAGAATGAAAAGCCTTTTAATTCATTGCTGGAGAAGAAGAACGAAGTTTGTATATAGCAAACAATGTTATTTGTTTTTTTTTTTTATACATATAAAAAGTATCGACATTTTTTATGCTTCCCATCCCCAGTAGAGTGTATTAATAGTCGTTTCATGTACTCAGAGAAAAAAGTTTTGCTTTTAATCAAATCTAAAAAGTGAAATGGATTCCTCATTAAAAAGTAAACAAATAAAAGCATTGCTAGGTCTCGGTGCCAAATATTCCTCTTTCGCATATAACTCTATTCAGTCGAAATTTTGGAGTTGAATTTATTGAGAGTTTATTATTCTATCCGGGATATTTTATGTTGCTTAGTAGATTAGAGCTAAAAAATTATTTCGATGTAATTTTAGTCAAATCACGTATAAATTTTTAATGTAAGCTTGTAACGTTTTTGTCCTTGCATATTTTTGTAAAATGTTTAACTTCAGAAGATTTTGAATTATTAATTTTAGTAAAATGCATTAAAAATTTCAAGGGAGTGTTTTAATATCAAAATTTTAGATTTGATATTTTGTTGTTATCTTTTTTAATATTTTATAATGCTGCAGAAAAATAAAAAAGTACTTCATGTTGTAACTGAGTATTCAGATATTCAACATTATTATGGAAGAAAAAAATAAAAAGTGTTTTTAATCAATTTGTATATGTGTTTTTAAGATAATGAAAACTACAATAAAGCAATATTACGAAAATACTTCAATATAGCCTTTCTCAGTTTCTCTAAGCAATTAAAAAACATATATTTATTCATCTAAACTTTTTAATAACCATTAGGAAAATTTAAATTTCATTTATTTGCAATTAAAAGCATACCTCTGTGATAAAATTAGAGAAAACAATCATTTAAAGCATTGAATACGCTTAAGAAATTATTTGAAAATATTTTCCTCTTATTAATCATAAATACTTTGGCTTACTTTAAACTAACATTAATAACTAACTATGACTTTATAATAGTCTATAACATAATAATACATTATAAAATACTTAATTTGTTAAGGAATTAATTTCATTTGTTTCTTTATATAAAATTGTATACAACTAATTATTAATTCAGATTGAATCGTGAGGTATATCTATATCAACATTTTCATATCCAATATTTATGGTTAAAAATAATAACTCTGTTACATATATGTAAAGCTTCTTTTACTTGGTTTCCTATCCATCTCGTGTATTTAAGCATTTGTAGTATCGGGTTAGAATTTTCCGAATTCTCAAGCTTCATTCGTGTGCAGCCAATTCATTAAGAAAAGTAGTCTCTGTATTCTAGACACTTCTATCTGGGCAAATCATTATTGCGAGACTTCAAGAAAAATACGAGACAATACTTGCAAAATAGGAAACTTAAACCAGGAGCGAGAAATGCTTTTTGGAGGAAATGGGTTCTGTCCTCCTTTTCAATCCTTCTTCTACTCAAGAATTACTAGATTAATTCGAAGCAACCTTACATTTTCAAAGTACGGACCTTGCTTCCATTAATTTACATTTTTTATTCAACTGATAGTTCCTGGATTGTAAATGTTTTGAAATTGATAATCAGTTGAAGAATGCATGGAATTTGAGTCGTCACTTGGCTGATTGAACTGACAGCAAAAGAATATAATATAAGTAATTCTGAAGTCGGTAACTTGATGAGACAGGTATTTAAATGTAGGCTGTGATTATGTAAAAAAGAAGGAAGCTACATGTATGTAACAGAAGTGTTCTTTCAGATAAATGTAGATCCTTTATTTTTGAAATTAAAGAATATGCATGCAGATAAATGAATCGCATTTATCTTATATTCATCTTATGATTTTACATGATGAAGTATAGCATGAATTGCAACCAATTATGAAATACTTTAGTAGAATGTCTAGACAAAAACTGGAGTTAACAGATTTTTACTCAATAACGTAAGACTTTTTTGGCAACAGGCAGATATTTTACCTAAATATACAATAATACATGTCTCAATCCATTGAAATATGATTTTGAGTGAAATAAATTTCGCAAAGCAAAACTTTTATTTTACAAGTAAATTTTAATTATAAATTTTCATTAGAAAATAAAACTTAAAAGCACAACGCAACAAAGTGTGTAAATTAATTTAAATACAATATTATTTTAATTAATTTATGAATTACTTATTAAAATGTACTTTTTTTACATTCTGCAAAATATTTGGTTATTTTCCCACTTTATATTAAAATTTTGGATTTCACCAAGATGATACAAAGACTATTAGTTCAAATTATGCAGATTAGATTTTTTAAGCAAATAATTTGAATTCTGTAAAAAAAGTATTATCAAATAAATAGTAAGAGCTTTGTGATTAAATATGTATTCAGTTATGAATATGAATGTTTTTTACTGACTTCTAAAAAATTTAGATAACATTGAGCCTATTTTCTTGTTTGTACTTTCTCTTAAAAATCATTATGTAATTTAATTTTTATAAATATATAATTTTATCCTTACTTAGATTTTAATGAGATTCGTATTATATTAATAATAAATTAGTTAAAATAATACTAACTGTTATTTTATGTTATTTTATAATGCAAACACATTATGCATTGTGAGCAGGATAAACAGTAAATAATGAGGATAAAAATTAAACATTTATTTCTATTTAGTTTTCTTTTAATGCTAATTACGTATGTATTGTTGCATTAAGAACTTCTTATTCTCAATTTAAGTTACTAAATTTCACCATTAATAATACCTGTCTCTCAAATAAACAAAGCAATGATATTGTCCTCTGGAAATAAGGATAAAAATACTTCAAAATGCATGAGATTTTTTTAAAAAATATGCATAATATATTTAAAATAAGGTTTAATAAAAGACGTGTATATTAGATATTTAAATAAACATCAACTTAATTAAGGAGAAAAAAGCCGTTAATGATGAAGAAAAACTGATACTAAAGACAACAATTTTGTGATTAGAATTCAGTCTTTTGAAAAATAAATGTTTCGGAATTCGTTTGTTTAAAAATGGCAAAAAAATTAGAATGTTAGGTATATATGTAATTAACCTCTGCTTCTTATATGTTTCCATACATTGGAAATAATTTGAATAAAACTATTTTAAAAAAATTATTGGTACGCGTTTTTTTTTAGGCTGCATAGTACAAACTTAGAGCAAATATGATCCTAATATAAAATTGTAAAGCTTAACATAATCATAAGATATTTATATTTTTAAATGATCAGTTAAATATTTACCCATGACTCAGTTGTTCAAAAATACTTTACGGTAGCCTCAAGTTCGATTCCGGATGGTGCAGAAGAAATGACGATAGTTAAAGCGTTTCTGAATCTTTTGTTTCCAACTATTTATGACAAATCCTTTAGAAACCAATATACTATAGCTTTTTAAATGTTTCACAATAACTGTTAAGCTATTCTCCCAAAATTAAATACACTACCATTGCACCCACATGCTTCCCTGAGCCTAGATATTTGCTGCTCTAACAGATGGGAATCGTCATAATTTAGAATTAGGGACCAAACAGGAAAACCCCAATACATAAGCTGCCATTCCCAAAGGTATCTTTTCACTTGGAGGACATTGCAACCACGACCTACTTAGCGTGCACCCAGTTGCCTTTAGTGAACAGGACGGATCTTCAGTAGATCTGGATTCGAACTCACTATCTTTCGATAGTGAGAAGAACATTTAATTAACCAGTCCACCGTGAATCCTCAAATACACTGTGAATAGCAGCTACTCGCAGCTAATCGGGGAGATAATTTCCTTGGAGTGGAAAGTTTTGAGTTCGATTCCATATGAACAGTTTGAATAAGGAGAAACAACTGTCGTAACATGTTGCATTTAGTAAACAGGACGGATCTTCAGTAGATCAGGATTCGAACTCACTATCTTTCGATAGTGAGAAGAACATTTAATTAACCAGTCCACCGTGAATCCTCAAATACACTGTGAATAGCTACTCGCAGCCAATCGGGGAGATAATTTTCTTGGAGTGGAAAGTCCTGAGTTCGATTCCATATGAACAGTATGAATAAGGAGAAACAACTGTCATAACATGACTTTAGTTGAGAAGAATGCTTAGCAACTTTCCAGCACAAATCCTTTGGGACTGTTAAATACAATTTATTATCAGAAAACGTTGCAAACTTTCCATCCAAAATACAATAATATATTTTAACTATCAATTACGAATAGCTGTAGAGCAGCATTCATCATCAACTAAGCAGTGTTATAATAAATTGCGAAATTAATCATCCCATTTTTAAAGTAACTTGATTCATAATTTAATAAAGATTTCAATTAGTTTTTTAACTTGGAAAAAATTATGATTTTAAAAAGTAAATTAGGATTTTGTTGTAACAATGAATATGCAGAAATAGAACAAACAACAGTATCGAACATTTTGAATTGTAATTGAAAATTTCTTGACATAATTTTTCAGTATTATTTACTTAATATACGTAACCAAAGTAGATATCAACAACTATTACTTTAAAAAAGCTTCTGTATTTGCAATGTACTTCAAAGTTAATTACTTTTGAAGAAAACTTAGAAAAAATTTAAAAATTATTAGCATCATATTTTAACATGGTTACTAAGCCTATAGTATCCAATGAGCGCCCTCTACTGTTCAACAAAGAAACTTTTCTTTGAGGACCAAAACTTTATGAACTTCAGCAGCTAATGCCCAATTTCGTATGTAATTGTAATATTTGTTTAAATGTTAATATGTGTAGGTGGCTGGTTAAAAATAAAAACATTTCTACAATGAAATTTTTGATCTTTTGGCTATCCTTTAGCTTCACGCTTTTGACATTGAGTCAGCCCACTTTAAACGCTTTATTTAAAATGATTCACAGATATGTATTAAAACTCTACAATGTACAGAAATATCGAATTTGAGCTCTAAAATATTTATTAAAAATTAATTTTTAATTTTACATTAGTAAAAGCTGCTTCCATTATAAAGTACTTACTTCATTTAATTTTTTATAAAACTAAATTTTATTATTATCAAGCTTATTCATATATATTTTATAACGACATTATAAAAAATATCTATTTACACTAAAATTACAAAATAAATATAAAAAAGCATTAATGATATTGATTTTACAAAATCCAAAAATTATTTTTATGATATAATTATGATAGCATATGAAACTGACTTTTCTATATTTTTCTGTAACTTTCTTAAAAATGTTTATTATAAAGTTGCGTCGCACACGTAAGTTATCAGCAAAATTTCTGTAGGAAAATCTTTTTTTAACAAATGGAATATAAAGCTATTTCCGATAAAAGTGACAAACTCCAAACTGGTCTTGTCTCAATATGCATGCATTCTTAATTATGTGGATAAACGATTGGCTTTTGTGAGCAGCTGCCATTGCCATGTCCATGAATTGTGAATGTTTCCATGTAATAACTCTGGTAGTCTCCAAACTACATTAATTCATTCAATTCCATACCATTAGTTCTCTTTCGCATTTGAATGTGTAATGGCATGGAAATAATAGTACTCACATTCAGAAACAATGATAAATATGAATTCCTACTTTTTTCCCCATTTGAACGACAAAATAAAAGAGAGTTTACATATCGGAAACCAAATTCAAATGCAGAATTTTATTTTTGCAACTAAATTGAGAATTTATCTTGTTAAAACTTAATTTTATGTTATATATTTAATGGTACCATTTCCTTTTTACATTTATTCATCCATATTATGTTTTATGTTTCTTGTTGCAATTTAATTTTGTATACACAATATTTTATTTATTCAAAAGTTTCATTCAAAAAGAAAATATCTTATAAGATAATAATAAATTTTGCCTAAAATCATATGATGTAGGGAACTGGTAGGATATACCCCCATTGCCCCATTGGCGAACTTTGCGATTTTTCTTCGTCGCCAAGCAGTTCAAATGCTGTTGCCATTAAAAGAAACTGTATAAATGATACAAAAATGGCGTAAAACACGAGAAAAAACCTAACCTGGATACAAAAAAAAATCCAAAAAAGCCACAAAAATTCAAATTGGCAACATCAAGGGGAAAACCGACACACTTTAATCAAAACAAAAGATAGCAGATTTGGTAAGAAATCTCTAGGAGGGACTATCATACTTATGCCTAACGTAGAATCCTACAGTTAATTGTAAACGTTTTTATTGGGAATTGTTGCAAACAGCTGTTTATTATCAATCATGACAGTAGATTTAAAACTTAAAACTTGCAGTTTTAACTCTATTATTTGCATCTAAAATACAACTCTCTTATCTTATAATTTTCTTAAATTAACTCTAGGAAATATAAGAATATTCCATAAATTGTTAAGCATAATCTATTTATTGTTCTTGTATCTCATAAGTACTTAGTTTTGAATTATTTATGAATAATTTGAAAGGAGCAAAGATAAAAATGTATCTAATTAGATGCAAACAAAATATATCGCTTAGTAACTGGATAAGTGTAATAAAATGGCATAATTTAATTTGATGCTCAGTTTTTAACATGGAAAAAAACAATTTTAGTATTGAAATGAAACAATATATATTTTATCAACAAAAAATCATGCAATTTTCGATGTGTTTTTTCTAATTACAATATTTATTGTTTTATTAATAATGCTACTATTATATTATATTATTTATGATACAATATCTTTATATTGTTTCCTTCCATGAAATAGCCATTCATATTTATATATTTGAAGTTGAGTTATAGATAGGTTTAATTAGTTTTATGATATTCTTCAGGTATATTTTAAAATAAAAATTTTAAAAATTGTGAATAATAAGTATATGTCAAAAAAAAAATTCCTAAAATTGCATTGCAATCTTTCTTCTCAAAGAGATATAACTATTCATTTCTTACAGTTGAATAGCTGCAGAAAATTTTTTATCAATACCAACATTGTAACTGTGTCTATTATGGATTATCAAATATAAAAAAAATCTTTTGAAATAACGACCTTTCTGAAATAACGAAAATTTTGCTCGAAGGAACATCCACACAAATGTCTTACATGTTATAGTTTAGCTGAAATAACTTCAGGAGGTAATAATAGTTTTTACTATTATTACCTCCTGAAGTTATTTCAGCTAAACTATAACATTTCTTGAGCTATGAGCTATGATATGAGCTATGATTCTATGAGCTAAATAAATTACAGATAGATTAAGAATGTTGAAACAGATATATATCAGAAAAACTAGACGTAGATAATATTTGTATTTTATGTACAGAAATACACAGAAGTAATGCCTTTTTTGCTTAAAATTTCATACATAAAAAAATTTTAAATTCCTCGAAGTATATAATAATGCATTTCTAAAAACACAAGTGCTGCCGGAATATAAAACATGCATGAATTATTGGTCTTAAAATAAGGCATGTGAATAAAATTCACATTTCGTCTCAGTTATAATCCCTTGGATATCGTTCGGGGAAAAGTTCCAGTTTGTGGAGACATTTTACGATTTGCCTATTTGTCGAACATACAGCAGCAGACGGAACCCGAGAGAGACTTCACGCGACATTCGAATCTTCGCCGTGAATATTTGATACTTCAACTGCGTGACTCTTCAAACATGTGCTCACAAAACCCAAGTCCCAAGCGAAAAACGTTCTTTTTTTTTCCCCCTTTGAGGTGGAGGAAGAAGTGATAGTGATGCATTCTTTCGGCGGATGTAGCAGTCCTTTCTCTGAGTATAGATTATAGAGATCTCAAAAGATACCACAAAAAAGTTTTACTAAATAGATTTTTTTTCTGTCATCTTTTTTCATGAATGTACACAAGCCAGACGTTTGAAAACAACCGTGCGCGTGGCAGACGCCAACATCTTTTATTCCTCAAAACTTAACTGAAGCATATCGTCTGCGTTTTTAGTTTTAGCACGTGCTGGAGCTTGATAAACATAATGTTCTGGTCCTCTTTGCTAAGAAGGGGAGATCCAATTCTTTTTTGTTAGAAGAGCGCCTACTCAACCCTTTCGGTAGATGAAAGATAAGGGTGTTAGGAACGGGACTCAACAATAAAAAGCTCAAACATTGATTGCATAATTGCGAGCGTATCTGATCTTCAAGGGTGGTTGTCACATCTGGTTTGAGCTCGTAGTCATAATGCTTGACAGCGTTGCTATTGTGTCCTACTTTTGAGTTTTTAGAAGGAAAATAACGATTCGTTTCCTAAATTAGAACCCCGAAATTCCCGAAGTAATTATTGTGAACGAGGAAAATTTTTTTATCAGCTTAAGATCTGACCGTAAATAATTTTCTTTATTTAAAATGTAAATAACACCTAATTTTCCCTGTAGAAATAGTAAACATGTTTAAAGTTTAAAGTTCTTTATATAAATTATAATATTTGCATTATTTTAAATTGCAGATTATAAAACATGAGAAAATATATAAACATTCGAATCAAAAATAGTTCAAACATATCAAAAGTAAATGCACAAAAACTGAGGAAAAAAAGATGAAATAATCAAGGAGTATAATTTCCTTATCTTGGTGAACAAAAGGAGACGTAAAAATATTTCTAATGCACTTTTAATAATTCTAAATTTATAAAATATTGTAATTTTTGAGCTGATTTATAGAAAATAAGGAATGAATTCTTGAAAAAAGATATAAAAAGAGAAATATTCAAATGAAATTTAAACCATTTATTGCGTAAAAATTCTTTACATAAAAATAAGCATACAAAATTAATAAAACTAATCGTAGTTATAAAAGATGGTTGAAAAACAAAAATAATGTTTTATCTCGTTAATAGTTAAAATTAAAAGAGTTTTCAAATAATTATGATTGAATATATTTTCAAACGAAATTATCTAAATTTAATATTTTTAATTGCTAAATTGTTGAATTAATTTATAAAACCAACTAAGAAAAATATAACATGTAGCAAGATTTGAAAACATTTAAATATAAGCATTTAAATGTAACAATTGTGTCCCAATGATTATAAACCTATAAAAGCAATTAGTAAACTATAAAAGACTAATCATTTTTTATTGATAGCACCATCAAGATACAAATCATTTAAAATTCGCATAAAAATATCAAAAAGATAAATTGTTCTTTCTTCATATTTTATAAGAAAAACTACTCACAACCAGCTTATAAATAGAACAATAATTCCAAATTTATAAAAAGGAAACTACATTAATACTTGTATAATAGGAATAAAAGTGTGTAAAAGATAATAGAAAATATACATATTAGTGATAGTAGCTATCAAATAAATTTCTTAGTTTATACAAATGCTGTATGCATAGAAAAGTATATTTTTTTAACTGCTAACATTCAATGTAAAATTCTTTTAATATATATAATTGATACAATAATGTATATAATATAATTAATATATATAATATATATATACATATATTATTTAATATATATAATATAATTTATATAATTGATAATATATTAAATTTGATTTAGACCATATAAGACAATGATAATCTGAAATGAGGATCTCATTATAGGATAATGGAGAGTTTAAAATAATATGATTCTGTATATATATATATATATATATATATATATATATATATATATATATATATATATATATATATATATATATATATATATATATATATATATATATATATATATATATATATATATATATATATTAAATTTTCCCAATGTCTTAGTACAATACATTTTCAGTTTTGCAATAAATACAAAAAAATGCGGCAACTATGCTATTCAGTTAAAGCTGTTAATTCTTACAGATCAAAGTTCTATATATACTACGGCTAAAAGTATATATTCTCTTAACCGTCTTGAAAATGCATATACTTTTATGTGTATTAGTAAATTATTGTATGAATGGTTAAAATATTTTAATGATGATAAACATTTATTTAAAGAAATTTTGCTCCTAATTAATTATATTCATATAAATATTTCGACATACTAGTTAATTAATACAGAATTCGATTGTTTAACAGTTCATTTAATTAACTCGCGAAATTTATTACTAAATCTTAATTGTAAACAGACAATAAATCTATTATACAAAACAAATTTAATAAAAGAGCATTGCTCATTAATCTGCAAATATAAACATTATAACCTAACAATGTGTAACAGCACATTTACCCACAATGTTCTATAATACAGTATATAATTTATTTTAATCTTAATGCAGGTAAATCGAATTGCGTGATAGGGTATTGTCACCATTCATTTCGTCTAATTTTGAAAGGGTAATTGTTTTAACAGGTCAGATAAGGACAATAGACCATCCTATATATCCGGAAGAATTTCGAGATAGCTTTAACTGGAATGGCATTAGCGTGTGCGTGGCAGGGGTGGGTCTGAAGTTGAGAAGGAAGTCGCGTCGTCGTAATATGTCGTGTTGAATGAATGCATGGATAGGAAACAAAAGCGATCGCAGAATATCCACTCTTTATGTGTCAGTAGAGTGTTAAGAGCTTAATAACATGTACACTTCAGGATAATATTTCCATTAAAGTAATGGGATGTGACAAATTTTTAGACAAACATTTTGCCACGTTTACACCTAATATTATTAAAAACAAAAGGATAATTTTGTTTACCATGTATATAGAAAATTTATAGGATTATATTTTTACTTTTAGTCAGTCTTCCACATTATTGTGGGGCTGGTTGAATTGTTTACGTATTCGAATATACTCCGTGATGCTACATCTTAATAGTAAAATAAAGCGATTCATAACCAAACCGTTATAATATATATTAGAGCAATGATATTATCAACATGTTTAATATGTTTTATGACATACAATTAGTATTTTTAAAGGTTAATATAGTATATTTAATACAACAAAATACTTAAAAGAATTAATATAATTATTTTTATTAATATCATATAAATTGATTTAATAGAATAAATATTCATCGTCTTAAACATAAATTTTACCATGTTTCATAAAATATTTTTTGTTTCTAAAATTAGTAATATAATTTAAATAAAAATTATTATAAAAGTATTGCGAATAATGTCTGAATCTTTCATTTAAATGAATAAAATTATTTGTTTTATCTAAGATGGTTGACAATATCCATATCTTTTACTTTTCACTAAGGAAATATAATAATCATTAATGTGAGAAAAATCAGTAATTCATATCTTAATAATTCATATCATATCTTAGTGATATTTTTCACATAAATGATTATTATATTTCCATCGTGAAAAGTAAAATATATCGATGAAAAAATCTATTGTATTGTTAATAAAGCATCAAACTATAATACTATAATACGAATATCAGACTACAGCAGTTAATATTATCTGAGTGTTTTTCTTAAATCTTAAGCAATAATTTCATTAAGCAATTTTAAAGGAACAATGCAAAATAATATTAAACTACATTCTTTTAATACAAATAAATTTATGAAACTAAGTAATGTGAATGGAAATTTTGGATAAGAGTTGCATTTGAAACACATATTTAAAAATTTCCTATTACCGTATAGTAAGATATTGAGAATTTAATAATAAATAATTTTTTCTAGAAAAAATATTTAGAGATTCAAATAAAGAATGTTACATATTTAAAACCATTTTTAACATTTATTTTAAAAAGCCACATATGCAAATTTAATAACATGTGAAACAAAATGCAAGCAAAACTTTTCATATAACTTTGAATACATTACAGTTATTGAAAAATTAGAAATACATATTTATTCCTGAGTATTAATTCATATTATTAATATTTATTTTATATATGTTTTTATTAATTCATATTAGTTTTAAATTGTATTCTTAGGCATAAAATAAAAATTTAAACTTCAGTTACTAATTTGTTTTATTAACTTAAGAGCATAGATTTCTTTACGTTATAATTAACATTAAAAACATTATTATCTGTAAGTGTTAATTTCATCATAACTTATGCGACTTAACTATACTCGAATAGTATACATAATTAAAGTAAATATTGATATTAATTATAATTAGTGGTGGAATATATAAGATGGAATTGCTGTAGACACAAAGGATGTATTCTTAATAAGAATGATTAACTAAGTTAACTTCTAATTTTTTTAAAAAAAACGTTTAAATTTTCATTTAAATATTATTGTAAAAATTAGGGATTTATTAATTTATCTGTTTCCCCAACCTATTTTGAAAATAAGAATGTATGTGAAATTATGTATGCGAAGCTTTTTTCGAACATAGGCGTCAAAAATTTACACTTTAGTTAATTAAGAATTTTTGCCACAGTAAAATAATTAAATGATTTCAATTATGGAAGTTACCATAATTGAAATGCATTCAATTATGGTAACTTCCAAGAATATAATTTAATAAATCTAAAATACTTATATATATATATATATATATATATATATATATATATATATATATATATATATATATATATATATATATATATATATATATATATATATATATATATATATATATATATATATATATATATATATATATATATATATATATATATATATATATATATATATATATATATATATATATATATATATATATATATATATATATATATATATATATATATGTATGTATATATATAAATATTATATATATATATATATTATTTTTAAAGAATCTTATTAATGTTATAAAGACCAATGTTGTGTCAATATTGCATCTCGAATTGGAAATTTTGCGTGAAAAAAATTTTTTTTATCTTTTTTATATCTTCTTTTTGACAAAAGGCTTCTTATAATGCTTTAACAAAAAATATCTTTCTTTTTTTAAACTTGATAAAATTTTGTAATCGAACAACATGCTATATATCTTTATTAATTGCGTGATACTAATAAAGCTTGTAACTTTAAATAACATTTTCTAACTATACTACGACCGAGCTGGCAGCCGAATTGTTAGCGCTCTTGCTTTCGGTTCAACAGTTCGTGGGTTCGAATCCCAACATAGGCATGGATGTTTGTAGTGGTTCGGAAGCCCCTTTAAGCCGTAGATTCCGGTCTAATTAGCCCTCGTGTGCAAAAAATGACTGTTGAGCGACAAACAAAAAAATAACTATACCATGAATCATACTGAAGAAAAGGTATTATCTGGAATAATTTATGCACAATCTTAATTCAAGAAAAAATAATATACAATTTTAGTTATTTTCAGTATGATTTATAAGCTGGTAACTTATATGCATAAACTTACACCATTTATGAATTTCTGATAAAATACAAGTATTGAGCTTTATAAGCTTCCTTTAGTTATATAAACAAAGACAGAAGATTCCCATTACTGTGACACAATGGTTTCCTATTTACCATAAATAGCAAAATAAAGCTGAAAGCCTTTGCAATTTTTTATTTCAAAATGTATAAGCAATTGAATCATAAATCATTTAGTCAGACGATATTAAATTCTAGTTTCAACCGCAGAGGGGCGCGACATTCGGAAATTGTTTGAGCTATTTTGGTTAAGTTGTAGCGTGATGCTTTGGAGGAACTTCTCAATGGGAGATTAGAGTCTTTCACTAATCTCTCGGCATAGGACAATAACGATATAATTGTTGAGACCTGTAATTAATCAGATTGTGTGAAAGAAAGCGGATTTGGTGCGACATATTTACTGTGATTTAAATTGCGGCATATATGCTTCGAAAAGGTTGTAACTTTTATACAAATTAAATTAGCATCTGAAAGACACCATAAGGATAAACTACAATGTAAATAAATGACAAGGGATGTATTGAAACTATATGGGATATATAATGCAGTTATTTATCAGGAAAATAGAATAAACACCTACAACTTATACATTTAATTTTAATGTTATCATTTCTTTTTTCCTTTTCAATGAATATTTATAGTTGTATTCACAAATTAATTATTTTGAATTGTATTTTCTTCAGCAGTTTTTAACTACTTATGAAACACAGTTACTGGTTATACTATGAAATATTTACTAACACTTAAACATTGTTTATTCCATTTTCTTTACTGAAATTGGAGTAAAAAAATCGAGAACTGTTTGAATAATTGGCAACATTTTTGCATATCAATAGAATCCATATAATGGTATTATTGTTGACATATATTAGCTTTTAATTTCTTATACATATTAAGATTAAGCAAACTTTCATGTAAACAATTTTAATTGCTTAAAATTATAAACAATTTAGAATAAGATAATTAGGAATGTGATACGAGATTATAATAATTATATTTACCTTAATGAAAAAAATGGCGATTTTTTGGTTATAAAGTTTCAGTTATGAAAATTTAACTACACGGAGTGGGATATCCATTTCTTTATTAATATTAATTTGGAAATATACAGAACTTTCATAAAAACCACGTTCCTGCTGAGTTTCTTGACAAAAAATAGTCAAAATTTCAATCAATGTTTTTTGAAATTTCATTGTAAATTTATAAAGGAAAAATTATCGATATGTTTAATTGCAAAGCACTTTTGAAATTTGCTAAATGGTTTGGTTATAAATGAGCAATTGAAATCATATAAATTTCACTTTTGTTCTCTAAAGAAATCATTTGCTTTAATAAACATCGTAATACAATATTAAATTGTTTGATAAAATAATTTTTATTTTACCTGAGTTAATTTACTTTTAAACATTCCCCATTCACAACAACACTCAATATTTTCATACCTTATGTCTATTTTTATGACAGAGGATATTTGTTTAATAGTAAAGGAGCAGTGTGTATAATATCAGCAGCTTAATTTAACAAAACTGTATGCTTCAAGTGCGCATTTACACTTGTACAGCCATAAACTGAACATTGACAAACAATGAACAAACTAATGTTGTCATGTATTACTAAGTTTTCATGAGCAAATATAATACAACAAAAGTACATTTTCATTACTAAATATATTAATTTTGTAGAATTATACAATTCTTAAAATACATTTCTTAACATGTTCACCTACAACTTTGCTAAATAATGTGTTATATTCATTAGCCGCCCATCAACATTTTGAATAGACCAACAGTGGGCGATAGTTTACAAGTTTACCACGACTGTTTTAAAACCTGTTTCATTAATAATTTATTTCTGACACTTTAAATAACAATAAGTTTATTATTTCTGTTTATTCATGTAGAATGTGATAGGTGTACGTACTGTTTACAATCTAGAAAAATGTCACATCACAATTATAATTCATTTGAAACCATATATCATTTTCAATTTGATTTTTCTTGTTTCCTTTATAAAAAAATATCTAAATCAGTTTTGACTGGATAGGTTCTTTATGGTGTTTCATTTATTATATTTTTAAACAATAGAATGAATTTTGATATATTAGTGTATATTTAATAAAATAACTGTCAACAACAATTTTTTTATTTAGCGACAATAGTTAAATTTGGTGACGATTCCTATTCAGAATTGGCTTAGAAAAACGAAATCAACATTTAATTTCCGACACCGTGTTATGGTTATTCTATTAGTTTAAAGATATTTTTAAAGATTTTTTTATCAAAATTATTGTCTTCCAATAGTGCTTTGCATAAGTTTCGGAACGTGTTTATGGTAACAGACACATTTCGAAAAATTCTTAAGGGTCCAGATATGTGTGACAGTAAAAAATCAATATCCATCTTTGATTGTTCAATATTTGTTGAAATTGAATTTGTGAGCTACTACTTCATATGATTCTGTAAATAATCCAAATATATTAAGTACCTATAAAAATAGCAATCAAATTTAAAAGTGAAACATTAATTTTTATTGATTAAGACGTATAAACTTATTTATTTGATTATACATTCCATAATAAAAAGTTTTATTGATTATTATTTGCTTGGAATTTATATTGTCATTTTAACGGAAACACATAACGTATTTGTATCCTCAAACAATTTCGATTTTAACAATCTCTGGTGTCAACAATGGGTAGTCTTTTATTTGCTACGATTTAATATAGAATGATGGATAAAACAATTCTGATCAACATCTATGGAAATAAAACTGTACCAGCTATTTATAGACGATCACAATCAATTATCAATTTCAACAATCACAAACGCCTTCAATAAGCAATTTTCTCATTGCTAAGAATCCATAGAGGACAATGAAAAAAAACAGCTAATTGACTTTTCCTTGGACATCAAAATGCGCTCAATAAAGACTTCTCTTTTTGGTAAAATATACGAAAAAAAAAACGAAGAAAATCTCCAATCATTCACCCGAAGAACCCCAACAAATCATCGTCATTCATTCCTTCTGTAGATAATAACGATGAGCTAACGGGGAAAAGAAAAAAAATAAGAGTGAAAAAAATCATAATATCATTACAAAACACAGAGAAGGGTGTAATAAAAACCAAAAGCAAAGAAAATAAAAATAAAATAATAATCGTGAAGTGTCACATCGGTAATGGGTTTCTTCTTTTTTCAACAGTCGCTTTCTACTTACGGAAAGACGAAAGGAGAAAAAAAAAAATCACTCACCCTTCTTGCTCGGTGAATGATGATATCATTCTCCGGAAATGACATCACCATTATGTCATGCGACGAAACAAAAGTCCCAGACGAGAATCAGGTTCACCAGCCCTGGAGGTGAAATTGGGTTGAAATTCAATTGAAGCTAGACGTCGACAGTGTGGGGGTAAACGTTAATAAATTTCAGAAGACACTGCAAACAAGTCTTTACTCAATTGATTGCTAAGTTCTGATTATTTTAGCTGAGTGCTACCTCCGTTTCTGAATTGTTTGCGTTTAATTCGAAAGCAATGGAGAAATTCGTTGACATATTCGTCTGCAGATTCTTCGAAGCGAGCAGTTATTTCTGTACAACTAAACCTTTTCACTTTGCTTCCTTTAATCAATTGTTTCGATCAAATAAAAGTCCAGCTTCCTAATGATTTTTCCACTTTATTTCAAGACATTTATTTTAAAGAAAATATTTATTCGAGGAAAAATTTGAAATAGTTATCAGTTTGGATTCAACTTCAAATTTAAATTATTGGAATAATTCGTAAAATTTTTCTAAGTTTTCTATTTTATTGACACTAGGAATATTTTAATTAAAATTTTCGCTTTAATTTCTAGATGGTCTTCTCTATGTTCAAAAATCAAATCAAAAGATATAAGAATAAGGAATTTAGAAACAGAAGATGCACTTTTATTTACATAATTTGATTCAAATATTAATTTTCATATATTTTACATATGTTGAAGAGAAACCTTTTCTGGTTACGTGTGTTTTAAATATGTTCGCCATACAATTGTCACTATTTGTTAGTTAAATATATACTATTTAAAGATAACGATTTTCCAAAAGTAAAAATCTGACTTTGCTTGTAAAATAAATGGGAACAGATATTTATTTAAATAATTTTATTTTTGTTGCTGCTTATTTCAGATTCAGAAATTTCGTCCTGAAATTCATTAAGTCTTCATCTAAATATTTATTCATATCAAAAATGTTTCATCTAATGCAGTATGTTACATGAAGTATAATATTGCAGTTGTGATACATATGTGATCTTTTAAAAAATGCAATCAAATTACACGTGATTAAAAATATTTCGAATTTTTAAAATGCATACATAAATAAAAAGTATATATATATACACACACACAGATGTAGAATTTGTAGTTTTTGGCAAATTTAACATGCATTTTTAAAGTGACACTATTTAAAAATTACAATTTTAAGGAAATTTATAAATACTGATGGCAGAAAAAAACTGTAAAACATTATGCAGAAAAAGATTTGGAAGAAGAGAAGAAGGAAATATTGTTCAACTTTTATGAAACACATTTTTCTGGATATCAATGAATAGTGAATATTTAAAAGCTTTGAATGAACTTTCTACTTTTAAACTATTTCCATGCCCATTTATATAAAATCCATCTGGCCAATTCACCTATTTCTATTCTCTATGACACATTACGAATGGCCGGGGAGCATCTCTTTACTTGTGTTCTTTCTGATCCTTCGTTCCATTGATGACTTTCGACAACCTCATGTCTGAAAAGACAATGGCGGGTGTAATTAGAAAAAAAAACTTTTAACCTATATGGTGTTTTTACTGTATTTATTTTTACTGAATTAAATTTATTCGTGATATTTAGCATCATGTATTTAAATAGAAAATTGAAACACCAACTGTCGAACACCAATGATTTTTCTATCTTAGATTATAATAAGCATTTTATGACATTTCTATTTTATCATTTAATTCAGATTTTTATTACATAATGTTTCCTATGTTTATAAAAAATTCAGAATTCATTTTTTAAATTACGTAATTGTTAAATAATGCAATATATATATATATATATATATATATATATATATATATATATATATATATATATATATATAATATATATACATATAAAGCATAATTAGAAGTATCATAGGTGAAAATAGAACGATATAAAGATTGAAAAATAGAAGAATAAATATAAAAAGTGAGAAATACAAGAATAGATATAAAAATTTATAAGTACAAGAATAGATACAACTCTTATGTTTAGCAATGCATTCAGCGAAAAAGCAGCTTAAATAGAATTGCTAGAATATAATTAGTGGTAAATTTTTATAAAATTAATGAAAAACAAGTGGAGAATATAATAATCAAATACTAGACGGAGAATAATACATTTAAAATACGAAACCAATAAATAGTTCAAAATTTCAAAGAAAATAGAATAAAGGAAAATGGAAGCAAGTACCAATATGACCAGCTTCTTCAGGTGGTGTTGATTACTATAAATTAATTGTGTATTTTTGCAACATTGGATTTAATATTATAGTTTGGATTATATTCTAGCTTGACATTTATTTCTTTTATTTTGGTTTGATATTTTAGCTTGACATTTTTACTGTGGTTTTGGGGTGTATTGGCTTCTTTAAGTCTTGGACCAATACAGAAAAGCCATACTTTGCGCCAATGTAGTGCGCCATATATATATATATATATATATATATATATATATATATATATATATATATATATATATATATATATATATATATATATATATATATATATATATATATATATATGATTTTTAAAAATATAAGTTTATAAGATTTAAAAATTTTGTAGAAACTAAAAGTAAATTATCAAAACTATAGCACATCTATTAATGTATTTTATTTTTATGTAAATTCATAATGCACGCATAAAATTCAATAATTTAGTTACCAATCATGTAACTTACATAAATTGTATTCAGTTGGTATACTTCAGTACATATTGGCCAAATAACTATTAAATTTGATAACGTTTGACTCATGCCTAAAATTTTCGTTCGAGAATTTTGAAACCTTAGTAATTAATAGCAATTTCTGACCTGACAACTTTTGACACATTTAATTGAGTGTTAGTTCATATAAGGATCAAATCTGTGTCTTTTCATTTCCTTCAAATTTAATTCTTGTGTCTGGTCTTTTAAACTTGAATTAATCAATTCTGCTTGTCATTCTAGATTATTTGACAGTAAAGCACATTAATATTTAGTTATTTAAATTAGTTAAAACCAATTATTTAAAATATTCATTATTCACTAAATAATGTGATGTTAGAAATTTTAAATTTATACGAATGAACACTCATTCACTGATTTTATATGCTTAAAATGTTAAATTTTTATCAACAATTGAATTAACATGTACATTATAATTAAGTAAAAAAACATACTCTAAGTTCAATTTATTCACAAATATAAAGTTAATTAGATATGTAAGCTATGGAAGTTTTTGAAAGTTAGAAAATAATCAATATTTTTTGTTTACAAAATTTGCTTCGTTTGTTTTAGAAAGATCATCATATAATAAAAAATAATATTATTCTTATTTTCATGGTTAATTTAAAATATTGCTTCCTGTTATCGAGTATGTCCGTTTATTTATTTTTAACTTGACTTGTTGATTTAGTTTTTGAAACAATTTAATAATGTGAAAAAAAAACAATTTTACATCTTTAACTTTTTTATTCAGTTTCATTTTTATATAACAAGGGTTTGCAATGGTTCCATTGCATAAAAGAAGTATGAGGTCTATAGAGAATATGGTTTACAGTAAAAATATAAAAATATTACGTACTTTTATTCAAGAAACTGCTTTTTGTCTTTCTCTGTGTTATTCACCATGCTTCTCCAAATAACTTTTCAACATTTTAAATTTTCAAATCTCTGTTACGAACGCGCAAAGTGACTCATAGTAATCTTCGCTACTGAGTTGATGTAATTGAACCAAATTTGCATTTACTTGTAAAATAACAAATATAAACTAAAAAGTAAGAAATAATTTGCAATAACTATAGTTCATTAAATACACATTATGTAATTCATAATTTAAATACACATTCATTCAATTACATTTCCTTCCCATAACATTTGAACAGATTTTAATTTTTGTATGTTTAGTGAAAATTTATTAATAGTTGGATATCAGGTCAATTTTTACAAACATGATTTACCAGTAAATAAAAATAAATAAAAATGTACTTGAATGAACTTACAAATAGAATATAATTTTCTGTTGCTGTATTGATATTTAATAAAGCAAGCTTAATTTAGAAATAATGGATACATATAGAGAAAGTCTCAATGTTTTGTTTCTATTGTTAGAAATAATTCTTTGTTTTATGCTGGAGCATCCAGAATTACTGGCGAGAAATATTCGAATTATGCAGCACGTAAGAAAAGCCTAAGTGTCTTAGAGCACGCATTTTATTAGGAAGTCGAGCTAATTTTCCAAAAGACAAATGAACACGCGCCATTTTTTTCACTAGACAAAGGAGAAATATTTTATCCTCTATTCACGCAGGTTTTAGTATTATTGAATAAATCATTTCCTTTATCTGCATCAGCATAACTCAATCGCTCATATTTAATTGCGATTCCATTATTTTCTGTTACCCAAAACTTGTGTTTTCTTTTTTCATACTATGAAATTCCTAAAGCCAAAGTCATTTGCATTTCTGCTTACGACGCGTTCCATCCCAATTTCGATCGTTCCGTCAGTTCGTGTTGCCAAACGATGGCGAAGAAATTCCACCAGAAAGATGAAAATAAATGTGTTCGGGCTTTACTTCTTTCGCTTTTCTAAAGTTAGAGATTTTGGGGCTATCTGGTTATCTCGGGCGAATGCTTAGTGCTTTTTAAATTGAGATGGCAAACTGAATAATTTATTTTTACAACGTTTTGCCTTCATTTTTACTTTTTTGACTCGGCGACCATTTTGACCGCAGCGAATTTCAATTTGTTTAATGTTCGAGTTGACTGCCTCTCATAAACCAAAATATCGTCTGCCTTTCTTAAAGCCGGGTGATTCCGTCAATGCTGTTTCTTCTTTCAAATATTTTTCCATGCAAGTCATTTTAATGGCTCTTTCCCCGCTAAGCTCGCCATAAAATCAAGGAGTAAGGAATTTTACGAAAACTTTCCCAGATACATATTTCTGAATTTAAATTTGCTTTCACTGTGAATTTTTAAGTGATATCTATCCAATCTTTATCCAAAAATTTCGCTATGAATATAATATGATGCTTAAGTCCTATGAATCGTATGTAATACGCAATCTTCTTGTCTTGTCAAAAGAATATTTATTCTTATTATTCTCAGAAGTTTTCTGGGTGGTAATGGAACGTTAAGCATCTATTTAAAATCTTGCATACATTATATACATATATTTCTTACATCTAATATATAACTTAAAGAAAATTTATATTATTTAAGCATAGCGACCTTTTTCAATTTCAAAGATGAGCTTAAAAAGTTCATGAAATTGAAATTAATTTTACTTAATACAATTTTTCATGTTAGTAGCTAAAAATGTTTGAAAATTTTAATACTTATTAATTTTTCCTTTAAGTTACGTTAATATCAGCTGATGCATATTTTAAAGTTACAACTTTAATATAAAATCGGAATCTAAAATATCACATAACAAGACAAATGGTTGTATTTTTATTAAAATATGGGGAGATAAATCTATATTAGTAACATATTTGTATTTATTTAAGTCACTAATATTTATTTAACAGTGTGAAATGTCCTCAAATGTACAAATAAAAGAAAAATCATATTTTATCGGATATATTTAATACTTTAAAAAACATAAAAGTATATAGTAATCAAAAATATAAATTTTGTTTTCCATAAAATAAATATACCCTGTTAGGTAAGCAACTTTTCAAATTATTTAATATTTTTCTGATGATAAGGAAAATGCATTCACATAACTTTCAAGAAATTATAGTACATATAAAATTTAAATAATACTGTTTAATGAAGTTCTTAATTATCACTATTTTCATTCAAAAAAAAGTCTTATCTTGAAGAAATGGATGTATAATATAAAAAACTAATCGTAAGGACGTCGAAGACACATAGTAAGAGCGTAAAAGAGAGAAAAAATTGTTCTCATATCCCTTAAAGCTCGACACTAAGGTGACAATTTTGACAAGAAAATTACCCCGTTTGTATCATTTTCCATCACATGCCTAAATGTGATGCTGTGATTGGCCATATCAGTTCAAAATAAGGCCGCCTTCACAAATCAACATTCAGTTGCTTTTTGATCAAAGTGGTTTATCTGCCGTCATTTTTATGCTTAAAATTATACTTCCAAAATGACTTTCATATTTGTCTATTTAGTTAATATTTTTAGAAAAGCATTGTAAAATTATATTCCAGCATTTCTTATTTTACTGCTTAAATTTTTTTTGTTAAAATTTTTAAATGTTTTGTAATAATTTTACTGGATATGATTTTTTCTGTAAACATATTTAGTTGCTTATCTTAGCATACTAAACTAATCAGTCAAAGACATGTTAGCTTTGAACACTTTTCTCAAATTGTTATTTTATTATACTGTTTATTAGAATATTTAGACTTCATAATAGGCCGTGCTAGCCTAGTGGATAGGGGATTGACCTTCTGTCCAGAAAGGCTGGGTTCGAGGACGCCAAAGTCCCACCGAGTACATACTATATACGTGCTCATTAAAACTATCGAATCGAAAATTCTGTAGTCGATTGTTGAGCAGTTACCATGGGTATAATGGTCTGGAGAAAATCCCCCCTCCAAATCAAAGTCAAAATTGGTGAAAGTTTATCCTCAAGTGGTGCCATCTATTGGAGGAGTCTTAGAGCAAAGACGTACTTTCACCTTTTGGTGCTTTGGTTAAAACGAAAGACGTACCCTTCTGACTTAATTTTTCATAGCTGTCGGCTAGCAAACTTGGTTTGTCCAAGTGTCATAAGTAACAACAACAACATTTGTAATAATTAATTTAAAATTGAGAAACAATGCGTTTGATGGCAAATTCATTTTCTTTTTAATTTATATGAACTAAAAAAAGTTGCTTAGTTATATTGGCACTGCGAGAAATTATATTAATGATCAAAAATCATTATAGGCATTTGAAAGTTCAAGGGCAGTTTACTTACATGAAGGCTTGTCATAAATATTGATAGTTATCCATGTGTTGCAAGGGTGGAAGTCGTGAACAATCTCAAGTACCCACTATGGCAAGGGTACTTTTCTTAACTACATTGTGTATTTCATTTAAAGTTCATTATTTTGTTTCTTAAGCATATTATAGTTTATTTGAAATTGTTAGTTAAAAGCAAAATCTATTGCTTACTTTCTTAGCATGTTTATTACTTTTCTATTTCTATTCTGTAGAAGTTGAAGCACTTAAAATAATTTTATTAAAAATTCTTGTTTTCAATATTTATTCAATGCATATTCTGTAACTGTCATCAATTGAGCAATTGAATGAAAAGTGTTTTAGACTAGTGTGATACTTCTTTCCAGAAGTCTGATCACATTCATGTTCTATACTTAAGGGCAATTTGTGTCAATAATGCTTTAGTTCTTGAAGCATGCGATCCAAATTTCGAAGAAGGCAAAAAGAGTTATAAGCCACATTCTCATAAATGTAAACGTGCATCAACGAATGCAAATAAATATAGTACATTAAAACTTTGCTTATATGTGTAAATATGATTCTTTCTAAGTTTGAAAAGGATTAACATTAAATTTTAAAAGGTTTTATTTGCAGTCCCTAAGTTACAATAGTAACGTGTCACATAGTGTGAATTTGCCTTTAAGATTGTATCGTATTTCATAAGTAAATGGCAAAGGTTTAAGTAAAAGAGATACAATTAGGCTTGTATTAGTTAAGACTTTACTTAAAGAACAAAATGCTTCAATATCAACTTCTATTTCATAGTTAATTTTAGTTTGTATTTTTCCCTTTTGTGGTATGAAAATCTGAAGTTCACTTGAATAGAGAATTATTTGTTATGTTAGTAATTTTGACCTATTTGATGGCTAAATCATTGCGATTGTCTTAAGATAACAGTCAAAAAAATTTAATAATTCCATTAGAATGCTATAACATCTGCATCATTTCTTAATTATGCCTAATTGTTAATTTTTCGATTAAATATATTTAATATGCCTGAACAGAAATTATCTAGTATATCTTAATTAAATATTTTAATCAAAGCCATATTATTCAATAAAAATGTAATGATGTAATAACTTTTAACATTATTGCGAAGAGATTATGTATCAATTTTTAAAAATTTCTAATTATGTCATAAAAGATAAATCTTATCGTTTAATTCGATCTTTGTTTTAAATATAGGACTTAAATCAAAAGAGTATCTCAAATTACCTTTGAACTTCACATTCATTTTTCAGAAATACTCGCAATTATAATTCACGTATTTATCCCCAATGAGAGACTTTTAAAAAAAACCATGGCTCCCTTGATCGTTTGTAAACTCCAGAAAATATCAACTTTCATGAAAGCTAGTTTCCGACCTCCATTTTAAATTGCTCAATTAAGTCATGAAGCTGGGAAAACAACATATTGAGTCGGCATTTTTTCCTTTGGCTACCGCCTCTCAGTAATTCAATGTCAACAATTTAAAAATTCACCTGCCGCTGGTTGGAAACTAGCTCAGAGAAATTTTTCACGCAGTGGAAGTTGTAGTTACTACTTGCAAGCGATTTGAACACTGGCACTAAAGATTTAATTTGTAAATTAACATGCTTCAGCTTCATATAAGCGTCATAATAAATTTATTCAGTTCATCTAGCTTGGAAAGTTTGCTTAGTTAGAAAGTGTGTACAAAAGATATTTTTAAACTCAACATCAATTATCTACAATGATGTAACTTGAACTTCGATAATTTTCGTATACATGCATTAACGGCCTTAGAAAATTTGATTTAATACTACCTTGTCGTGTTGTTTATTAGCTGTACTGGGAATTAGGGAGGTGCATAATTTGTATTGATTAGATATGTCATATTTAAATTTATTGTGTTGTAATTTTCAATTTAAATTGGGCTATTTCGCTCTGCTCTAAAATGGAATTATCAGAGGTCTTCAAGTACATTTAAAAGTATTAAACGCTTTTGAATATCTCAGCAATGTTTGCATCAAAAATCCCTTTATTTTACTTTCTATCCCTATTCAAAAACAAATGAATTAAATACATCATGCACGTTTAAACTATTTAAAATATTTTATCTAAGCATAAGTAAATGTTACGGTTACAGTCAAATCTGTTTTTATGCAGTACGAATACAAAAACATAAAAACAGTGTTATAATGCCAACACACACATATATTGGATTTTATATGTACTATGTAAATAATCGTACATAAATCTTACAGAAAGAAATCTCTTAATAAAGAACCGTTGAAAGTTGGTTTGACTGTACTTAGTTTTGAAAACTATAACTTTATAAGGGTTGTTTATGTTTATAAATATGTGATGTACAACAGAACTGATTTGACTGATTAGTGATTTGACGGATTAGTGACTGATTATAAAAGTTTAAAGAAACTATAAATCATTACAAACTTCTATATATCCATGCTTCACGAACTAATCAATCCAACATGCTAATAATCTGTTAATCTCAGTGCTAACCATAACATTAACTGCTCGTCAAGTAAAAATATGAAAGAGAAATTAATTATCTTTTTGTACAAAAATTTAATTTGTGTAATTTACTTTTGATGTTGAACTTTGATCATGAAGAAGCAACACAAGAAAATAAAAATTAACTCACTTCCTATGAATTTTGTTGAATTAAAGAAAAATAATATGAATTAGAATAATATTTTATGTCTTTGTAATTTTCTCTTATTGAGAACTAATATATATTTAATTAATACATCCTTATATAATTTTTAATTAAAACAGTTATATTAATACTTAGAAAATTTGAAAAATATGACCACCACAATAAGGTACTTCAGAATACTTGTTGAACTTTTTATTATTTTTCTATCAGTCGTTTTTGTTCTTTGGAAATAGACTAAAAACAATATCAAAGATTAAGCGAAATAAATTAAAAGAAATACGAAATCTCTTCGTACATTTAGTATTAAAGTGTCGCAAAGTTATAAAATATTTACATTAAAACATTCTTAATTTTTATTGTAACATGTTAGATAAAGAGATCGTAAATTTGTTTGTTTCCTAATTAAGTGTATGTTAATGAAATTAATATAATATATTTAAGTATAATATGATATATTGAATTTAATGTGTAAGAATAGTACCAACATATATATATATATATATATATATATATATATATATATATATATATATATATATATATACACTACTGGCCATTAAAATTGCTACACCAGGAAAGCGGCACACCACACACGTGAAATTTGCATAACAGGTAGAACTTGCTGTGTTATGCAAATGATTAGATTTTCAGCGCATTCATACAAAGCAGGCGAAAGTAGCGACATCTACAATGTGTATAAAACCAGAGATTTGACAACAGTTTTCTCATACTCAATTTCCGTTTCAACGTTGTTTTCGGCAAAGAAAGGTGTTGTAATGCCTCGTGTAAGAAGAAGAAATGCCTATCAGCACGTGTCTGACTTTGATCGATGAAGGATTATAGCCTACCGGTATTGTGGTTTATCGTACCGCAATATTGCTGCTCGCGTCGGTCGAGACCCCATGACTGTTAGCAGAATATGGAATCGATGGGTTCAGGACAATCATACGGAACGTCATGCAGGATCTCAGCGACCCCCCATCACTAACAGCAGAGGAGACAGACATCTTATCCACATGGTCACAAGAGATCGTACAGCCACGTCACGAACCCTGAGTCATGAAATGGAGTCATTTGCAAGGCAACAAGTTTCTGCTCGAACAGTTCAATGACGTTTGCAGCAGCATGGATTGTCTGCACGGCGACCATGGCTTCTGCTACCATTGACGCAATGTCACAGACAGGAGCGCCTTCAATGGTGTGATCAACGACGAACCTGGACGCGGGAATGGCATCACGTCATCTTTACAGATGAATCTCAGTTCTGTATACAGGACCATGATGGTCGCATTCGTGTTTGGAGGCATCGTGGAGAACGCGCATTGCCAGCTTGCATTGGACATTACCATACTGGCCCATCTGCTGGAGTGATGGTATGGGATGCCATTGGATACACGTCTCGATCACCTCTTGTTCGCATTACCGGTACTTTGAACAGCAACCGTTACATTTCCGATGTGTTAAGGCCCTTGGCTCTGCCCTATCTTTCAGGCCTCCCTAATGCTTTGTTTGAACAGGATAATGCACGACCGCATGTTGCCCGTAATGTTCTGAACTTCCTTGATACAGAACAGGTTCGACTGTTACCCTGGCCAGCATGTTCTCCTGATCTGTCACCAATTGAGAACGTGTGGTCAATAGTTGCCGAGCGATTGGCACGCCATCACTCACCATCCACTACTGTCGATGAACTGTGGCATAGTGTTGAAGCTGCATGGACTGAGATCCCCGTACATGTCATAAAATCTCTGTTTGACTCCATGCCTAGGCGGATAAATGCTGTTATTGCAGCCAGAGGTGGCTGCTCTGGGTACTGATTTCTCAAGATCTATACATCCTAATTTCCTGTAAATCTAATCACTTGTTTTTTCCACTATAATATATGTGTCCAATAAATATCGTTCTGTTATTTGCATTCCTTCTTATATATATATATATATATATATATATATATATATATATATATATATATATATATATATATATATATATATATATATATATATATATATATATATATATATATATATATATATCATATTGGGCTTTCATTAATGTATATTAGCTCTATGCTTTTTTTTTCTGTTGGGATCTTCATATAGAATTTTGCTTGATAAAGAATTTAATTTATTTATGATGAATATCAGTTTAATTTTTGCTGCTTCGTACATAAGTTAATGGCTAACCTATTTGTGGGCTTTTTCCGTATACTGTTCACGAATATTAAACATATGTTTCAGTATATAAATTTTTTTCTTGCAATGGAAAATTGCAGTTTGAACACGGGGACATTTTGATATAAATATGTCACGTTATTACCATTGGTCAATTTGTTTTGCCACGCGCTATTTTTTTTAAATCACGTGTGTTAACTGCGCTGTTTTAAAGAGTTTTAGACTAAAATGTACTAAATAAGAAATAATCTAAATTCAAAGTTGTGTCGTAGAAGCACGGGTTTAATCAACTTTCTTCAGTTTAACAACGAACTGTGTGTATTGAATGTTGGTTTTATCAAAGCTCTTTTATCACAACGTGAGTTGAGATGTTTACTGGGTCTTTTCCCTTCGAATAAAGACGTTTATCTATGAAAAGTTCTTTGCAATGCACACAATAGTCATGTGACATTCATCTGTATTTACACATTCACGAATTGTCAAATTTTCTTTTTACGAGTTCAAAATATCCTTTATTATTTTGAAGAAAATATAGCACAAAAAGTAAAATTATATCTTAAAAAAAGTATAGGGTGCAATTAAAATGATATATATTCCCCCGAAAATATGAAACTTTAATATCATATTTCTTAGGCAAAAACGTAAAAATGAGCCTTCAAAATAAAAGCGAGACAAAAAAGAAAGGTGATGGGTCTGAAAATTAAGGGTAATTAAATCATAAAAGAGTTTAAGCATGAAGCTAAAAAAGAGGCCTTTATTAGGGTTAATTACAGCACACTATTTTTTCCTTCATGGATTGTAAGAAGAGAAGTAGGCAGAAAGGTTAAGAAACAATACCCTCTATGCGGCTTCTGGCGCATAGATATAGAGAAAAATAAACGGATAAGATTTTTCTTGAATGAATAAAGAAAGAAGGGTGGTTTTTCTAGGATGGGGCATAGAAATAAATGCTGCTCAAGAAATATTTAAAATTGCCTCGAGACCAGCTTCCTGTCCCTTACGGAAAGCTTCTCTTGATAGGAAAAAAGTGTTTGAAACGCAAGACTAAATTGGATATCTAAAGTGGATATCCTCAAAAGAAAAATTGGTAAAAGTTAAATTGGAATTCAATTTTTAATTTCAAGAACGAAAATTGGTTGGAACTTAGTTTTTATCAGTGTAAATATTTCAATGTACACGCTGAAAAAGGGAGTAATATTTGTAATTGAAAAGATTTTTTAGTTTGTTCACACATAATATAAGAGTTATTAGTACAATAATTGTTATTTCAATGTGCAAAATTAGTTTTATACAATATTTACGATGTGAGATTACACATTATTATAGACCAGTTTTTAAAAAATAAGTTATGATATATCTTAGAATCAAAATCTTCAAATCATGAGAAGAACTCTATACTTCAAAACATCAATTGTAATTCCTTTTTATTTTTAATGTTGTTATAATTATGGTGGAAAGATTTACAAGAAATGTTTCGAAATGAAATTCAAAAAATTTTGTCACAGTATATTTTTAACCTTTATCAATCACAAAATTAAATTCGTACTATAATTTAAAATTATTATTAAAAGAATATGAAACAGACATGTGTTATCTACGAGCAGGATTTCATAAAATCTGTTATAAATGATTGAGGTAAATATTTTCTTCCAAGTTTTATAAGCTAAATACAGAACAGTAATGTTCCAGCATTAAAAATATTTTTTACTTAAAATTTTCGACAAACCTTTTAAGAATAAGATTGGATACACTCGAATAAAGAGATTAATTTTTAACGGGATTTATATTCCTAATAATGTTATTAATTAACTTTTCATTGAAATTTGGATTTATTATGCATACATTTTATTTAAATTAAAATATTTATACCTTAATTTAAGATATAAGACAAATGCCATTATATACCGTATTCTTTTTTTATCATACGTAAAAAAGGGAACTATTATGATTATCACGATTTGCAAATTTCAAGAACACTAAGCCATATTAAACCTATGTTTAAAAGTCATTAAACTTGATAAGAATTAAAATTTCATTTCTTTGATTTTATAAAGTATGGTTCTTCATATATATATATATATATATATATATATATATATATATATATATATATATATATATATATATATATATATATATATATATATATATATATATATATATAAAACTTTAAAATTCCATATATTACAGTATATCCGAAATTCCATAAAAACCCTGTTAAATTTCGGTTCATTACATGTGGATGCAGCACTTATACAGACAAATTTGGTAATTTATTTTCTTATTATTTAAATATAATTTTAAATAACATTACTAATTCAAATAATACATGGATAATTAAGAATAATAAACCTATCATTGAATTTATTTCTGCCAATAAAATTAATATTGTTTCCACTTATGATTTCAAAGATTTATTCACCAGTATTCCACTTGAAAAACTTTTTGATCTTATTATGTTTTATTTTTATGATTTTAATTCAATATTGGATATCGATATAAAATTTTGGAAAGACCTTAGTTTATTTTGTGTTTATAATAATTATATTTCTTATAGAGAAAATATTTATTTACAAGTTAACGGCATTCCCCAGGGTTCCAAATTTTCAACTATATTAGCAAATTTATTTTTAAACTACTATGAAAAATCATTTATTATACAAATGCCTTTTGCTTACAGATATATTGACGATTTTATAATTTTTAACTGCCTATTATTTGATAAAATTTACAATAATATATATCCTAAAGAATTAAAATTAATGAAAACTAATATTGATAACTTAAAAACTGAATTTCTAGATATTTCAATTACGATAAAGGATAACCACACATTTACTGACATATATGATAAAACTAATAATTTTAATTTTAAAGTTAATAGGCTAATTTTCTGGAATTCAAACATTTCAATTAAAATTTATAAAAATATTATTTTTAATCAATTTAATAGAATATACAATATATGTAATAATTTAAACAACATCAATAAACAAATAAATAGACTAGAAAATATTTTAGCTCATAATGGCATTCCAACTAAATTTATCAGACACTATTTGGCTAGTAGAGCATTGCTTATAAGAATGAAGTAAGGCGTAGTTCTATACTGCAGAAGGGTCACCCAAGCCTTGAAGGTCTTATAAGAAGCTTGAAATGCCGATAGTGTTTACACTTAGTTGCTAATTTATGTATTTGGTGAGGTTCTTGCAGATTTGGACTTGTATTTGGATATGGTTTTAATTTGATTATTATGGATTAAATGTATTTTGGCAACATTGGATTTTGACTTATATATTTTAGATTAAATTCTACTTTTCTTTTATTCTGGCTTGATATTTTGGTTTGAACTTTTGGTATGGCTTTGGGATGTACTGGCTTCTTTAAGACTGTCTTGGGCCATTGCAGAAAAGCCATAATTTGTGCCAATGTGGTCAACACCCCCTGAAGAAGCTGGCCATATTGGTACTTCATTCCATTTTATATCTTTCTTTGATATTTTCCTTGAAATTCAAGTATTTTCAATGTATTGTTTTCCATTTAGTATTTTCAATGTATTGTTTTCCATTTAGAATTTTCAATGTACTATTCTCCATTTGGCATTTTTAATTGTATTGTATAAAATATACTATTAACTATATATATATATATATATATATATATATATATATATATATATCCATTTAATATTTTCAATGTATTTTTCCATTTAGTATTTTCAATGTACTATTCTCCATTTGGCATTTTTAATTGTATTATATAAAATATACTATTAACTATGTGTATATATATATATATATATATATATATATATATATATATATATATATATATATATATATATATATATATATATATATATATAACTATAAAAATAAGTTTTTAAGACATTAAATAGCTTAAAAAATATTTTATCTAGCTTTTCATGAATTCGTTTTTTACTTAACTCTTAAAACCGATGAAATCTAGCAAAAAATTTACTCTCATAATTTTTCTACTAACATTAAAAATATATATGCAACCGCATTTCCTGGCACTCAATTTTCCTTACTTGAAACCCACTGAGAAATGCGCAAGATGGAAATTATATACGTTGCGCCCTCCTCCGTTATGTGAGTAGTTTAGTTGACAATGTCCCATTTCTGAAACAATAAACGTTAAAAGATCGTTTGCGGCTTCATAATAAATTGAAAAGTCCGCCGACCTCAGGCATTTCAGTGGGGAAATTGTCCGGCGACGCGACAAGTTCAGCTGTTGAATTATTATTCGGATTCCCGCTATATATAATACATATTTTAGAAGACCATTTATACAGCATTAACTCTGTAGTTTTTAAAAATTCATGAAAAGATAATATTAATCGTTTGCTCTGAATAAAACAGCTCAGAATATTTAATAATTGAGAAATTTTGCAATACATATACGTTATTTTTTTACATATCAGCTGCAGGTTAAATATCTCTAATTCATTTCGTTGCGAAATGTATTTCACATAGAATAACAAGGTCAAAAAATCAATATTTATTTCAAAAATGCTCAAAAGAATGTCAATGTTTATTCTTTTTTCTGGAATTAAAACAAATTTGAAAGTATAATGGCATTTAATTTTGTTTATGTATTTAAATACGAATTTTATCGAGAATAAACATTTCCTCTGACTTCTAAATGATATGGTGTTTTTTCAGAAATGTGCAGTTAATTTATGAAGTTGTAAATTCACATGAAATGAATTCTAGTATTTTTATGAATCTTTACATCTGTGGAAAATATTTTCCAGATTTTCCAAACATTAATTCATTTAAGCCATTTATAGTATTAAAAACTTTCAAACATTTCATAACCTTAATATCGCTATTGCAAATCACTTGACCTTGATATTTTATGTTTTTATTCGTGTTAAGGAGAATAGTTTCCAAATATTAATAAAAAGAATAAACAATAAAAATAAAATTTGCGTTATTAAGAATTTAATAAACTTACATAGAGAGATAACGTTTTTAAAAGTTATTCATGAAATGCTTCTATCAATGTCATTGGCCCAATAGAAGCTTCGTGATATTTTCTTGCTGCTAACCTGCTTGTTCACAAATCCTTTTTACAGATTTTTCAGAATTTAATATTCTTTTATTAGGTTGTCGTTTCTTTTGCTCAGAAACAATCTTTAATTGAAACTTTATTCTATAATTTTGATTCTGAACGTTTTGTAAAAACTTTAAAAAGCAGAAAGATTTCTGATTAACTTTTGAGATTTTGAAGAAATCTTTTTTTTCATTTTGTATTTTGACTTTTATCATTATGTGATCGAAATGTGTATCAGAAAATCTTACGTTTTCGAAACATCTTGCTACAAAATAGATCCGTATGTTTTTTACTTAGATCAAATTTCTTGAAGGTTACATTCGTAAACCCAGTCGCCTTAAAATATGTTATTAAATTCATCAGTAATCAGGTTTTATTTGAGACTTCTTTAGCTGATTTCGGATCATACGTTATTTCCGCATTAGAAAAAGACAGACATCATATCACTGCCTTATTGTGTGTCTCGTTACATTTATAGAATGCTGCGCAATATTAGAAAAACAATGCAACAATATTGTAACAATTTTTTAAAAAAATAGACAAATGAGATCTTAAAATATAAAGTAATTCTTTTTTTATTTTAATCATTATTAAAATTAAGATGAGATGATAGATCCTTTGCGCAGGAAAGATTACAGTTCATAATTGAAAATAAGCTGATTGGTAGCTGAGTGGTTAGCTTTCAGGACTCCTAGGATGTTGGTCCTAGGTTCGATACCGGGTTTGGGCATTGATTTTTCTTTATCTCTGTTTCTCTGCCCTTTCTTATGAGAGGCTGTATGAAATTGGTCCTCCATATGAAAGGATTTGTGGTGGTATGGCGTGAGTAATGCTACTTGCCTCCGTAACTTGGTTCACTAGTGCCCTCCGGGTAATGATACATGTGTAACAATTTTTCAGCCTTGTTATGGCGAAGAGTTAGCTATCTAGTTTCCGCCGTTATTAAAAAAACTGCAAATAAAAATCTAGGTGAGTAGGGATAATGTTATGTTCCATAATACTTTTCTGACTAAATGATTAAATCTTAGATATAAGTCCAAATTCTTCTTCCAAAAATATTTTTTATGTTTAATTTTTAAATATGTTGAACACTAATCGCTGAATGCTGCATTTTTTGCTTTCTGCATGATGTTCTGCTATAATAGAACCCTCAATAAAAATCTATCTTTGTTGTTGTTGTCGTGTGCCAGCTAGACTGGCATATGGCGTGCGCTGCTCCACTTTTCCAACTGAACCATATTTAGGTGTGGAGCCCTTTGTACACACATGCCATAGGTACCCGTTCATAGGGTAGGCAACCACTCACCACCCATTTATACACAAAGAAAGGGCAAAGACAGGATGGATAGAAAGAGAAACTACATCTGTGCCCAAACTGGGATTCGAATCCAGGAACTCCCTATCTGCAGTCAAGCACGGTGACCACTAGACTAGTCGGGTGGCTATATCTGTGAAAAACTTACTATTAGTTGCAACAGGCTCTGGATGTGGATAGTTATTTCTTTGTTAAATAGTCGGTTGTTGTAAGCTAAGCACTGCATGGCATCTATAACAGTATTTTATTATTCTTATTTAACAAAAACGACAAACTAAACCCCAAATATAAATTCCATTAAAAATTGGAGGAAATATAGAAATCATAAAAATTCTTGATTCCGACAGTTTTTCTCGTCATATTTATTAACTATAACTTCAGATTATAAATTGATAAATTATTTGTTTTACAATATATAAGAACTGCATTTAAAAATGCTTTATAACCAAACATTCATGCGAAATTTTAAAATGAAAGGGATTACTTTTCATAAAGTATATTATGCATATTCAGTTTAAATATCTGGGACAATTAATTTAGCTTTCTTTTTTTTTTCTCTCTTCAGATTTCCTCCGGATATCTTTTTTGGGAATTTCCAGTTTGATAATTTGCTAAAAATTCTTCAAATGCAATAACTTCATTATCTTGAAAAACAAATAAAATGTTATTTAACAGAAACAAATCGAGCCCGATTCGCTACAACTTTAAAGAGTCGTGTAAGCACCAACACTTTCCCTAAACCATCCATTTTTCATCATCCATCAAAACAAGCTTCAAAAATAGATCTTCTTTTCGCCTTTTTTGAGACAGAATTCGAATAGAAATTCAATCTATCAAATTCTGAATGTCAAATCACAGAGCTATCATCAGTAAAGCCTACTCAATAGTTAAATTACGTGGTAGTGTCATCTGTTTTCAATTTCTAAGTTTATGGGGAATTGATGTGGGAAAAATATTTTTTTCAAACATTTGTGGATAATTCTAGTATTTTTCACGGTACGATAAAACGTCATAGCATGGACTTGCGGTTATTAGTTTATAACCATATTTTCTTTTTTAAATTAAAAAATAAATGAAATAATATGTATATTAAAAATTGTATAATGTAAATTCTTGACGTTTTTTTAAAATATATATGCTTATATCTATTTAATTTTTACTAAATTGTGTCAGAATATAATATATTTTACGTTTATAGATACAAATTTGAAATTTCAAAATCATTAAAATATTTTTTAAAAGTAGTAAAAAGAAAAAAATAAACATTTTTACATTTAAAATGGCAAATTAACTTTTTCTTCTATTGTTTTAACGTTCACTATAGCTGAAAATGAGTTATTAAATGCGATAAAAAAGGCAACTTTATGAAATAAAAGAAAACATTTTTAAAAAGTTGTAAATTCTGCAAAATTAACGAAAATGATTCTAGTAGCAATTTTTGAAATAAAGGATTTAAAACATATTTCAAATTATAATTAGAAAAAAAATAACTTTTTTAAATCATCATACTATGAAAAAAATACTAAAAAATTAACTTAAATAATTTTTTGAAAAATATAAATAAAAAAAACTAAAAATACAATTAATTTACTTTTACTATTGGCAAAATAAAGGATAGGGGTTCATATTTTAATTAAAGAAAATTTAATTAAAAAATTATGAATAAAATTAACGATATAGATCCATTATTTAAGAACAGTGAATGTTTGATATAATCATTTATTGAAACTTAATTTAATACAAGATGAATGAATCTTTAATTACTAAATTAAATACTAAATATATGGTAGTCAAAATTTGTAGAAAAAATTAAGTTTTATTATAGTACTGATACAAATAACTTATAGTATCAAGTGATACAATGAGTTGGTTATATCATATTTGTTCAATATTTTTCTTTACAACAATAATGATATTCTGCAATCGGGGTAAAAGTCTACATCCAACTATGTAACAAATACATTATATCAGTTCCTGGTTTATAGAACTTTGTTGTGATAAATTGATTTGAAATTTCTCATTATCATCTTTTATTCCGGATGCGAAAATCTATAATCTTTTGCAATATACAAAATGAAATAGAATCAAATTCACAGAGTATAAGGTGAATAATCAAATCCATTAAAGTGTATCAAATAGTTCAGAACAATCATCTTATCAACAGAAAGCTATTCAAAAAGGAAATAAATAAATGATGAAGGCAGGCTACATTTTGAATGAAATTGTTATCTTATTGATATCTTTCTTTATTAGCACAGTTGTTTACAAATATCTGATAAACAGAGTGTACAGTATGGAATTATACATAAAAATATCAATTAGATTTCTCAATCAAATACACGAGTAATGCGATTTTTTAAACAAACATCGCATAGCCGCCGTCCAAAAAAGAAATTGTCATAATATCATACCTATATTGTGTGTAATATCTATAAAAAACACTGAATTATGACTGAATTTGCCATAAATTAAAAATTTTTGCTTGACAAAACACTGTGTGCAACAATTCCGTCAATTCGTGTCAATATTATTAACAAATATTCATAAATATTGATTCTTAATTACAATTTATTTCATTAAAGTTTACAAGAACTATTAACTTCAAATAATACTATGCTTGGTTAATGATATTCGCAAACATACTTATTACATATTTTGAAATGTTTAAATTTATTTCCGTATGCTGTGTTTTCAAAAATTATGAGTTCCCCCAAAAATATAATTTGCGTTTGATTAAAATAAAAAACCTAAGATTTCTTGTTTCATTTTAAGAAAACAAATTACAAATATTGTTCATGCTTATGATTTTCGGAATAAGTTTACTTTTTCTGTGCTCAGTTTAGAGTTTTATAAACAAAGTTTTTCTATTGAATATAAATTTCACTCTAGCTTCATTTTTTTCTTCTTGATCAAGCAAGTCTTCAACTCCTAAGTTTATTTGTGAAACACCAAACGATCTTTAAAAATGACAAAAGGGATAACTGAGGAAAAAAATCGTTTGCTGTAGCACGTTGCCGTTACTTTTAAAAAAACTCTGAAAATTAAATCCAGCAGCCACCAATCTGATTTTTTTTTCTAAAAAAAAATTCTTTTTCCTTTCCTATCAGGTTTTTTCCTCTATTTAAGCTGGCTTAATTAACAATGGTACCCATGAGTTTGTGGATGCTACACTTACCTGGTGTGTATCGAGTTAGAAAAAAAAGACTTTTTATACTAACGCAAACTCATTTTTTTCTATGGAATTTAATCATTCGTAAAAAGTTTAGTTTTGTTCTGTAAATTGGTTTCCGTTTCCTATTTTCTTAACCGTTGACTTAATGTTTAAATGTTTATTAAATAAAATTAAGAAAATATGTTTTTTTCCCCATTCCCCAAAGGAAAATTTCTTTTTACCTTCATGGTACCTAATTTTTGTTGCCATATTTTTTATTAATATATAATAATTTAAATGTCAAAAACACCAGCTATTTTTTATTATTTTATGAAACATAGCGTTTCATAAAATAATTAAATTAGATTCATGTTAAGAAATTAAATTGTATTTTGAGTATCATATAATCTAATTAAGCATACGATTTTTTTTCCAAATTATATATGATATAAGATTCACATACAGAATTTTCCTAATTACTTTATAAGGTATTTATGAAGGAATATGTTTTTTCTTCTAAGCCATTTATATTTTAATTTTTTTATCCATGGTTAAATTAAATTTGTACCTAAAGAAATCCTTACATTGTTTAGTTATTCTTAACGGAAATCTCTAGCGTAAAATGTATATTTTTTTAATAAATAAAATGCAAAATAAAATATGAAAGGTATCACATCTTAAAATTACATTTATTCTAATTAGAAAATTATTTTTATGTTTTGAAAAATCTAAATGTGTGTAAATTAAACTGAAATGAAAATAATCATATAATTCATGTTTTTTAAATCATAACTAATATAAAGCAGCTTTTTATATTTGTTAAAAGAGATATTTATCAAAGAGATTTATTAAAAGAGATGTTTCATTAATAAAAATTAAATTTTAAAACTAAACTATCTTTTTAAAAGCAACAGTTAAAAATTTAAAACCTAATTATAACTGTCACATATTTAATGTCTGAAATTATATTATACAAATGTATTTAAAAATAATTCAGTGCATTTATATTTTCTATGTTAAAAGTAATTATTTCGAAATAAGTAAAATTGTTCAAACTAGTCCTTAGGAATCAAAAAAAATATGCCAAGTATGAAAATATATTCAGAAAGAGGCCCTTTTGGGATTTGGTTTGAGGGAAAACAATTCTCAAATGATCTATTTGAAAAATATTTTATGTAAAAATAAAAATTTGCTAAAAATTTTCTTTTAGATATTTTATTTAAAACTGTTTTTAGCGATAAATATTTTTAAAAAATTTTTTTAAGAAAACTTGTATAAGTTTTCTAAGAAATAGAAATTTTAGGAAAATGCATTAGTAAAAAACGTGAAAATGAAGAAAGAATTTGCAGTATCAACATATAATGAAACTTTCATGCAATTTAAGCGAATATGTACGGTATGTAAATTAAAATATGTATTGTGTAAAAGAATAAATACAGTATCATACATTCTACAAGAAATAATATTTTCTATAAGCTATTGAGAAATTAATATCAGAGATCTATTAATAAGAGGAGTATGTAAAAGCTGTTACAATATGTATGCATTACAATAACTTTATAGATGTCAATTTTATTCGTATGTTTGATTGAATAAATATATTTCTCACGATTAGTACACTTAATGACTGATATTGACAAAAATCACTTCTAAACATAATATACGATCTATACCTATACGATTATATCTTCAATTATTATAAAACTTTTGACTTATTAAATGAACGAGCATGTTGCAAATGCATGATGGTTACAAATTTAACATCTGTAGTACTCTACACAGGTATTGATATTTGGAGCAAAATCAGTACAAAAGCATTTAATAATCATTTCTCTCGGCATTAGATATTAAAAGATGGGTCACATAATGTAATGTGGCTATGCAATTTTATGATAATCGTGAAATTTGAACATATATCAATATTTTATTTAAACTAAAAGGAAATATTAAATTGCATTTAGATGTTGTTGAATATTGTTTACTTTTGAAAGTTGCTTCGCAGCTCCATTTTAAATTTTTATTTCTTTTCAAGAAAAGAATACTATTATAAAATTCTAAGAAATACATATATCATTTGGATTTGGGAGACAATCTGCAGTACCAGCAGCATTTTCTTAAATATTCTATTGAAAATACATGATTTTATCGTTCATTTTATTTTAAATATACCAATTCACCTTATATTTTCATTATTCTATTATAATATCTATATTTTAAAGTAAAATTCTCATTATTATGCCCATTTAACTTTTAGTTATATCCCAGTAAATTCAAATCATCATACAGCTCGTTGAAAATTATGGAGTAATTGGTACATACACAGAGGGAATTAACACATTTTTAGAACGATTTCGATCAAGAATTTTAAAAAAGTAAATGTTTTGAAATAAGAATTTTTGGCAACAGCTTATTATTTGAAATGAGAAATATCGTCTGTCACTTGTAAATTTATTGTTCTTTCAAAATGTAGCATGTAAACAAACTGTGTATTGAGGGGTATGTTTTTGTGCTTTCCGAAGAGAAATATTCTTATTCCAGGATTCAAAAAAGTTGTGAAATGCATGATATTAAAATTTTAAGTGCAAAATAAGCAACATTATTAATCGGACAGGTAAAAACCGTCAATCATTATTTCTACATGGAAAGAAGACTCCAAACGAATATCCGAAAAAGGTGCGTAATGTTTCAAATGTTCCTAAAGTGAAATCGCTGGTAACAAGAGAAAATCCGTCAACGCAGAAATCAATTGCAAAGTCTTTATATACATCGGTATCAACAATAAATAAAATAATAAATCAAGATTTACAACTTAAAAAAGCTAAAAAACATTATATTCACCAGCTTTTGCCGAGACATGTGGCTCAATGCAAAACATTTTGTAGAATCCTGTCAATGTAAAGAAAGTTTCAGTAAGGGGCTTATGATGATCACAGGTTTCTCCTACAATGGGAAATTAAAAATGAAAAGAGTAGAAAAAATGGTAAAATCAACTCATCATACTATCAGGAGAAGATTTTATGTCTAATATTTACAGAAGAAATTCCACTTCTTTATCCCAAAGACTTTCAAAGAGTGAAACATCAACAAGACAAAGCTACAAATCATATTTCGAAATCTACCACTGAATTCCTTGAAAAAATGAAGACAAATACAGGTATTGCATATATACCTTTTCAACATATTCCTGCGAAGTCCCCTGACGTTTCACCTATGGACTATTGTGCCTTTGGTCTGTTAAAAAGAACTATTTCTAAACACAAACCCACCACAATGGATGGTCCCTGGAAAGTAGTGGAAGAGGAATGGAAAGCAATACCCCTGGAAATTTTACGAAAAGCTCTTATAACATGGAAATCACGATGCAAACTTATAGTCCAGAAAAAAAGCTATCAGATCGAACATTTAAAAAGAATAGTCTTTACATTTTAAACATTAATTAAACGGCCTCAAAATCGTTCTAAAAATGTGTTAATACCCTCTGTATTTGTTATAATTGAAATTCGGATAATTCTCTAATCTTACATCATGATGGCATTTGCCTAATACGAATTGCCAAACATAAACAAATCCTAAATTTATCAAGTTATAAAAAAAATCTAAAAATTCTCCTTTCCAACTAACAAGTTAGAAATGCCATTGGGACAATTAAATCCTTGAGATCAATGTTAACGAAAAAAATTCCCGCAGACGATTGTTGATTTATATATTTTAACGATGATTTTAGGCATTTTATTTAAATTAAATATTCAAGCATTTATTTTATTATTTACTTAATGATCAGAAATTTTTAATTAAACTTAAATTAAAATGTTTCAAAAGCTTAAAAATAGCATATCTAATCTAATTCAATTCCAAAAATTTGTGTTTCTGTGGAGAATTACATAGATTAAAAACAGAATTGACTTGTGTGGTAGAGCAAATGCGAAGCCAGTTACTAATTATTTTATTAACTGCTTTTTATATTTATACATTCAAATGAATTCTTTTTTAAAATATTTAGGAATTAAACTGAATAGATTTTACTAATCGTACTCAAATAATTTTATTTGCAGCGATAAGAATTATTTAAAAAGAATGATGAAGTACATTTCAGAATTAATGGATTTTCACAAACATTTCAGACTAAACCACAAAAAATTAAATTGCAATAAATTTCAATAATTGTCAACACATTCTGACTGAATCTTTTCGGGAAATTTCATATTGAAAAATATGCGTGTTCGAGCATTTTATTTATTCTTATGAAAAGCATAAAGAAATAATTGGCATAATTTCCCATGTAAAGGAATAACTAAAATTATATCATTTTTCTATTTGCCTGATTATAAATATAAAATAAAATTAATAATTTTTGACAGAATTTCGGTCAATTAGCTTAAATTTTTCAAAATAAGTTATTTCAATAAACGGATAGGAGTGTATTTCTTAATTTTCTTTTTGACAATATATTAAAATAAAAGGATTCTTGCATCTAGAAACTTTGATGTTCAATGTAAAGAAATTGTTTTAAAATAAAAGCAATTTTTTTTTCTAAAGCAAAATAGATTATTGGTAATAATTTATATTAATCCTAAAGTTTTGGAAATAACAATTATCAACAAACATGAATATGTGAAAAATAATATACTATAAATGTGAAATAAATATCATTTTCATGAACAACATTTTAAAATTGAAAAATCTCGATTAGTTTCTTGGTATTTTCGAGCGATATAGTTATTCATTTTGGATATTCTACTTATTTGTCCATACATCCAATAGAATATTTTATTAAAGGGCATTTTATAATCTGTGGTAGAACTGCACATTTTGGTAAGAAAATCCAAAGTTCCATATCAGCCACTATTGAACAAATCCTGATGACTGTTGTTTTCTATTTTCTGCAATTTTATCAATCATGGTTCGTGATTGGAAGTTTTCCAGTTTTTCTTCTACATGGTATGAGAATGAAACTCGTCACTCATCAAACAGTTCTTCCTGGAAGAATTAAATGCTCAAATGCCCTACAGCAACATTTGTCTCTAGAGTGATACGTTCGTATATATTTTACACTATCTAATTTAAGTTTATCTTGGGTTAACATTTGAGTGTTTTCCAAGTTTTCTCCTTTGTAACACTTGAATGCGATACAGTATACATGAAATGTCATTCAGAAAAACAACCCATTACATTGGATGTTTATTTTTTAAAAAACGGCGGGGACTTGGGTGACTAACCCTTCGCCACAACAAGGCAGGAAACTGCTACTCATTTGTCGTTACCAAGCGGGCACCTGTGAACCAAGTCACGGAGGCGAGTAGCGTTACCCGCGTCATGCCACCACAGACCCGTTTATAGGGCGGGCCACATTCATACATCAACACACAAGAAAGGACAGAGAAACACAGAGAGATAGTAACATCCATGCCCGAACCGGGATTCGAACCCGGGACCCACAGCTCAAGAGTCAGGAACGCTAACCACTCAGCCATTGGTTGGCTCATTGGATGTGAAGATACAATGCTATAAACCATCACTTCCAATAAGGCACGGTCCTTAAAGATCTAAAAGAAATTTAGAAGGCTGTTTTGTTATTTAGGTAACAACACTATGTACAGTGATTCCGTCTATAGCATTCAAATTAACCCTGACATAAAACTATACTGGATAATCCTTACTTTGAGCAAAATCTAGGCCATTGAACTTTATTAAACTGTAATAAAAATAGAACAAAGGGATATTCGGGATGATGATAAAAGTAGTTGAAATAAAATAAATTTTTAATTTATATATTATTATTTATGAGGCAAGGAAAATATGTATCATATTATATATAATGTGGAATCTATTATTTCTAGATTCATAATCATTATTAAAAGCAAGTAAATCCCAATAAAAGATTTTATTTATTTCCGCTTCTTAAACATACAATAATATAAGAAATCTGATTTATAATTTTTTATACGTAAGCTGAACAATGGCGGAGGGGTTATCGTCCCTCACTTCGAAGCAGTTAATCCCGGGTTTGAATCCTGGTTCGGGCATGGATGTTCCTTTCACTCTGTGCCTGTTTCTTTATCCCCTCACTTTCAAGGTGACGAGGGCACACCCACTGGGTGCCCCACTTTTTAAGAAGCCTTCAAATCCACCCCTTATCGTGCTGAATAGGTATATCATAAGTGAAGCCGGGCATTAGAAAAAATGTGTATTTTTTTTTTTTTTTTTTTTTGCATATTTTAAAATTCTATATTTGTGTTTGTATTTATATGCAAGAAGAAATGTTAAACGCAGGAATTGGTATTTTCAGAAACTTTAAATAAATTATTATTTTTTTCATGCTTTATAGGGTTGCTGAAGTATCTTGCCTCTGATATCCAAACCTGAAAGAATTTGCATTCATTGTAATTTTTACTAAGCAAAAAATATTATTTGCTGTAAAATACTTTTTATTTGTATCTCTACAAAATGTATAACTGTGGAAAATCAATTGTTGTTACTTTACTGTATTTAATTTCATCTTTTTTTCTGACTGCAAATCCGTTATGATGAAAATTCTTTTTGTGGGTCGTAAACAGCGTTTTAACATTTGTTGCCATTTTCTCGGGACAGAATTCATGCATAATGGAGAAGGCCAGAAAGCGAACAATCGCCACTTTATCAAAGACTCTTTTCTGCAGAACAAATTTCGAATAACCAAACACCTCGCGCAATGGTTTGAAGAAAAATATTTTATATATTCTGCCCGCACACAACTCGGTTTGTTAAGATTGCAGACGGAATAATAGCAAAAAGCTAAATTTAAAAGAAACATAAATTGTAGTTAGTTGTTTTTTCAATAATTATTCGCTAATTTTCAGTTTTGAAAGAATTTTGTGTTAAACAAATAACTTCTCTTTAGTTTTCCAGACGTATAAGGGCTTAATTTTTTCTTTTGTCCTAAATTGTCGAGGAAGATTTGATGTTGTCAAAGATGTTTTGCTTTACATATGCAGAGTAGAAGTTATTTGTATCCGATATAATATAAGTAATTTTAAAAATAATAATATTTAAGTAAATTTATCTGTAATAAGAGAAAGAAATCTTTTTTGATGAAGTAAATAAGAGGTAATGTTTGCTTATATTTCTTAAAACATTTAAAATAATATATCTTTTGGCTACATTCAATAGATATTTTTACAATACTCTTTTTCTGGTACTTCACATTTTATCTTGTCAATCATTTTTGCCAAAAATAGTCATCAAAGTTGTAAATTTCGATATTTTTTTAATTTGAATTTAAAAAGCACAGCATTTTATGCATTCATAGAAACAAATAGCTGAAAACATTATTTTAATCCATGTTCCAATTTTAATCATATATTTAAAAATCGCATATAATAAAATAAAAATTAAATAAAGTGTAAATGTCCGATCACATTAAATCGTAAAATTTTGCGCTAAAACGCATTATTTTCCGACTCATTTTTTCCCTCTAAATTGTCGATGGGATAACGCATAAGCACATATTTCCTTTTTCACATATTCATTAAATGTTATAATAAATTTAACCAGAGAGTATAAAAAATTCATTTTCATTTGGATAAGTTAAAACTAATGTTCGCTATATTGCTTTAAATATTCATAAGTAAATATATATATATATATATATATATATATATATATATATATATATATATATATATATATATATATATATATATATATATATATATATATATATATATATATATATATATATATAAATTCTGTACCACAACAGCTCAGGTGAGCCAAGGCATACAGTGATCAGCTCTGTTTTCCTGACCTAGAATCCTGGGGTGCGAAGCATGACTCCCAATTAGGTGGACATGACTCCCAAGCATGCTTGGTACTCAGTTTATCGACCCACTGTAAGGGTGAAAGGCTGACTCGACCTTGCCTAGACGGACAGATATAATTAATATAAATTTATAACAAAATCCTATATTTTTCTAATCACCATGTAGTTTGACTGTAAAGAAAGAAATAAAGTAAAATTATTTTATTATAAATTACTTGTAAATTAATTGATTAAATCTTTAAATCCACTTTCATTTAATTCCATACATTTAAATTTTTTGTATGTATTTATACAGGAACTTTGGTTTAATTATTTATTGAAATGTACTGAAATAGACATATTTTTGTAAATATATTTCATTCTGGAACTGCACTTTTTTAATGGTGGCAATGGGTATGAAAGTATAGATCTATATGCTTGAATATAAACAGAAATAGTTTACAAACATAATTATGTAAAATATGTCATTGGTTTCATGAGAGTGCAATGACGGGTTGTTTATGAACATAAACCTCGCATTAACACTTTTTTCCAAAAAAAAAAAAAAAAGAATTCTCGCAAAATGTCAATGATATTTTCGTTTACTCAATTTAAAATTACACCTATGTAATTAACCAAAAGCAATTTAGTTTTCTGTTATAAACCTAGTCCGAATATAAAGCTATTAAAAACTTGTAGGATTCAATATTATGCAATATTTAAAGTGAACAAAATTGCTCCACCTGACCAGAATTGTCGCATGTGTTTTCAGTCAGTTGAAAATTTAAAATATTTTGTGAACTCTCAACAAATAGAGCATAATTTCAGAAATTTCAAAGGTACAAAATATTTAACAACCAGCAGCAGTTAATAATATGTTTAAAAATGCAATTTTTTTAAAAAAAAATTCCAGTATCCTGATATTTGGTTCATTATTTGAATACTTTTATTTACAGAGTCTGTTATAAACTAACGATTTAATAACTCATTATGCATAATAAGAAAAGAAAGCACAGCATAATAAGAAAAGAAAGCACAGTAATTTTTTTAAATAAAATATATTAGTTCCCCTATTTTTAAGTGACTTTTAAAATTTCTATGCATTCATGTATTTCGATTTTATACTTAATTGTCCTCCAGAAAAAAAACTAAATTTCGTCGCATTCATAAATATAATTAAGAAAAATTATATTCGATGATGCAATTATAATATTTGTAAACTTTCTAACATGTATATATGACCTGAATTATTTTTAATTTTATAAATTTAAGTTAAATGTACACAACACTATCGAAATAATATTTCTATGAAGATTATATATGTATACATATATATATTGTGTATATGTATATATATGTACACATTCATATATAATCTTCATAGAAATATTGTTTCAATAGTGTTGTGTACACATTTAACTTAAATTTATAAAATTATAAATAAATCAGGTCATACATATATATGTTAGAAAAATTATATATATATATATATATATATATATATATATATATATATATATATATATATATATATATATATATATATATATATATATATATATATAATTAATAGTAAATTTTTATACATTTAGTCAAAAACCAAATTGATAATAGTAATCAAATACTACATAGAGAATAATACATTGAAAATACATGGAAAATTCGAAATATAGTAAACAGAGATGGAAGAATGTTCAATAAATAGTTTTAAATTTTAAAGAAAATTGACTAATTTTATAAATATATTATTATCTATTTAGTTTTTGATTAATTTTATAAGAAATTACTATTAATTATATTTTAATAATTCTATTTTAGCTGCTTATACGCTGAATATATTGCTACACATAAGTGTTATATCTATTCTTGTATCTTTCAATTATCGCCTATGATACTACTTCTAATCTTGCTTTATATATATATATATATATATATATATATATATATATATATATATATATATATATATATATATATATATATATATATATATATATATATATATATATATATATATATATAATGATTCAAAGCTCTTTCTATATCATTGAAACTACTCCATAAGCCAAATAGTATTCGAATATTCTTTTTTCTTTTCTCAGAACAGCATTCATTTTTCTCTGGATGTAATATAATACCTTTTTGAAAGTAGAGGAAGAACCCACTACTTCTTCTTTCATTTTCCTTGAATCCTTTTCAAATATATTTTCATTTCAGGCATCCACGTTGTCTGATAATCACAATACCAGCGAAAGAACGCGTTTCGTGGACTTAGGTTTCTCACAATTCTTATCGACTTCATTGCTCCAGAAAGCGGACGAAGTTGGTGAATAAATCAACAACTTAGCATATTGCGACGACACGTTTCTGAATCTCTTTCTTCTAGTAAAGTCTTCACCCGCGGTATTGCATTGGCGTCCTGAGGAAGATTTTAAGTGGAAATGAGGTAAAAAGAATGAAAAGATGAGGGAGATGGAAAAAAAATTCGATGATATATTCTCCTGTTTTAAAAAGCAATACATAGAGCTTCTGTTCATTCTGCAATATACTGGCCCTTCAGTGCATGCACGCGGCTTAGGGTATATTTCCTGCCTATTGCAAAACATTCTCCAACTGCCTACTTTTCTTTGTATGCCAGGCGTATTTCTTAAGAGATCTGTTGAGAAGAGCCAGATGCTCTTTGTGTTCCTTTCACTTATTTTTTTGCCTCCAGTATTTTTTCGGCAAGGGATTTTTCGAACTTTCCTCCTAGCCTATGAGTAAAGCGATAAGAAATGGAAAATCCGGTTCGCTCTGTGTTGCTATTTTTTTGTGGATATAGCTGCCAAGAAAACATATTGCTCGAGAAGGAGTTGAGAAAAGTTTACAATCGTCGCTAAACATCCAACTTTTTCGAAACGCAAACTAAATAATATTTGTTTAAAGCATCCTAAACGCAAATTTGGATTATAGCATTTAAAGATTATCATTACATAACATGAAAGCCATTTTGCATATTGATTTCACTATGTCACTCAAAATTTTTACTTATAATCTAAATATAAGATAATTATTAAACTTATCATTATTTTAATTTACAATGCTTTCGAATAATGTTATCGAATTAAAGCTACTTCTGTTAGGGAAGCTGCAAGCATTTTTTAAGGTATTTAATATTAGTATTCTCACTTATAAAAAAATCTGTTTAGTTTTGCCTCATTAGGGATAACTCTTAAAATTTTGAGTTTAAAACTAATTTATTAAAAAATAAATCAAATGTATGAGGAATAAATTTTTGGATTTAATATATTTTCACTTATAATTATGTTTAAGGACATTTATATTAGTTGAAAACTCTGAGCATCATTAGTGGAATGAATTAAGTTTAATTAAACACTTGTCGTTATACGGTTAATCTGGATAACTTTCATAATTAGAAAGTATTATTTTAAATTAGGCAATGTTTATCGTAGCTGCGATCCCCATTAAGTGAATTTATTTTAAGCAACTTTAGCTTGTACAATTCGTATTCTTTTATTTAATGATTTACATTACTTAACGACAATTCCACATCAGATCATCAAAAAGCAAATTGAATGAAATTAGATTTTACGTTTAAAATGAATGTATTCGTCAAAGATTTTCGATTGTTAAAGTTTTAATTTTCCTCATGGGATTAGCTGCAGTAAATAGTCCATGTGTGTTCATGCTATATTTTTGTCACGGTCATAATCATTCCATCATAGAGTAGTACAATTAAGTAAAATATTAAGCAATAAACAAAACATGAAATTATAACGATCTTCCTTCTGGTTATAATTTTCCATGGAAATGATTCATTTATCAAACTTTCTTGTTTTCTGATAATTTCATGATGCACACAAACGCATATATTTATTGTTTCAAGCAAAGTATATAAAATATAGCAGAAAAATGTTGAAGTACTTTTAAAGTAATTTTTCTGAAAGATTTTTTGTATTTGCGATATCCTACATGTATATATATATATATATATATATATATATATATATATATATATATATATATATATATATACACACACACATATATATATATATATCTTCCATGTTAATTCTCATTACCAAATAATTCAATACATGAAAAACTATAATAGGTTCACCTGAGTAAAGTATTAATACCATTCTTATTAGAATGTATATATAGGATCCTATGTTCGATCCTAAATACTGACAAACCATAACATATTGATATTTTACTTATGATTTCTTAGTACATTTGTTGCAGTTGTTGTTTTAAAATAAAATATTTCGAGTTTTCTTCCTGCTAATTTTCTTGAAAAGTACCACACATTTTCGATATTAGGGGAGACATTTAAAAAAACGTAGAATATTACTTGACGTTATATAAAATAAAAGCATGTGTTATGTAAAATATCTTCAATTATATAGAGTACATATAAAACGTTATATAGAATATTATAAATAAGCAGCTTAAGGCTAAATATATACGTTGTATATGAATATTCATGACTTAACACAATGAAATTATATGTAATGTTGCATGTAAATTCATCTACTTGAACTTTGTATTTAAAACTTATGTTTAAAGGATAATCATACTAATTATAGATATGAATTTATGATAAAACTTCCACACAACGCTGACTATATATTCCTTTGCAGGAGAATATGTTTGTCACATAAGTTTATTATTTATTGTAAAAATTCCTCTCTGCTTAAGTTTTACTTCAACATTAAAGTTAATTAGATTATTAACACACAAAAATGATTTTCTGCAATGTGGAAAATTAAAAATTGCAAATTACAATATTTAGTTATCAATAGTTATATACTATTAGGATGCATATGTTTCTTTACTTCTGACATCAAGGATACAGCGTTGATGAAAATATTGCTCTAGAATTCCCATTGAATTCCCAACTCCAATAATTACTTAGAATTCTCACATTCTGATGCTTATCATATTATTTTTAATAAATCTGTTTTGTGCTTGTTTTATAATTCATTACTTGATATATTTATTTTTAGCACGTGATTTTAGAATTCATTGTAAATTTTATGTTTATTATAAAACAGGTTATAATTAATATTAGTTACATTTAAATATGTTCCTAGCATTATGCTCATTATAAATTAAGAATAAAATCACGAAAACTCATCAGTTAAACCATGATTGTTTCAAAATATTAATAAAAAATCGCTTTTATAATGAATTAACTAATCATTAAAAACAGTCTAATCTATTTACTATAACGAATCATTTCATAGTTTAATTCATTTGCTAAAGTCAATAATTATATGAATAGATTCGATTTGATCACTGTTTTAATAGAATTGACAGGAGATCATATTTAAGTTTTAATGTATATGAATTCAATTTTTATTTCTAGATTTAATCATATATCTAGTATTTTCAGGTATTAAAACTATTCTATGGCAAAGTCATTCATATTTAATATTAATTTCACTAAAAAATTATAATATGGGAATTGCTTAAATAACTCAAAATTATCACGACTTAAATCAGATGTAATTAATATTTGACAAAAAAAAAACTTGGTCTTAGATTAGTGCCAAAAATTTTACATAATTCGTAAAATCGAAATACTTTTTTGTTGATGATATTTATATGTGGCAACTGGTGACTTGAAAATCACAGTTAATATTGCATAGTATTTGATACAATTTTTTTTTATATCTTGAATAACTCATTAATTATATTTATTGATTTATTTATCATTTATATTTATATAATTAATATTAAATTTAATATTTATCAAATATAATTATATTTAATTAGCATTAAATTATTAGAAATATAAGTTGCATTTGAGCAATATCTTTGAAGTCAAACTTAAAACTTATAAGCAAATATCATAAAAATATTAATATTGCCATTATGTATTTAGAATTATTGATTTAACTTTTTCCTTTGAATTTTCCATTTTACTAGGAACTTTTATCGCAAATATATTTTCTATCATACATCTATTTATAAATTATCAAAGAAAACAAAATTTTAATCAACATATAAATAGCATTTGCCTTAAAAACCAGAAGAATGGAATTAAAGAATTCTCTATGACTATTCATCCTTTAATTCGTAATGATTGAATTTATTTTATGCTTGAATGTTAGCAAGAAATAAGAATTATATACATAGAAGTATTGGCGAGCGTCTGGAATAAAGTCTAACATTGTACATAGTAAAATGGTCTTCGCTACAAATGTTAGAAAAATAACAGAATAATTACAACAGATTATTGCTTTTATCTTAGAGTGGAACTTTATTACAAATAGACAATGTCGATATGAAGAAAATTCGTTGGCAGTTTTTGGAAACGATAATGGATTCGGAAAAGATTAAGCTTTTAAAACATTATATTACAGATATTTATTATTCTGAACATCTAAAATAATAATAAAATATTATTTTAGAGATACAGATTACGAAATAAATTAATCGGATGAGAATATAACTCTGATTTAATGATTATTTCCATCTACCGTCAATAATATATGCCAATACCATAACACAAAATGTATAAAAGAACACTTTCGTCGATAAAAAAAACATTAAGATAGTTTACAAATCTCCAACAGATGCAGTAAAAGTATTTTAATTTAATAGTAATTATTAATTAAAAATAAAATAAATTTGTAGAAATCATTTCTATAATTTTGTGTAAAAAATAATCAAAAACGATTTTTTCCAGATATATAATCTAGGACTGCTAAAGCATTTTTTTTAATTAATTACGTCATATTTCCTCACTTTTCTCAATTCTGAAATTTTTTTTACTACTAAGACATATAAAGAGAAAAAAGCCCATTATTTTAAACTTTTTTTTATGTTTTTAATTATTTTCTGAAAATTGGCATCTAATAACTTTGTTTTCTTTGAATCATTCCATAAGTCATTATTAGAGGAACTGATTTACCTGCTAATGAGCTTAAAAGTTCATACTTTTGGACAAATTTTCAGAATTTAAATGGATTTTTTTGTCATTTTTGCTCCAACAATTGTCATCTTAGCGCCATTCTTTCTACAATTTCCGTTAATTATAAGCATTTTACAAATTTTTCAATTAGTTATGGTAAAATTCGCTCATCGTAAATTTTTCATTATTTTTAAGCTTCAGTAGGTCTCAGATAAGTATCCGGTTGAACTTACTAAAGATTAAATGACATCAGCGGATTACTTAGTTCCAATTGTGTTTCACTCTTATGTCATATCATTAAAAATTATATAGAAGCGTGGCTTTTACATAAATTCTACGTTTTTTCCAAAGTAATGTGTCTGAAGGAATTTTTAATTTTAAATTCAGAATAGATTATTGTCAAGCACTCGATTCTTAGGAAAAAAGCTACGGAGTTACATCATTACCATTCCATAAAACTTTGAGCTAATTAGTTAATTTTCTAAAATAGAAATTCAAAATGTTACTAGAATTTGTTTTTAAAGTAATTTCTTTGAAACAAGTTCTAATTTTTTTTTGAAAAACTTTGCTATAGTTATAATTTAAAAAGAAATTAAGACCAAGATTTTTCAAGCAATTAATCCTTTTTACTATACCTGAAAATACAATAGATTTTTTAATTTAGAGATTAATATTTAGTCTTAAATAATATGACTGGAACATTAATGTAAAATTTCTGTAAATTGTGAAATAAAACTACCAAATAATCAGTAATATAAATTATAGGTATAACTTATTGTATTCCTATATCTATATCTATGTATGTATGTATGTATATATATATATATATATATATATATATATATATATATATATATATATATATATATATATATATATATATATATATATATATATATATGTATGTGTGTGTGTGTGTGTGTGTGTGTTATTGTTCTTAAATGTGCTTTTTGTGTTTTAAGTAATTTATTTAAATATTTGCACCCTGAATCTTGCATTGATAAATCATTCTAGAGAAATACAATGGGTAATATGGGGTTCTAAGGAATGTATCTTAACATGCATTAGAAGGTATTGAAACAAGTCGGGAATAGTTGCCAATTGGCTGAGAGTAGCTATTGTATTCTCGGTGATAGCTTGAGAACATATCATTTTATGTATCAGAAAGCAGTGAAACTTAATTGGAAATAGTTGTCAATAGTTTGATCATAACAGTTTCTGTGATTTAATGTTTGAATAACAGATACATACATACATATATATATATATATATATATATATATATATATATATATATATATATATATATATATATATATATATATATATATATCAAAGACATCTTAATAATTATCCGAAACCATGAAAATCTCGTCGCGAATATTGATTAGTGGTTTGACTGCAACTGAGCAATTGACTGATATAAACTTCAACCATAATAGGAGAAAGTAGAACTAAATGAAATATATAACTTCACAAAATATAATAGATTTTCTTTGACTTAATTGAAAGAAATCGCAACAGTTAATTCTTTACACATCAAATAATTTTTTCACGCTAACTTTGAGATGACTTTGAACATTTGAAATGTATTACTTATAAGTTCTATTAACGTGTCTATATTTTATAATTTAAATGACAATTATTTTCAGATCATAATAACACTGTTTCATGTCATTGTGGACTGTGGCAGACCACATCTACTATAATATTATAAATAAAGTGTATATATTCTGTGTACAAATATTACTCATTGTTATTTATATTACTGGAACTATTGAAATATAAGATTGGTTTCTCTGTAAAATGTTTGTAAAATTTTAGCAACTTGATGTTCTTAAAAATCGGCTCATAGAATTAACAATTATTTCTACATCACCGCATGCAATTTTTATTATAAAAATAACTAGGTTTATATAAAAATAACTACGTTTTTAAAAATTAACGTTGTTACAAAAATAACGCTATAAAAATAACTTGTTTCGGACCAATGTTTATGAATCTCTTATTATAATCGATATGTAATACATACGATATATAAGCTTCACACATACGTTATGTAAGTTTCACACATATGATATGTAAGCTTCACACATACCATATGTAAGCTTCACACATACGATATGTAAGCTTCACACATACTATATGTAAGCTTCACACATACGATATGTAAGCTTTAAAAATATTTCATAATTATAGTGATTCATGCAAGAATAATCTTTTAACAATATTTATTATAAATGATTATATTTAGGTAATGAAAGATATCGTTTGTAAAACTTTGTTGTTAATAGAGATTATAAAGTAAAATTATAATTTCTAAAGAATTCTTTTTTTGAATGTTTTTTTTTAGAATTCTTAAATTAGACATGTTGTTTTATTTTCGAAAGGTAATTGTTTTATTCAGTGAGTCACTTTTTTGTATTGAAAATTCTGTATTTACTGCCTCTTTTAAAATGAATTTACAAATAATGCCAAAAAATTTGTTTCTTGCTTTCATTTTAAGCATAAGGGTTGTTTTCTCTGTTCTATAATATAATCCGCTGCTCTAATTCAAAACTTCTATCTAAAATTCACGATAATTCGAAATTGACCGTTAACAACGGTAATTTTCTTGCTATTGTAAAGAGAGAGAGAAAATTGAATTCTTTAGAATAAATTAAATTTGACCTCGCCTTCTCACGCTCCCTGCCTGAGAAAAATAATTAGTTTTTGTATAACTTGCAAGATTTGGAGCTTCAGAGGCGAAGCTTAAGAACTATATTGGCGAGAATAATGGTATTTTTAACAGTATTTTAGAAATTCTGTTAAAAAGTTTTCAAATAAATACATTGAGTAAAGTTATTATGGTATTTCATTCAATATAATTTTGGAATAAAGGTTAGAAATTCTGGAAATATATTGAAATATAAAATATAACTAAGCTCTTAATTAATGAGTGTACAAAAGACATATGTATGCTTATAAACATAAGTATAGTAAAATTTCGAATTTTAATGGATGTGATATTAATTATGACGAATTTATTTTTCTGGATAAGTACTTAATATAAGCATTTTTAAAATCGAGATTTTGAATAATATGTCACAGATTAATTTCTTTAACAAGAATAAATAATTAAATTAAAAGGATATATAAATCAATAGATTGTAATTGAGTTATTGTAAAATTATTATAAGCTTTTCATTTGTTTGCAATATGTTTATTAATAAGTGGTATTGTGCTAAAGCTCATTTTAATTAACTTATCTTCATTCAGTTTTTACAATACTCAGTCATAATCCATAATTTGTGCTATGTTTTCATTATTTTTTAAATAAATTATATGAAGTCATATAAATATGAAGTTATGAATTTTTATTAGATAATTTCTAGCCTTATATGTGATGTTTAATGTATGTTTTTCAACGAAAAGAGGGCGCAACTAGTCCTTACTTGGACCTTGCGCCATTAAAACCAACCAATCAACAACCATCAACGAAAAGAGAAAATTTTTTTAACAGAATATTAAACTAGAGTAAATATTTAAAATTATTTCGTCAATCTTTTCTGTTGTTAATTATGTAAAAACCTGCAACACTAACTTATTATAGTAGTTATTTCTTTAAATATTTTCGTCATGTTCGCGTGTTATTAACAATATTTTTAAATTGTTTCTTTTTACTTGTTATATTCTATTCTAAATTTTAATTTAAGAATGTTACATCAAAGTAAATAGGATCACTGTAGACTTTGATATAACATTCTTATTGATCACTGTAAATATATTGTTAAATCCCGGTAAATATTTTGTTTTGATAGATTGATTTAACTGTCATTAGAAAGATAAAAGTAATAAGTGCTTTTCACTTGAGCGAAAATTGGAAATTTTACATGGAAGAACAAGATTCAATAAAATTGACGAGTAATTGTATTGTACGCAATTCTGTAGTAATACTAAGAGATGGCCATTAACATTCAATATGACATCAATAAGGCTATCATCATCAAAGTTACTGCGATCAATTGTGTCTGTCTTAAAATGTTGCTTCAAAGCCTAATTTGAGAGTTCATTGTGACTTAATATCTGACTCGTATGAAACTTTATAACTCACTCTGACATATAGAAAAAGGACATTTCATTTACTTGTGTGTGTAACATAATTTTTTAAACACTCTTGAGCTTATAGAATTATGAGAATTGTAAATGTGTACCCAATTATGAAAATTTCTGGTAATAAGCAGTGGTAATAAATAGTTCCTTAAAGTAATGAAGCTAAGTTGTAGATCATTATTTGTCTTAATTCGTTTGAATGGGTCCTTCATTGTGAATTCTGTGCCTGAGTTTGTGACCAAATTATACTGTCACTTAAAATCTTCTTAATGTGTGTGTAACTTCATATTTATGCCACAGAAAATCACAATGCATTATTTATGTTTATGTTGCCAAATTGTATTGTAATGAGTAATTCAAATGCGTAATTTATGGAATACCTTCCACGGACCAACAGGCAGAAGTACAACCTCCCGTGGCAAGGGCAAACCCCTTTATAACATGACACCCTTTATACAGAAAAGCTGAAGATGTGGCCAGGACAGTGTTCCATGCCTTTGGTCCTATTGACTTGTCTTTTTTTACCTTTTTTTGCACTTGTAACACGACAGCAACAAAAATATTGAATACTTCATCCCAATATTTTTAGTTTTGGGTTGCCATGTAATATGTTTAAAAAGAAATTTTTACAAAACAGAAAGGTTATTGTTGTGTTTAATAAAGAAAACTGAAATCAAAAATATTTTCAATTTGCATGAGAATATTCTTATTATATCATATAATATTCACATTTTGATAAAGAAAACGGAATAAAACTTCTTTGTTGGTTTTATAATACTGGTCTAGTTATTGCGAATCGCTTATTCCACACTTCATAAAGTGCCATCCAAGTTTGTAACACTATTCATTTCACGCTCATGAATAAAAATTTAAAATTTTTAAAAATCTCCTTTATGGATTATTTTTCACAATCAATTGAATTCATTCAATAAATTCCATTGCTAACTCAAAAGACCAGAAACTTCCATATGTTAGCAAAGAAAAACCAATTTTCAGTCGGGTTTTTTTTTTCTATCATTTCTTCACACATTACCACATCAGAGTCCGTTTCAGAATAAAATATTTTCTATATTTTATTTCCAGGCTACTTTCCAGTGCCTTTAAGATTCTTGGGGTCACGTAATTTTTCTCTTTGAAATTGTTCCTATTCAAACTGCCAATGCTGCTATAGTTAATAAAAATGAAGAATTGTTTTGGGAAAAGGTGTTACTGTGTGAGAACTATATTGATAAAGTTTGAAGAAAAGTCTCCATATGTGAAGAGTTATTATTTTATTTATTTTTAATTTATTATGATAGAAAAATTCTTTGGCTTGGTTTTCGTGTCTATCTTCTTTTTTGTCAGATAAAAACTTTAATACATAGGGAGAAAATGTCACATGCATTCGTAAATATTCTAATTTTCTGAATCACAATATCTTAACTTTAGAATAATGGTATTTGAGTACATTCTTTGATAGTGTTCTATTTATTAAATTTCTCATTCAATAATAAAACATTATTACTTTAAATAAAAATAATTTCTGGATTTCTAATGTAAATAATCGCCTGGGAATTAAAAGACATTTAGTGCTTATGAAGCTATTATTTTTTTAAAGAACAAAATATGTATTCTGATGACTTTATATAATAATAAAAATGATTTCGCTGAGAATTTAAAAATTTTGGTATCCAACTTATTATCATATGCATTTTATATCATATAAAATAATATAATCCGCATTTCACTTGTTTAACGAGCTCTTTGGGACATACATAAAAATATTTTATGTTGCAAAGAAAACAAAAAATGTAAAAAACAATAGTTTAATAGGATCTTTTTGCATTGGTATTGTCAACAGATATTTAATTGATGAATAATACAAAGCAGAATTCAGGTCATATTGATTTAAGAACAAAATAAAGTAATGATTCAACTCAGAAGTTTTTATACAATTTCACGTCAAGCTTATAAAGTTGATATATAACTTTAGCCCTTAATTTAATTAGCTTGATACATTTTGAGAAAGTGTATAAGAATGATTCATATAGAAACTCTTTTAACTATATCATAGACATTTTTAAAACTTCAAACTTGTCCCAAACTAAATTATAGATTGCACTTAGATATTATTTAAAATATAAATGCATATATCTGTAATTTTGTTGTTTAAATAATGAATGATTTGAGAAATATATAATTTAGAAATAGTTTCTTCATGCTATAGTTAAAAATTATATCTTATCAGATATACTTTAGCTAATCATAAGGAAATTACCGCATTGACTTTTTACAATTTACAATTTAAATCATAGTTATTTGATTTGAAAATAAACAAGACCCTTCCTCATTGGTTCAAAGGCTTTAATCTTCATCTAGAGTAAACATAGATTAAACATTTCAACTCATATTTTTATTTACTGTTATTAGTTGATTATATATTCTATATTTTACAGTTATACTATAACATTTATATGTATGTATTAATTTTTATTACAACATTAGAACAGTAAGACTGTTTCAAAAGAAATGTTATGAAACATTAGATGTGAAAACTACTGAATAAATATCGAACTGTTTTTATTTATTTATACGATCATTGAGCTGTTACCATGGGTGTAATGGTCTGGAGAAAATTTCCTTCCACTCCAGATCAATGTCAAAATTGAGGGAATGGATCCTCTGGTGGTGCCATCTATCGGAGGATTTAAAGAGCTTTAAATCTTCCGATAGATGGAAAGGAGGATTAATAAATTGTGCTAATTTAAGTGTAATATTTGTTTACATATTGATGTTATATTACCATAACAAAAAGGACCGAACTGCAAATGTATAATATCAATCCAATCATAACAAATAAAATTTGATTTTGACCTATAAATATTTTGACGTATATAAAGTTTCAATATAATGATCAATTGTATAACCAAAAATGATAAGTACTTGCTATAATAAAAGTTTTAAAATTTTTACGAATTAAAAAACTATTTATTTATGTGAGCATATCAGAAAGACACGATTTAGATGGTCTTTCATAAAAAAACGGAATTATTATATAAAACTTTTATTACATGTAATATTTTAAAGTTATTTCAACTTTCCAAACATTTACTGATACAATTTAGTATTATTTTAAAGAAGATTACTCAGTATTGAATTAAATTTAAAATATTGTTGTGCAAAATAAACACCATAAGAATTTTAAAATCCCAAACAAATCGTTAATTAATGGCATGCAACGTCAATGATAATTCTTTGTAGACCAAAATTTTAATAAAGAGATAACGTAAAAAATCGTAAAATTGGGAAATTTGCACTTTTCTAACACATAATTTCATCTATTTTTATATAACATCAAATTATATTAAAAGCTTCAATTTTGTTTCAAACCCTTTTATTTTATTGATAAAATTCTCAGACGTTTAAACAGTTTAGCAATTTCTATCGTCTTCTGAAAGAACCGTGCATAAATTAACCAAAATTATTAATTTTTCTCTTGAAAACGATTAAAAAATAATATTGATTAGATTTCTGTGGGGAGAAATGAAAAATAGGTAAATTCTATTTTTGGCTATCAAACTAACTTTTCCCATAACTTCTCTTCGAAAAAAAACACTTAACACTCGCAATATTGAAGTTACAATTTCTGTAGATTTTTCTAACGGAAAAGTTATGAATAATTGTACAATCTATTATTTTAATTCTCCAGTCAAATCTAAGCATCGTTAACGAAAATAACCATTAGTTTCCTTTGAAGGCAGCGTATAAACAGACAGTTCTCCTTTTTACTCAATTTCTTCCCTCATAAATAAACAAAAAAATATACTTCTCTGAAACTAACGGTAAGAAATATCTTACAATTAGTATCAAATCGGCTTTCGTCGAGATAATTGCTGCCCAAAGTTAAAAGCAATTCATAATAATAGAACCTTCCTGTTATTCTCTGTAATTAATCCCACTAATTATGACCCTGTTAATGAAGGTACAAGTTCACTTATATATTATAATGCTTCGGGAAAACGCTCAGTAATTAAGATCCTTAAACTTATCGCTTGCATTTTTAGTTGATATTCTCTTTACTGTGTATTCTTCTTGCTTAGAAAACGTTCTACAACAAATTAAAAATCTTTATTTTTCATTTTTGCACCAGAATGTTTTCCTTTTTTACTCTGCTGCCAATCTTTTCAAACTAATTTCCTTTTTAAAAAGAACGATTTTCAGATTTTGCAAAAGAGTGGTTTTATTCGTTCACTGAATTTAATTACCGTCGTTTGAGAGACAGTTTTTATAAGTCGTTTGCAGGAATATCACGGTGTCGTTTTGAAATTTTTGTTACCTTTTGCCGATAATGCGTTAATTCTAATTTTTCAGGAGCTTTAAATCTCTTGTCTCTCTCTCTATCTTTCTTTTAAAGGAAACTAAATTAATTATATTTTATTTTTATTAATAACTTGAAAAGATGTTTTTTATTTTTAAAACTTATAACCTAAATTTTTGCAAAATTCAAATGCATCTGCTCGTTCAGCAGTTTATTGTCGTTGTCAACATACCACTTACGTAATTATTGCTGATTTGATCAATTTCTTTCTTATTTCCTCAATTTTTCAACGCTTAACTCGTTCAAATTCGTTTAATGAATGAATATCGAAAGTTCACATTTTGTATTTGTTTCAAAATAATTGAGAAGTTTTCTAAACTATAAATATATTAAAATTAATTTCATTGGTTTTATTCAATTATACTAAAAGTTTATTTAAATAAACGAATTATTTTGGTGAATAAAACAATATATTTAGTAGTTAGAGGAAGTTTAATAATTATCGTTTATAATTATTTCCACTGCTTTGATCAAAATGACATTCTTTTTAATATTAATATATTACAAATAATCATACAAAGTAAATGTAAATATTTATTATAGTCAATTTTTTTTAAATTTAACCTTAATGCATATTTATGCAAAAAAGATCTAAATAAGTGTTTTGAGTCAGCAACTAATAATTTTATAAGTTTTACATTATACTTCAATTTAATATGTAACTTTTACCTTCTTTTATAAGCTATGCATAAAACTAAAGAGAAATACAGTCATCTCTATAACACGGTAAAATTATAATGCGTTTTCTTATATTACACGATTTCATGCCCCTCGTATAACACATATTTTCCCTCATATAACGCATTGATTACCCACTTTATATTTCTGCATTGCGAAATTTATAATGATTTTTATTGTTCACAGTAAATTTCGTGTACGTTGGCATATTATGATAATTATGTTCTTATAAAATAAAATTATATTATTGACCTTTTAGCATTCTGCTTAAAAATGATGTCGGTGGAATGTTATTTCAGGTAACTCCTTCAGTGAGTAAACAACTAATAAAACTGTTTTTGCTATTATTTTATTTACTTTTAATTAACTGTTTTTTAGTTACTTTTTTTTATAAATTTTTTATTTAAAATATTCTTAATTTGATTTTTATAAAACGCTCGCATTTCGTTCATAACCTAGTTTTTCCTTAATATTCGATTTAAACCCCTTTTAATGAGATGACAAAATGGGAATCATTTGTACATAACGAATTTTCCTTGGTCATACTCGCGGTTTTACAAGAATGCTCCTACAATACGTTTCCCTATAACACGTAATAAATATACCGTACTATTGAGGGATTACTGTACATAGTTTTTTTTAATATATTTAAAATAAAAAAAATATTTTTTAAATATTAACAAAAATAATATTTGTAAATTCATAAATGTCTGGAACATTTCTATGCATACATATTTTATCAACTGTTTCCCAAAATTTCTCCAAGTGTAGCAATATTTCGATTTAGTTAGGTATTTCCTATGTAAATTTTTATATGTTTCCTCCACTATAATGAAATAAATTATTTGATTTTCTTGAAATGTCACAAAAATAATGAAGACATCACATTTAGTGAAAAGACATTTTTTTATACCTGTTAAAAATCATTCCAAATCACTCATGAAAGAGTATATGATAGATGTGAATACATATGTATATTTATATACCCGCATATACAAATGCGCATTCATATATATATATATATATATATATATATATATATATATATATATATATATATATATATATATATATATATATATATATATATATATATATATATATATATATATATATATATATATATGAATGAATGTAAATACATGGAAGATGCGTGTAATTATAACATCACTTGATAAATAGTATAATAAATTTACCAATTGAAAAGTTAATGTCTTAGAACTCTGAAATTATTAGATCGAGATGCATTTTAGAGTACTATTTTTGCTTATAAAAGTTTCATAATTCCAAATATTATTAGATTTGAATTTACATATTATTAGAATTTGAATAAAGTCTTAGATTTCAAGTAGTACTGCATCTGAAAATTTTATAAAATGAGAATATATTCAAGTATTTATATGAATAAAATATGGAAAAAGTGTCCAAAATTCAGTACTAAATTTAATTTTTTGACAAAAATAAAGAGCAGACTTTCACATTGAAGTATTGAGTCGCTAAGTAATTTCCTTTACAACTGAAAAAATTAAATACGAGTGCAAAAAAGATTCCAGAGTCTTTTTTTATTATTTTCTTTTTAATGTATTGAATTGTAATTGATTCACTGAAATATAAATTCCTGATACCTTTAAAAGCATCTAAGTCATCACCAACTTGTATCGTGATGCGGTATGATTAATTAATTACTATGCATGGATGTTCTCCTAGTGCAATAGAAATTCCATTAGAGACGAGTTCTGTTTTCGAAAATAATTTTCGAAGCTGAAATCTCACGTGTTTTAATTTAATAAGCAATGCTTGATTTTAAATTTATTTTCATATCGCGAGATATTAAATGGTCAGAATTAATGACTTCCTACTCTTATGTTGATGGAATAATGAAATAAGCCGAATTTTAAAGTAAAGTGACTGCGGATTTAAAATGGGGTTTCTCAGACGATATTTTGTACATTAATTTTTAGCTATGCGAAGAATTTCATGAACGGATAATATGTCTTACACTTTTGCCAAAAAATGTAAACGATCTACGTGACTAGGGAGTGAAATTATTTTCTGCTTGTTAAAACATCATTTTAAGATATTAAAATAAGTTGGTGATATTCAATATTGTTGAAAATGAAATAATTTGATACAAATTAATGATTCTCTTTCACTTGTACAGTTAACTTTTTTCAATGAATAATTTTAAAGTTTAAAAATTCCTATAAAATATAAATCTATTTGAACATTTATTTATGAAAATATTTCCTGAGATATATTCTTGTATATAGAAAGATAATATTTTATATTTAATTTGAGGATTAGATCATAGAGCATCTAAATTTTTTTTGAATGAATAGGTTTCATATTTAACGTTTTATTGAAGTATATATTTTAAAATGCCACACTTATATTAGTTATGTTTATGTTAAATAAAGGTGCTTAACATAACTTTTTCCTTTGTCAACAAAATACAATTTTTTAAATAAAATATCATGAATATTTCCAAAACGCCAAATGACTTTCATTACTATAATGCAAAACTTCTACTAAAACTTTACCGGGGTTTATAAAATATATGTTGTATTTTATTCCATTTCAATATTATGACACATAACATAATGATGTAAACTCTGTACTTTTAATTCTTAATGCGTAAATCTCGCAATGCACAAGAATAAATATTGCGAGTAAGTTGAATAAACGAAATGACGTTAAAGCATTTTATTCATTAAAAGTATTTTACTCATGATAAATAAAAAGATTTTCTGATAACGATTTTTTTAAATTTTCTAGCGCTATAGAAATTTTATTTGTAAATTAATGAAGATAGGAGTAGTAATAAATATCTCCTATTAAAGTAAAAAAAATTAAATTTGAAATAAAATTGCTTAAAGATGTATGAAAATAGATTATAAAATAAATTGTTTTAAGTAATAAGTATGCATGCAAAGTAAACACTACATTTTTTGAGACAAAATCACTTTTTTGAAAATATATTGGACATTTGTATCGTTATTTTTTAAATTTCTTGGGGCTTTAGCAGTTGAATAATTTAACCCATTACAATTGTTATTTATTTCATTTTAGTTAACTTTTCAATGTTAAAAATTCAAAGTAAATAGTAATTTGATAAAAAATTAAGGCACATTAAAATTGCTTAAATTGTATGAAATTATGTACCATATTGTGATTAATTGATACGTATAACAATAATAATTTGTTTGAAGTCAGAAAATATGCATTATTAAAGATATATGTTTTGAAGAGCATTATGTATTAAACACAGTTTTCTTAAGTTGTGTAATAAATATTTCTGTTTCCACAAAAGCATAATCTGAGTTGATATTAAAGGAATCATTAAAAACCAACATTTTGCATTTTGAAAATATCAGTGTGATAATCATTTTAATACTTCTAGAAAATATTCTAGATAGTTTTTGTAGAATTTGTTCTTATATAATTTCATAAGGAACAGATATCAATATTTCTGTGTAAATAAAAAAATCTTATCGATATATTTTTTCATAATTCGTTCTTATAGATTTCATATACTACAACACTTACAACTATAATGTTACGTAAATTGCTTAGTGCTATGTGAAGTGTTTTTGAAATAGATCATCTTATAAAAGAAACAAAAAAATACAGGTTTCACATTAGGGAATTATTGATTTGTAAATAATGTACTTTTAAACAATGGTTGATAAAAGAATGAAATATGAGACATTAAAGGATTTTTCACCGTGGTTTTAATAATGCTTTTATTGAAATGTAGCTTTGAGTTCATTATATTTCATTGCTAGAATTTATTAAATTATAAAAGTTGTTGAAAGTGTGTATAAAGTCATATTAAGTTTAAAGCATAAAATATAGTTAATTTAATAGAAATATAATGTCCATTATTTCACCAATGCAACTTCTTACTACAAACCAATACATTGTAAGACTTCCAATTCCCAAGTCAAAAACCCGCCTTACTTTCTTTTTTAAGCTGAACGAATTTCAATATCACTGCGATGACAGCGCCACTAAGCGGAGAAACGTAAACACTATTAGCGGATAAATTTCTGATGATAATTGTAGATAATGAAAATGTTTAAAATTATTTTTGACATTATTATTGGTTTTTCACATGTTTATTTTAATTTTATTAAAAACAAAATACGTTTATTTCAAGAAAAGAATAGTTTTCATCATCTGAAGATTTTGTTTAATTAAAAAATACTATTATTCAATATGTATATTTTTAAAAATATAAAAGATTATTACAATAAATTCTAAGAAATATGTATATTCATATGAAACATAGTTTCAAATTTCTATGAAAAACACAGAAATATACTTTCTAAATGAAATATTCAATCTAATTATAAGGAAATGGGCAAATATTTCGCTACTAATTTCGATATTGCATTCACACTATGATTTTATTTCTTTATATGTTCTAAATTGTAATTTTAAAATAACTTTTTGCAATTCAAGAAATAAGCTGTTATTAATGAATATGTTGCAAAGATTTTTCTCACAAATAAGTTATAAAACAGGCAAGAGAACATTCCAATAGAAGGAATTCTGTATCATAAATACTGTTTACCCACCACATTTTTTTCAGAAAAACATGCCACTTTTTCTTTTTTTTGGAGCGGGGGTACAACAGTCAGAGGTCTTACTCATTGATCTGTGCTTAAAACAACCTATTTCACATACACTTCCACCTATTTCATATCACTACAACATACGGTGCTTTAAATGAACTCAAAATCAAAATGCCTGTATTGTAATTAATACAGATATTTTCACAGTAGACATAAGGAAAAAATGCATTTTCTGTACAGAAATTTATTATTTTAATAGAGTCTATAGCACTATTTGCAAATAATTTACATAATTAAGAAAATGTTTAGGCAAAAAAAAATGAACACAGCTATGAAAATAAAATATAAAGTTGAAATTTTAATAAACATTTCATAAACAATAATTTTGAAATTAATGAGACTTAACAAAGAGTAACTAAATGCATTTTTTCTTAACTGTTCAGAATAATATTCTTCAAAAAACGGCAACATTTACAAAACATTCTAATTACATCTAATTTCCACATTTAAGGTTATACCTATATAGTGTGGGTGGTTCCAGACATATAAAAGTTCTGAATTGATAACATAATTAGGAAAACTGATTTTGAGTGAATAAATTTCTCGGAATTATTAATTAAATTTTAAATCAAACTTAAATTTATAAAGTTTAAAATTCAAGGAAATTTATTTGACATTTTTAACAAATTCCGTAAAATAAATATATTATTCATTAGTACAGAAATATATTTGGATTTGTGATAAATTCTTAATTCCTTTATTCTGGGCTCTGATTTTACTAATTACAAAATCTCTCAAAATATAACGTTGGCACAAAATTGTTTGAATAACAGCTTCTAAAGGAAAATAGTGCAAAACTAGCAAATTAATTTATAATAAAAATCGCTTCACTATTTATTTATGAAGTTGAATTGATTTATAATAATTTCTTTAACCAGAAACGCTCAAAATTCTTGTATAGTGTTAAGTCGAGTTACGCTATGGTAAACTATGTTCCTATTATAAGTTTAATAATTAAATATTTTAAATAATATGAAAGTGTTAATTTAATTAATTTATTGCAAATATTATTTTTGCTTTTTAAAGTACTTATAATTCAATTTAATTTAATTGCTTTCAAATTCATTCTGTTTATCAAGAAAATCCATATCATTTATTATAAAAGTAATACTCGTGTTAAATGAGTACACATGTAGAATTCAAATGTAATCTATGGAATTAATCTTCAACACCATCAACTGCGTACCTAAATTGTAGATAAATTTGCAATGTTAAAAAAAATATCGTCTATTTAATCGATATATTCATTTTTTTAATTTAATAACTTATACACTATTATCAAAATATATATAAATTATTATTAAAGTAATATATTTTAAGATGGAATATTGCCATATTTTAAAAACTAATCTGCATGAATATTTAATAATACAAACATGTCTATGATGAATAGTTGCATTGAAAAAAGCTTTAACTAGAAGATATTTCAACACGCACAGATTATTTTAAAAATCATTTAAACTGGATAAACTATTTTACATAACCTACTTGCATTACAATTTTATTATCTATTAATTATTTTAATATTTATAATAATAAACACTGATGAGCACACATCATTTAAGTTATAATAATAATTAATTTCTGTCAAATTTAATTGGAATTTTTAATTAAAATATTAGTTTCGCATATTTAATTTTAATAATAATGGCATCTCTTTAAGGATAAAATGTTCCGTAAATATACATATTTATGTGACGAAGTAATTATATATATTGATTATTTATAATTTGTAATTAATTATTATAATTCTAATTAATTAATAATAATATTGTTTAACTAATTATTTGTAAGTTCACTATCATCGAATTAAAAAGTTTTTAATGGATATTGAAAGAGATAGAAGTATTATTTATAAATATATTATTTTGTTCCTCATTTGGCATCATACTAATAAGGTTTAGCATTATCTGCCTCTTTTATACTGTTAAGTATATATTAATAGCAGCCAAAGAGTTTTCTTCTTCAAATAAAAGTGACCTTGGTATCTGAAACTAATTTTGGCTTTTCTACCAATTTATGCTAATCCAATCAACTGTACCAAATGAGAGGCAATTAAAACATTAGTTGGAAAACTAGGGGAGGATTTTTTTTTTTGGCTCTTTACTTTTCTTGGCCTTTTTTTTTTTTTTTTTTTGCTACCTAATTATAATCCAAGCAGGTTATTTTGTAGCGATTCTAAAACCCTATCAGGTGCACTTAATGCAATTTTCGTTCTTTGGGGTATAGGAGGAATTCCACACCAAGAAATGGAGGGAATAAAAATGCAATTTTCAGGTATTAAAGCAACTTATCTCTGGCATCTAGTTTTAAAGAGAGTAAAAGGGGCTTTGGAAATTGGTATCGGTACTAATCATTAAGGACCAATTTCTGTTGTTGGTAATTTTTTTTCTAGTCTTTGTGGTTAAACATCTGCAAGAGTAATTAATCGTTTTGGCTTTACTACGAGAAGTTTTTATCTTATACATCTTAATTTAATTGCTCGAATTCATTTATTATTAGATTTAAGTTGAATTTGTACTTAATGTTCCTGATGAGTCCTCTTTAAAGAGCAATGAAACAAGCAATCTTTAAGAGTGCAGTTAAAAAGTATTGATATTTGAAAGGGAAATAATGAGTTTGACATGAGTATTGTCATTGAAATATGATTTTTCTATTAAGGATACATTAGATTCATAGAAAGAATTAGGATTTTATGCATAGATATTGACAATTTAGTAAAATTAATTGGTTGTGTTTTTAAAATATTTCCTTACCGGATAATAAAAAGAAGTTCTGTTTACGTTAGGGAAGAGAAATTGCAAAAGTTACAATGCATGTATTAATTTATGTATATATATATATATATATATATATATATATATATATATATATATATATATATATATATATATATATATAGTGTGTGTGTGTGTGTGTGTGTGTGTGTGTGTGTGTGTGTGTGTGTGTGTGTGTGTGTATATCTTCAGTATATGTATGTGTGTGTACTATGTTTCACAGATGACATGTTCCCTTTAAAGTAATATCTATACCTTTTAATTCAGCAAGAAAAAATAAAGCGTTATCGGACTATGTCGTACAAAATAGTTTCAATCCTTATAAAGCTTGGAGTAAAATATGCAAAGGCGATGAAGAAAGAATATGCTACTCAAAGATGGTGCGACATATTTCTATTAAAACATCATGAAAAATAACCATCAAACTGTCTCAAAGGAGACAATGATATGTGAAAATTACCATCGAAAAAAATTCTCCTTAAAGATAGCAGGAAGTCTACTATCTTTAAGGAGAATTTTTTATATATATATATGTTTAATGTAGCAAATATGTTTAATGCTTTTAAAGAACTCCACATCTTACTTACATGAACTAAAGAAAAGTATTTAATTCCAACAAATGCTTCTTCCATGGAGTTACAGATTTTAATTTCAAAGAATTTCATTTTTTCTTTAATAGAAAAAAATGCTACTTCTGCATCATTTTTAATCTTCAGAGAAAAAATATATCCGAAATACTAGCCAATAGATACCTAATCATTAGTAGATAAGCGCAGATTCGATTTCTGTTACAGTGGAGTTATAATGGTATTTAAAATTAATATCCATTTCATCTTCTAATCTTAAGGGTTTTTTTTACAATTTTAAATCCTGCTGCTTTATAGCCTTGATATTATGAGGCGTTGATATTATGGTTATAAATATCTTAGATGATCTGAAGGAAAGACAGGAATATTGTATAATTTTAGATCTTTGGCTCGCTTACTAGAGCGTAATGGATTCTATAAATTCACATGATGCTATTGTAAAACTGATATCTTTTTACTCTGGTGGTGTAAAAGTTTGTTGATGAGAATACCATTCCAGTAATTGATATCGATATCATGCTTTTAGAGCGTAAATGGCTAAAAGAAGATGGGTATACATTTCTGCATGAACATACTTAGGTGTGAATTCCTTGAGTCCAGCTAGAGAAAATATGTAAATACCACCCACTATCGATGAAAAGTCTTATTGAAAAATAATAAACCATTATAAAATTTAAAATTATTCAATTATCTGGCTACAACTTTTATATGTTAGGCTTATTCTGCTGAAAAATCTCGTGCTAATTTAACACCAATAAAATCGATCAAGACCATGTAAATTCCAATTGGCAGTCAAAATTGTACAATATTTAGAGAAAATATCTCTATCGTAAAATATGAAATAATTAAGAAAATATGTACTTAAGGTTGGAAATATTTCTCAAACGCAAACGTGTGTATAGATTTGTTATTTATTGTCTCTTCTGTCTATATTCAAAAGAAAATTGCTATTTAATGTGTTATTATGTGTTATAGATACTATTAAATAAAAATATCTATACTTAACTGTGTGATTAGAAGATTCATTTTTATTTATTAAATATTGAAACATTATAGAAAATTTAATACTTTTTACTATAATTAGATTTTAAGATTACGATTAACTTTATTACCATTTATGTTTTTAAATTTTTGTTAATTTTGTTTTCATTTCAATGCATGTATTCTGTCCATTTGAAGTGAAAAAAATTTCTAATTGTTCAACCACATATCTTAGATTCAATAATTTTAGTTCTATGGACTTGAAAATGATTTGGCTAAAGAAATAAGTGCCATCGAGTTAAAAGTCTGTAATTAAAGTGCTTTTTATTCAAACACAAAATTACTCAAATTTGGAAAACAATATTTTATACATTCAAATTATTATTTTTTTAAGTAGAAAAGATGTGGTTGATGTTAGATGATTCCAAAAAAAAAGATTTTAAATTGATTTCATTTTTTATAGCATGTTTAGTTAAGATGCTATTTATTAAAAATACAGGGAAAATTTTTCGCTTTTTTTTCCATTTCATAAAACATTATCGAATTTATGCAAACAAAAAAATGATAAAAACTATTGCTCGGCTTTATTTTCTTCCGCTTCATTTAGAAATTTAATAGAAATCAATCACGGTGGCATTTTTTTCACTACTTTTCCTCCACTTTTAATCAAATTTAGAAAATTCGTCTTTTACTTTCTCATTTAATAAACAAAAATTTGCATTCATTCAACCAGAGACATTAGCTACCTTGTGAATAAACCAATCTTAGTCTCAACCGTTGCCACCGTCTAAAGCAAAATTTTTCGCTGACGTTTTTACTCGTCGACGATAAAATTTATTCCTCTTTTTCTAGGTTTTCCAACACTTTTGTATTTCTTTTCTTTTTAGTATGCTTTTCTTTGCTTTTTATCTTTGTTAACGTTGCGGAGGAGGAAACCCCTTTGATATATGCGAAGAAATCGAGGAGATTTTATTCCGCGCGTTGTTTTCCGTGATTCCAAAATGAATTTCGCAACTCAAGTCGTTTTGATCTAATGAGTTTTCGCGCGGGATGTCACAATATTCGATGAACAGCCGAAGTCAAGTTCTGCGTAAAAAAGGGACTTCGTATATATTGAGAACTTTTTATTCAAAACAAAAATGTAAAGGAATAAGCTTTATTTATATGGCAAATTCAAACTTTTTGGGAGCTATCTGAAAATAAAATAAGAAATTTTTACGGTTGGACATCTTAACTTATCATTTCGAATAAGCAATAAAGTTGTTTTTTTATTATAATGCGATACAAGAAAAGAAATATCATAGGTAATTCACGCATAGGATTTTTTTTTTTTTTTTTTTTTTTTTTTTTTGTAATTTGCCGGACTTTTAGGCCTTTATGTCAAGAGGTAATTAGTATTTCTTTCCAAATAATAATTTTCTAAATTATTAAATTTCATTATTTGGTATTCTATTATGTGTTAAGGAAATAAAATTATTTTCCATGTATTTAAAATCATTGTTATATACATAAAAATTATGATATTTTTATTATACTAATTTTTATTATTCTAACTTATATTTATTAGATAATTTATTTATTTTTGGGATGATTCTCTATACTGTTTGTATACATTTTTATCTGGTATTATCATGAAATACTATTTGTCTGGTAGTATTTAATTTTCACATTAATATAAAACATTTTGTAGTATTATGAAGCGCAGAAATTTAAAACAGATTCCTTCATCAATGAAACATTTTTTTTTTCTTTTAGTAAAAAATGTTTTTCAAAATTTGCTTTTTCTTAAAGTAATAGATAAGTATTGTAATTTATAGGTATTAAATATTTTGGTTCTGTAAAATTAAAAAGGACTAAATTATTCATAAAGAAAAGGTACTTTGCATTTTTTATAAAGATTAATATTGACAATTTAACAAATGTAGTTTTATTAGATTAAATCACTATTTTTATAAATCATAAATCTCAATTCTTTTATGTTTTGCTTTGAGATATAATATAAACAATAAAACATTTTATTTTACCAAATATGAACAGAAAATTAATTTTCAATTGCAATCGAAACAGAAGAAAATAGGGGGAAAAAAGCTCAACATGCTACGCATCTAATTATCTTAATATGAAAAACATAATTTTATATGCAATTTATCTAGAATTTAGAAAATAATTACTGCTTATAATAAAATGTGTATAACTTGTATTTTGTGTTTTTTATTAGGTAAGTGCCTCATGCTGTTGCACTTGATTATCTCTAAAAACTCCTTCCAAATATAACATTCTTTTTGGTAAGTATAGTTTTTAAGCTTGAAGTTTTGAAAACTACCTCAATAATTATTTTGAAGTAATCATCCGAAACGTCTACTTTTAAAAATTTTTCTAATTATAAGGCTGCTCTGCTACGACCGAAGCTTCAAATTTATGGGATCTCAAGTTCCAGTAAACCTAATTCCAAAACTATATCTGACGAAACGCGGTTACGCAAGTAAATACCGTCCACACGATCCAGGGCCTCCTTAATTAAAGTTTCAAAATATAAATACATCTTCAGTGACACTCGATTTATACCACTTTAATTTCTCGCTTAATTGCTTCTGTACGGCTCATTAAAATAGACATTAAGGCTCGGCGCCAAGTTGCAGGCGCCTTGTGCACTACCCTCCTCGTAAACAGCTTAAATCGCTACATAAGCAATTCCTGAATTTTCCCCATAACATAAGCTTCGTATTTTGGAGGATCAGAAATTAAGCTTCCAGCTTCGCGAACCCTCTCGGACATTAATTGTAACTACTATTAAGTATTTCCACCCGCAGCAGTATTGAATAGTATTCTCCAACCCCCTTAACCCCTCAATGAAACGCAATACATCACCATTCCTCCCACCCATACTGCTTTTACGGATATTTAATAAAGACGCGTGATTGTATTAGTTGGAAAGCCGTGTCTCTTTCCAGAGAATTCGATTTGGTTAGAGCCTATACTTTCCGTGGGCGGCCTTTGTACTTTCCGGGTTCTGATTGGACGACGTAACTTTCGCAAAAGTTGAATAGATTTGTGATATGGCCTATTCTCAATTAGAGATATACTAGACATTTTTGGAGACTTTTTTAGTTTATGATGCATATTGGGAGAAAGACAAATAATAAATAGCTATTATAATACAAAATGAAGCTTAGTAGTACTAAATAAATAAATTTCTCATTCGTTTAAATCTATTTTTAATTTAGGTTTTATCATTAAAAATACTGAATTATCAATACTTTATTTACAAAGAGTAATATATATATATATATATATATATATATATATATATATATACGTAGTTTATTAATTATTAAAAATTTAATGAAAATAGTTTTTTAAAACTACGTGAGATATAAAAATAAAAATTTCAAAAAATACTGTGGGTATTCATTAAAAACATATTATTGTAACATATTCTGAAAATATGAACTATAAGATGGAAAAATATAAATAAATAAAACTTGCAAAAAGTTATTCTTGTATTTATTCAAAATGCAGTATCTATAAATAAAACGTAGCGGAGATAAGTTTTAAATCCTAATTAAGAATATCACACTGATTCTTGATTATGATGAAATAAATAAGAATCAGAAAATTAATTAAATATTTAGCTAAAAATAAGAATTACTTAAAGAATAAACTTTTATTCTTTAGTAAGAACCTCATTTATACGTAAATGGGGGATTATTATTATCTCAAATTTTATATTACCGCATTATGTGGGAAAAGTTTACAATCAGGTACTCCTTGTTTTTTTGACGGCAAGATAGACGGCAAAGTTTGACTAACCAAGATGTCTCTACATAAAAATTAAACTAAGTTAGGGTTACCAGAAAATAGACTTTACCACCAAGATATATTTCCAAATTTTTCGCCAAACAAAAGTGTGTACCTGATTCTACACCAAACCCCATTATTTTTGTTGAAAAATATTTTGTCACATAGCTCTACGAACATTTTTTACACGTGACCGGTTTGATTTCATTTGGCCTACTTAGCTAGGCATTTGGTTTATTCAGACTGAAAATGTATATTTTGCTTAACACGTCACCAAAATTAATAAGAAGTCTAAGCACTTTGAACAACCACCTGTAGGAAAAATTACACTCATGAATCGTTGAACTAAAAGATAGTATGGATTTACTAAAAAATTAGTCAGTATATTTAATTATTGCTATATTTGTTCTTGCTTAGGTATTTACAGCGATTTGAAATCTATCTTAAATTACACAGTACCTGGATAAATATTCCCACGTGTGCCTTAACATGGTTATTTTTTTATTTTCAATGGTCGTGCTTACAAAGACCACTTTGCCACAAATTCTGAAAGAATAAGTAGACAAGTGAATATAGAAAAGTCTATATTAAGCGCTGAGGATGTCTCGAGTACGCCAGTAGCGATCGCACAAGGCAGGTTCGGATAGTGCTGGACAGTGACGAAGGTGGTGTACGTCCATCTCCTCCCGAAGATCGCAGAGCCTGCAGAAAGGTTCTTGGACTATGTTTTTTGTACATAGGTGTTTAAGAAGGCAGTCATGCCCGGTGGCCAAACGAAACTCGGCAACAGCCCTGCGTCTAGGCCATTTAGGGATAAATTGAAGATTATTCCACCAGGTCTTGTTAGAGTGTCTCTCTGAGAATTGGTTTAAGACAATGTTCTTCATCTTTTTCTTAATAAGCAGCTTAGTTATAGAGGTTAACATGGTTATAGAGAGATGAAAAAACCCAACAAGCAATTGACTAATATTAAAATAATAGATCTCGAAAATAACTGTAAAATGTCTTGAGTTACATTGAAGAAAATATTGGCACGCCAGACATCCATTTAAATCCATGTTACAATGAAGTTCCCTCTGATTTTATGAAATTTGATTTTCAATAGTGCAAATATTAATAAGTTTTTATTTTAAATTATATTTACATTCTAAATTATTATTAATTTCTGGATGGAAATCAAGCTATAAAGCACGATATTATTGGTTATTAGAATACAAGGAATTGAAATAGGAACACATAAAATAATTAAATTTTTTATATACATTATATTTACTAACGCAAAAATGAAAGTTTTTAATTAATATTGTATTAAACTCTTGAAAAGTCATGATTTAAGCAATATTTTTATAACTATACTTTTTCGGGATGAAATCAAGAAATTGATCATAAAACTGGTTTGCTGTGACATTAAATTAGGAAAAGTTTTTCTGTACATCTATATAATCTCTCAAACTTTAATTTTTTATACTTCCGTTTCATTTCTTAGGAAAGATGAAGATTACAAATACTGATTCATTTCCATTAAATATCGTTTTTGGAAACGATAATATTTGGATATAAAATTATATTTATATTTATATTTGGATATAAAAAACATTCATAAATTCTCTGATTGCAATTATCTTTTATGCAAATAATATGTCACATATACGACTTTCTGAGCATGGTATTTTTTCATAAAAAGCTATTAATTCATTTAAATTATATTATTAAAGATAAATTGTAATTACTAACAGATTTTAAAATATTTATTAGCAAGTATTTTGGCTTATTAAGAGTTTTTTAATTGCGTTATATTAAATTATATTGCATTTACATTATTTATAAATTATCAATGCTTTGAATAATAATATAAATTTGTGTTTAATGAACAAATGTAAATAAAAGTGTTTAGTTATTTTTCAACAATTTATGGATATATACGTATTTTTATATGCTAAAATATGTTAGTATCATTTCATCTATAATATCGTTTATCTATATACATTTGTGAAATATTTATATAATAATAAGACAATTTCTCAGATTCAACTAATTTTGAATCTTATAGATTCAAATGGAGAAAAATAAATGAAATTTGAATATTTTAAAAGCAAATCTTTTGTATCATTCGTAGTTTTCCTGTTTTCGAATGCCCAATTTTTATTTTCAGAGACATGATTCAAAATTTAAGCTCTTAAAGTCAAGATTTTAAGAATGATTTTCAATATTTAAGATTGTAATTTTTTGTATGAAATTTATAGAACAATTTAGCAAACCTTAATTAAAAGTAGTTGTTTCCTGACTTTAACTGTTTCTTTTTTTCATATACTTTACTTTAAACAAGGCTTATGAATGCCGTTGTTCAACAAAGGAATTTTCTTGAAAATAAGAAATAAAAAAAAGATAAAGGATCTATTTTCCTCCGCTGGGAGTTTAGATACTGGATTTTTTTGGAACCCAACAGATCTCTTTTAATAAGTACTTCATTCTTCATTCAGTGCAAATTACTTCACATGGAATTTAACTCTCCTTCCAAATAGAAAACTCCAATATTGTTCTCTACATCTTATTCTTTATTCCTTTTTTCATTTTCTTTCTTTCCATGTCCTCTTTTTTCCTACTTCTTGTTTTTAAGAGTAAAACGTAAATTTTTAAAAGTTCTTTACTTTCTCTTAAGAAAGTTTATATCCCTTTTTTTAGGATCTGTATGGATTAAAATGTTTTCGAATGAAAAGCATGTTGTTATTGGAGTAAAAACCGAAGATTAAAATCATCTTGGTTTATTTGTGAGAATATTTTTTTCGGTTTCTTATTCAAATGCATCACTGTAAAATTAGTATTTTTTTTTTTTTTTAAGAATTGGAACAAATATTTGCTTATTTTTATCCTTAAGCAAATTAGTGTGTTTTTGTATTTGAAAAATACCTAGTCTTGTTAAAGTTTTATATTTTTCATTAAACACTTATATATATTCATGATTTTTATCCTTATTTTTTGTTAAAATTAAAAAATAGAAAAGTACGTTTGATGATTACTTCATATTTTTCTTGAATAGTTTTCAATTTTTCTTTAACTTTATTCTTATTCTTCTTTTGGATTAACTATACTGTTTTTTTAATTCTTTTTTAATATTTTTAATTATAAAATTTTATTAAAATTTGTGTTTTTGAAATATTTTGCCTACAATTGCTTTGTACTGAAATCATTAAGTTTTCTCCAAAATATACATATAAATAATATCCAAAATGTTTCATGTGAAAATAGTGTTTAATGATTGCAGTAATTTCATTCCATGTTTTTTCTTTGAAAAAACAAGCATTGTCAGACAAAATATTTGCATAAAATATTGATTTTGCAACCAAATTTTTATTAAGAAGGAATTTAACATGTTGCAAAAATATTTTAAAGATGACTGTTTAACAAATTCACAATATTTGTTTGATGTATAAAGTTCAAAGTTGGTTGAGAATCAGTCAAAGATAATCAGTTATCGGATAGACCGTCCACGTTGATTAAAGGTCAACATATTGATACAAGCTGATTGTCATTTAGCAATAAAAACATTAGATACATTTCTACATAGTTCCAAGAACTTTGTTTTTGCTCTGAAAATTGCAACATGTTCAAGTAAATGTGGAGAAGTGCTTTACATGTCAAAATGAAAGTAAACTCGCCCATGTTTCGAAATGAATTCCTAACTCATATAGGCAAGAATATTCGAAGTGAAAATTTACGAAGGAACGATTGAATTAGAAAACTTCTTCTTCTTAGAGTTGGGTTTGTATGTCATTGGGCATCTCTGCTTTTATCAATATTTTGTACCATTAACTCCAAACCCAATGTTTCCTAGTTCCAGTTGCTCGGGTCACCCACTTTATTAATAAAGTCCGATAACCCTTTAATGGAGTCTAGGTGTAACTCTCTAGTATGGATGATGCCTAAAGAAGTTAATCTAGAGAGGGCAAGAGCCTCACATTCGTAAATGATATACTCTGCCGTTTCCTCTTGCGTATGTCATTTCCAGCAGATAGGGTCTTGCTGAAACAGTCCCATCTGGTCAGAAAGTCAGTCATGCTAGGGATAGCTTCCTGACTTTCACCAGAAGATGGTTTGGAGGTCATTTCTACCTCAAGTGAAGGATTCATTGCTGCCCCTTTACTAGATTGCCTCTGAGTTCCCTTGTCTTTTTCAGCAAGGTCTACTTCAGAGGCTTCACCTGCAAATGCAGAAAGGTTTGTTATTTCTTGTGTCTTTTCAGCCACAAGATAACAATTAATAAGCTCAGGTAATATAAGTCCACCCAGCATTGCCTGAGTTTCTGGGCAAGGCAAATTACTCTAGAAGTTCGCCAGGCAACTAGAGGCTCCGTTAAGACACCATTACCGCGGTGCCAAATAACCCTAGGCACGGGTCGCATAACACCAGGGTTTACGGGAGCTGGTTCGCGGCCTCTGATTCTATATTCAAGGCTATCCTGTCATTCCTACAGGACATTCGGCTATCCACCACCTGCCGACGCACCTGGTGGCTGCTCAAGCCCTAGGAAGGTACGTGTACCCCCTGGTTCCAGGAATTAGAAAGCTTAATGAACTTAACTGAAAATCTGAGTACTTGTCTGTGTTGTGGATTATAATTCCTGGATGACAATAATATCAAACCATGAGCAAAAACGTCTTCAAACAATAAAGCATAGCCTGAGGAATCGAGAATAGCTCACCTTTATTTGAGCCGATGCAGGCCAAACTGGGGGCAAGAGCAGCTCCAGTCGCATTGCATTTTGGATACAGGGGATAAACTTTGTAACCGACATGACGTTGTAAACGAGTGTGTCACTACGAAATCTCGCGAGAGTTGTCTAATCGCGCCTGTTGCCAACCCCAATTAGAACAGCACTAGGGCACATTCCATTCATTTTCCGCATACCATTCATGCACAGGGGCTCTCCTCCAAGAAGACTAGATATCTTGCCGGATCCGGGTGGTGAGATCTGAAACTGTAAGGCAACCACCAGGAGCAATATCCTTACAGCTGCCCTCTGGGGTCAGGCCATCAGCTATTTCATTACCGTACACATCCACATGCGATTGAACCCACTTAAAGGTGATCTCAACATTGGTAATCAAGCGATTCAAAAGCGGAACTATGTTTCTAGTCATTCGGTAATCATGCCTCTTCTGAACCCATTCAGCATTTATCTGAATGGATATACGACTATCACTCAAAATTCAAATGTCAATGCAAACACTAGTTAGCATTCATCTGTCACCATGAATATAGAATTACCAATAACTCTGTATCTTGCATATCATCGTGCATTTTCACAGTTATGATGAAAAAACTCGGTAAGAATATGTAAAAGTGATTTTATCATACAACGACAGTTCACATCGATGCAACAATACATTTTCACTTACTTCTGGATACATTTCAAACCATATGTAATGTTTCTCTCAATTACGCAATTTACATAATAAACTAAGTATTATGTAACTAAGTATTATAAGTTATTATAACCTTTATAAATATTGTATTTTATAAGTTCATTCTAAATTCCTCATTTCCTTACAAAATGTTCAAGAGGAAAATTTTAGAAGAAATTTATTGTATTTCATACTAGAACTACAATAGACCTCTTGTGAAAAGTTCTAAGCCTAATAATTTAATAGCACTTGTCATTTTTACACTAAAACTTCGCAATCTATATTTGCTAATGGTTTGTGGTAGATCTTATGCTGTCATAGAGACTGTTTAATATAATTATGTACCATTTATATAATTATGTAATTATTAATTATATAATTATGTATAATTATAAAGTAACATAATTATATAATTATGTATCATTAATAAATGTTGAATAGTTGTTTTACTTCTTATTTTCTTTTTCAACCTTCAAAAACACATCAGTGAAAGGATATAGAAACCTACAAATGTTATCGTGCATATTATTTCTTAGCATGATAGTCTGTGGCTTAAGTAGGAATCAATAGAATTTTTTACAATGCCGATGGTGGTACCTGTTATCAATTAAATAGTTTAGCGTTATAAAATCGTAAGAAAATGGAAAAAATTTTGTTGAGAGATTATTAAAAACGTGCACCATTTATCTGCACGTATGGGTCTGTGCAACGGAATACAAGATGTACATGGAATTTGTATTTATTATCTTTAAATTACATTGAAATGGCACTATAACTACATTATTTCTCTTCAAACTTCCTGGCTATGCTTATTGAATGCGAAGCACCAATTATTTAACGATCCAAAATCATTCAAGATGATACAAAAGTGAAAAAAAACACAACCAACTGCAAGATAAGGCAGCATTTTTTGATCCAAATATTGTCTGTTTGGACAACTTTAAAATTAAAACTATGAAATATTTCTTAAAATAGATTTGGAATTTACATAAATCCTAAAAATACCATTCTATATCTGAACACGCATTTAATATTTAATTATCCTGATCACAAATAGGGAAATAAATTAATGGTGGAAAGTTTCCCACACACCAATACCATTAGTCCGAGAACATGTTGCCAGCTTTACCATTCAGCCCAGAAAATATCTTGATTCATATGTACACATCTACCACTAGTTTGCAAAGTAGAGGAATGTGGAATCAGCTGGTCCATGCCGGTGGTTAACAGGCATTTATTCACAGTTTCGCAGGGGAACTCCCTGCAAATATATTCAATTTTGTAATTTAATTTTCCCTTCATCTAATTATAGAAGTAAAGCGAATATTAAATATGCAATGCGAAGTCTCGCAATTAACTGGACCGGAAAATCCAAATACCCGAACTCACGTTTACTGTAATCATGCCGCTTTGTAGTGTCCCAAAATTGTCAATAGAAATTAATAATTAAACGCAGTTGCAGTTGCAGGTTTTACTTCGCTGCGAGTTTCCGATATTTAGATAAGTAATGTATTATTATTTATTCACGTGGATATTTCCTATTATCTTTGAGTGAATTGTTTGTAAATCTTTATATAATATGCGGAATTGCTGTATGTTTAATGTTGAAAAGTCAGTTTACAATTGATGACAATGTACGCTTCGCTGCAACATAAAATTATCGAATTAATTTGACGCGTTAGATAGGTTTCAATAGCTATTGATGGCAATCTGAGATGTAATGTAAAGAAACCAATTAGATGCGATTTTAAATCATATCAGAATTGTAGTATCGTTGATCAACACTGATGCGATAACTTCCAATAAGGTATCAAACTCAGACCACATGATCCTAAACATAAGCTCTAATTACCAAATGGAATGACTTAATTCCAGAAAAGAGTTGTAAAAAATTAGTAAAAAATACAAATCATTGTTGCACAATGATCTGTATTTTTTGTAAAATGGAATTTATTAAGACATTAGTATTGTGGCTGGATAATATTATGTTCGAGGGTAGTTCAACTGATGGTTGTTCGGTAATAACGTCTCTATATATGAATTAATCAAATACAATATTTATCAGTTCATGTAATGTAAAAACGTTCCAAACTATCATTTTATGTAACGTAGAAAGGAATCCACCGCTTCAGATCTCTAAAGGTACTGAATACTCTTTTCAATTTTGATTCAGAATTATGAAATAAATTAATGAAGCAACATTGGCCAAAAAGTAGTAAAGATCGGAGACAAAGTATTAAAGAAAGCAAACACAAAAAATGCAATAATATAGTGTATTTTTCTTCCATAACGAAAAGTTATGAAAAATATTTAAAACAAATCAATAATCATTTTAAAAAGAAAACATAATTTCTTAAAGAAATAATCTCATGATTTAGTCTCCAAATTCTAAAATTTATATTTAATAATAAATTATACAATTAGAGCCTAAAATCTTATTACCAAAAACTAAAATAGTGGCAACAATCAAATCTTAGTATAATTGAAACATTGATGTTGAAAAAGCCTATTTATTTTAACTTGTCTTAATGAAATAGAATATCTCTGCAAAATACAAATACAATATAAGCGGCAAAAATTTAATTCTTGAAATTGAGAGTTCATAGTAAGAGAAATGTGAAGAGTAAATGAAAGGCCTCTATATAGAGAAAGTAGAGGCCAAAGTTATATAAAATAAAAAGATTTTGCTTGCAAAAATACATAAAAAATTATTACTAAATATGAAGTGCATTTCCATCAAAAGATAATTTAGAAATATAGAGCATCGCGATATATCCATCATCTTGTAGTCAATATGAATATCATGAAAACCTTAGTTTTAATCTCTATATTTGAGAGATTTAACCTGTTGTTTTGTTGTTACTAATGACACTTGGACAAGCCAAGCTCGCTATGCCTCGGCTATGCGAATTTAAGTCAATTGGGAGCGTCTTTCGTTTTAATCAGAGCACCATGAAGGTGAAAATACGACATTGCTCTCCACACATACCATAGGTACCCGTTTATAGGGTAGACAACCATTCACACCTCATTCATTAAAGGAAAGGACAAAGACAGGACAGATAGAGAGAAAAAGTACATCCATGCCCTAACTGGGATTCGAACCCAGGACCTCCTTATCCGTAGTCAGTCACGCTGACCACTAGACAAGCTGAGCGGCGAGATTTAACCTAAAATGTGTTTTTGAATGCATTGATGGAAATGAAATTAAAAATTCAAAGTTTCTCATAAAATATTATTCTAATAGTTTAAAGTTTGTCAAAGACAAAATGTTTTATTATTCACTTCACAGATAAAATCTCTTTTAGAAATTTTTTCTGTAAAGTGAATAATAAAGAGTGGAATAATATCGATGAAATAAAATCTATTATTAAATTAATAAATCATGATAATTAATATTTTTGTGGTCTACAATCTCATCCATCCAGTCAGTTAATAAGCAACATCTGACTTTCAATGGTTGTTAAATATAAGTACTATTCTTAGAAAGCACACTTTTAAAGCTCTGCTTTAAGATATAAAAAATATTGAAAAGTCAATAAATGCTAAATCATGGCAAATGTCATTCAACTAATGATTTTTGACAATCATATAAAATTAACTGTTCATTTAATTTCGACTTACTAGCCAAATATTGTAAAATGTAACTCATAGCACGCTTTAACTTAACCCAATTCAATCCTAATACTTATTTTTGAATAATTAAAAATTTTTAATTTCCACCTTTGATACAATAAAATCAAACAGAAATAACATCAGTCATCTTTTAAGGTGATCTAAGAAAACTTCTTTCTTAACTAAAGCAAACCTAATTCTTCACTTCTATCGAAATGGCAGTCAACTGCAACATCATTGTTAGTAGAATTTGTAAAAAAAGAGAAAAAAATTCCATCACAACACGTGAGGAGACTGAAGAGTTAATTTCCCGTGAACCCCTGCCCCGAACAGCAGCAAATGTGGCCTTCGAATTCCTGCAAGAAAAGCTCTTAAGAGAACAAGGTTACTTTTAATTTCGAATTTGATCATGGTAGAAAATGAGGGCGGAATGAGGAAGAGATCAAGATAGTCATACAGAAAAGCTGTTCCACTCGGTTTTTCCAGCTGGCTCCTATTGCTAGAGTTATGGCAATTAAATGTTCATTTTCTCAAATGATCTATAATGATGGTTATTTTTTTATCTTGGAATTAATTTTACAAATGTTCCCTTGGAATTATTAATTGATTTCACAATTATGTGTTTTATCGTAAACGAATACATATTTGCAAATATATTTGACATGCTTAGTTGGAAACATGTAGTGCAAACTTTGAAAGTAAACGCATCTTGTGTGATCAAATTATACTTTGTTTATATATGTAAAAAAAGTAAGAAAGAAAATGAAATATTGCTGTCTAGCTTTATATTGGGTTTCCAAAAGTTTTGTCTTGTGTTTTGATGCTTGTCATTTGATAAGCAATTTTCGAAGAAATTTATATAACACGAAACAAAAAGAAATCATTAACAAAAAAAATAACCATTAAGTCATTTTGAAATATCTCAATTTTGAAGATCTTTTCTTATAAAAATTGATTTGCAAAATGGAAAGGGATAGAAAAGTTTAAATTATAAAAAAGCTCTTTTTTGTGTTGGTTATTTCTAAATAGTTGAATTTCACATCATATTATTATTAAAGCAAACCTTACAATTTTTGAAGGAGACATTAAAAATTCATTTGCAAGATTTTCTACTGTCATATTTTCTCAATTAGGCTTATTCGATGACAATCATAGACAGAATAATCTACGCAATTAGAAACATTCATATATGAATGGGGAATTGAACCCATAACTTGCTATTACGATCATCTCATTTATTGCAAATTGAAGTAAAAGTTTTAAAAAAATTAACATTGCTCTTACTTGAAGGCAGCATGAAAATGTATTATATAAGGATAACTTATTAACAATTAAATAAAATTTTAATTTTTTACATAGAATTTAATTATTAAATAAAATATTGCTCACTAATTTATAGACAGAAAGTATGTTATTATTAGGGAACGCTTACTCCAGAAATGATCAATAAAAAAGAATTGCGAATTCAAGGCTGGTATCATGGAAATACTTCATTTAAATAAACATATTTTTAGCTAAGAATCTGCAAAATCAAATGTTCTACTGGTAGTTTGATGTAAAATTTAGCTCACATTTCAATCATTTATCGGGTAGATCTGCTAATTAATTACTTAATCAAGATTCAGAATTTTAAAAAAAATTACTTCCTCTGTATATATATATATATATATATGTGTGTGTGTGTGTGTGTGTGTGTGTGTGTGTGTGTGTGTGTGTGTGTGTGTGTGTGTGTGTGTGTGTGTGTGTATGTATATAATCCTTATAAAATTGAAATGCATGCTTTTACGAGGAATGCAAGTTCCTCATGCAAAGGTAAGCTGTCTTGCCCGATTGGTATTTCCTCTGATTCTATTCTGCATGTCGATACCGCGGGTGTATGCACCCTTCCTCAACGGAATCGTGATTAATTTCGGAACCTTGTACAGATGTTGGAACTATTGCCGTTCGTGATGTTTATCCCGCGTCAAAAACCGGTCCGCATTCCCGCCTAAATCTTGTTCAACCTTCCCTACGGCCTGCATATCGTATGCTTATAACTCACAGATGTGGCTTTCGGCTGGAAGCTGCAATAATCTCGTTTGATTAAGATAACGTTTTACCCCCTTACCCCCGCATTAACCGATTCGTTTTGATCGACACTGATTGCAGCAGAAGCTGATTTTATGAATACAGATGGAAAACTTCGTCGATTATTTCGAGATAACGGAAGAATGACGCATGCGCGAATCCTTGGGCTGTCACCTGCTCAGATTTTGATTCCTATTGTATCACAAATAATTCAGGATAAGAAATGTTTTTTTTATTTTACTATGATGATTAATATTTCCTCTATTCATACGACAGCATTCTTTAATACGGTATAATATAACTTGTCTGCTTAACCATTTCACAAATATTTTTCCTTTCGAAAGAGTTAAATTAATAATGCAATATTAAGTTAATATTTATTCATTAAATAAATGTTCAAATGAACAGAGAATATTAGATTATTTTTTATTTTTCATCATTTGTCTTTTGCCAAAACTTAATTCTATATGTTTAACTGCATAAGTTTGAGTATTTGACTACATTTTATTCCACCTTATATTAAGTGGTGTATATATATATATATATATATATATATATATATATATATATATATATATATATATATATATATATATATATATATATATATTGATTTTACTTAAAAATTTTTACTGAATTTCGAACTTTTTTTAAGAAATCTTTAGAAATTTGTCACACGTCACAAAAATCAGGGTTTAGTTTTATTATTAATTGCAAAATTAAAACCAAAGAGAAAAGTAAAGAATTTTTAGGTTTAGAAAATTAAGCCCATGAATATGAAGATAAGTATGAAGATGAAACATTTATAATCATAAATATTAAATTTGTATTCCTCATAAAGTCATGTTTCGTAGACATTTGTTTCATAATTTACAAGTGTGACATTCTGTAAAAAATCACGTTATATAAGAAAAGGAAATTGATTATACTGTTGCACTCTTCTATAAAAAACGATAAAAACACCCAAACTGCAGTTGTCTTTTTGGCCTGCAGACATTGTGTCCTTACATCCCCTTCCTAGATTTAGAACAAATTCAGCCATGTCGTTTACGGGATTTAGGTAAATCCATCTAGCTGTTCTTAAGCTTTTTTCCCAATCCTAACAATTTGCTTCGCGGTGTTTATACGGGCGTTAAAACAATGATTTCCGAAAGACAAACCTACATTTGTGCAGTTATTTCATTTAATCAGGAGTATTAATCAGTCTTTGTGAAATGTTAATTTATTGTATAGATAAACACCAAGAAAATTGCGAAATTATAATGGGCATTCCATTTTTCTATAGCACGTGAACTCTGTTTCATTATTTTTATAGATTTCTCATTAAATTATAATCTGTAAGTAATTGACCTGCCATTTCCTAGATAAATACAAATTATCTTCGTTTGAAATTAATTATTTTGAAATGAGTATTTTATATGCACACATTCCTGATATTTATATATTGTCTGTAACTATAATTTGATATTTTATATTTTTTTGACAAATGTATGCATATTACTATTTGTGGGATATGAATAGGATTTCTTAGTTTTATATTTACGTCTATTAGTTACTATACATATATTTTGATATTTGCATGTATGTTTTGTTGCTACTTTCCAATTTTGATATTTTATGTTTATTTTGATAATTATGTGCTTATATTAGTACAAATATCCAAAACCACATTTAGTAATTTATTACATGTTTTCGAAATCAAATTGCATTTATCATAACTGCAAAACTTAGATGTAAACATTTCCAAACATTGCAATTTTTTATCGTGTCACTATTAAGAACCCGAAAAATTCAATGAAGAATGCACTTAGTTTAATTAAAATTTTTCTATTGGATAGAAATACATATGATTTATTCATTTCTACATTCAGCTTATTTAATTCAGTATATTGTATTTTAAATCACTATTTCTCTTATTATTTACATAAAATTATTATTTAGTATTATTTACATTATATTTAAATCCTTGAATCTAATGCATAGCGTCCGAAAATAAATAGATCTGAATATTTGTTTCTGACAAAAAATATTGTATACTTAAAAACTAAATATATAAATTTCGACTTGTTTCAAATGTACAGATTTTTCCTTTCTTTTGGTGTTTGCCATGCGGAATACTAAGCTAGAAATTATTTTGCTTGATCAAGTGAAACTTAAAATTGAAACATAAGTTACAGATGTGATTTAATAAAACATTAATTATGAATAGGATTAAAATCCTATATTAAGCAGAATTCAATAGAATTTTGAAAACATCAGTTGAATCTTAATTTTGACACACTAATAATAAATCATTAAAATATTAAATAAATTTAGAAAATGTAAATACTATATTAAATTTAATTTAAATCCAAATTCCATTTGCCAATTGTTTGGATTATTGTGTCAGATATTTAGGAGCATAAAATGTATATAAATTTTGGCTTAGAAGCTTCTGTTGGATAAAAATGGGTAAAAAAAAGAAATATTTTTCGTCAAATATCATGTAGTCATTAAAATGGAATATACTATTAAAATTATTTTTACATTATCTAAGTTTAATTCTGATTGAAAATTGTGTTTTAAACGTATTGATTCATTTTTGTTTTTTGTTTCATAAAAAGAATATACACAAACAATAATGTTTCACAAGAGTTTTCAGAAGCGGATTTTGCTCTTACAAATTCATCAATAAAATTATCTTAGCACACAAGCATTATACTAAATTTCCATTTTGATTACGATAAAAGAGTTGCATTTTATTTTTGCTTTCTTTAAATCAAAATTTATTCTAGTTTCTCTTGGGAAAAATAATTTTGAACTATACAGGAACATGAAATTTTGTTTGAAAATGGAATTTTTTCAGCATGGCAAAAAAAATTGTTGAATAAAATTGAGACCAAAATATGATAAATATTATTTTATCAGAATTATGGTAAAAGATTAGTATTCTAAAAAAGTGAAGTATACTTCACAATAATTGATTTTTAATGACTTTGATTTAGCTTTTCAAATTTATTATAAATATATTAGTGTGTGTGTGTGTGAAGGATTTAAAGTATCCATTAATTTCTCATGATTATATTTCTCAATGAAAGTTGAGTATTGCAAAAGTCTATGCAGAATTTAGTAAATAAATCTAATTCTTGATTTTATTTAAAGTTGCTGAGTGTTTGCTTATGACACGCGAAAAATACTGTATATTTACACACCAACATGGCGCCATTCGATTTGTTTCAAATGTACTGGCTATTTCTTTCTTTCGTTGTCTGACATGCGGAATATCCCGCTTAAGAATCCAGGAGTAATCAGCAAACATTCCTGCTCTCCACTGTGCTTGGTATCCCTTTTTTTATGAATATCTTGGTGAAAACATTCTCATTATTCGTCACTGGAACCATGACTGTCAAGGAAAGATTCTAAGCAGGAATCCAAGCAATGCAATTTTAGGGACTTATTACACGTCATATTTTTGTAACATTGCGACAGTTCACCTAAACCTTATAGAGTTTGGTTTTCATGATTTCCTAAAAATATTTTCTATAATAATACTTTCTAAAGAGTTCTTGGCTGGTTTTTTTGTCATCGTTTAGCAAATCTTTAAATTCTCTATTGACAACCAAAGATCCTATTTAGATACAAATAAAAATTATTTAATTTATTTTAAAATTTATTCTAGAAGAAAACCTTTTAATAATGAAGCCCAATACTATGTTTTTTCATTGGCTTACAAGACTTTTAGAAAGATCTAACATTTTATGAAATGAAATGAAAGATTCATATCAAAATTGGATAAAAAACAATGTATTAAAATTTTATAATTTATAAAATAAATAATTAAGCAATTTATTTTATTAAAAAATTTTTTATTAAATTTATTTTGTTTAGACTTTCATAATGTATACGTATACATGTGTGATATTTAAATACGTTTTGAGCAATACTTATTGATGCAATTATTTTCTTTATATTTGTTCTCTCCTTTGTACAAAAATCAGGATTCTTTATTTTACAGCAAAATTACAGTTTTTTAAATTTTACAAATAAAGGATAAAAATATCGTATAATTTCTATACTAATAACAAAAAGTATCAAGATTATCAATACCTTCCTTTCTTTCTAATATAGGCAGATCAAAACGCACCCTTACTATAGGCGTACACAATGATTTTAAGTACAATACTAGCACGTCCATAAAGCATTACTGATTAAGATACAACAGACAGTAATCTATCACTTTGTCGCGTTGTTGTTCTAAAGGAGAACCATTTACCTATTGATGAACACATACATTTGTCACCTGTATAAACTGCTGTATAGTCTTTATGAGCCTATATTATACACAGTACATATTATGCAAAATAAATTATTTTAAATGAAATTTTATGTACATTAGTTAGTTCTGAATAAATCACTAAGATTCCATGAGGTAATTATGAAAAGTATAAAAATAACTGCTATGGAAAAGAAACTCTAATTGCGGAAATGAATTCAGCCTAGAAGGTTATATCGGAGTTTCTTGGGCTAAATGAGATGCTTTTTAGTGTTACAATGGCAATTGTATGACTCACAAAACACTTAAAATTTCAAATATTGATATCTTATAGCGTTTTCAAAATTATTAATTTGAATTCCAAATAAAATATAATTTAACTCCAATTCAATATATATATGAAAAAAATATTTTAACATGAATGCTCAAAATCAACAAAAAATGTAATTACTAAAAACAACATTTGCATAATGCATAGTAAAAAAAAAATTAACGAAATATTTCAATTTGTAACTAAATGTTGTAATGGGTTCTAAAATATATCATATCCCGTTAAACATTGAAACGCAAAAGTATTTAAAAATTTCCTGATTAATATGTATTTTTCATAAAATCACTATACTGATCACTTCTAAGAGATTATTGCTATATTTAAGTTTTGATTCTATTTTTTAAATAAGTATGAAGTATATATTTTATTAGAAACTTTAAGGACTTGTAAATGTTACTTTAGATTTTTTTCATTAAGAATCACGCTAAAATAGGTTTCTAATATAATTCAAATTCAATGGCATTTTTGAATACCCGATATCTTGAGGTCTACAATACCTGCCTAAAGTAAAATTAATTCTTAATGTTTAAAAATTCTCTATAAAAATAAGTTCTTAATCATTTAATACCAAAAATAAAAATTAAACAAATTTTCTATTTAATACAAAACTATTTAATAATCAGTATATAGTATATTACAGATAAGTATATACTAGATGAGAATTGTGATTTATATGTAAAGTTTCGTTGTAGTTTAAAATCATATGTAGGCATCTTTTTAGGTAATATGTTGTACAATGATGCATGATTATTCATGATAGAGTGCTATCTATTTTGAATACGCTTTAATGAAGGGAAGCTTTATTGGAAATTAATATTTGAATATTCATTAAATATCTTATTCGACCTATATCATTGTACTTAGAAAATAATTGCATAGACAATTATCAGACGTGCTCTCAGATTTAATATTCCTTTCAACACGATTTTCAGTAGTATGTTTTGAATAATTTATAGTGAATTGTGTTATTATTGATGTATATGAACATTAAATATTGCTTATTACGTGCATATTTACGATTGCTATTATTTCTTCGATAGCAATGTAATATAGAATGATTTTACTGAAAGCAATCGTTTGCTTCGTATTCAAATTTTGAGAAGTGCCAGATTTTATAACCGTTCTTTTCTCTTGAAAAATATTTAGGAAAAAATGAAGAGTGACTAATTTTAATACTTCAGTATGCTTTGCATTATTTGTAGTGTAGTTATATTCTAAAGATTTAATTCGGAAGGGATATATTTACAGCGTTTTTTTTAAATTTTGTTTATACAATAGCTTTTATTAGTTCATTGCATTTGTTTCGATTCTTTTATTTGTAATTCGCAGTGTTTTAAATTTTCTACCAATTATATGATGTCATTCAAGTTGTGTGTGTGTATAACTATAATATTAATTAAGATTTCATGCAAAACATTTTTACTTTTAATTGTTGTGACATTAGTTACAATTTTAATGTTGCTTTTTAAGCTTTAAAGGGGAAATGTTGTTATATATTTCTTAAATTTTAATGGATAACAATGTAAATTACAGTTAAATTTGAGATTGTTGTTAAAAAATATATTTACCTTTCAGTAATTTTAACATATGTTCTAATATTTACCTCCTTTATCATAAAATATTAACAAAAATTATATATATGTTCTTCCTGTGGCACGACAGCCATAGGTCACACACACAACGCCTACAATGCCCATCCCTGACTTCTTGACCGAGACAACCTGGGGTGCGAGGCATATATCCAGATTAGGTGGTCAACCTAATGCAAATCCCTCAGTGTTTAGTTCCCAAGCATGTTTGGTACTCAATTTATCTACCTACTGAAGGGATGACAAGTTTAGTCGACCTTGCACAGCCGAGGTTCAAACGTCGGACGTGTGCTTTGGGACTTGGGAGTGTAAAACGTGACCACTAAGCCACAGGGCTTCTCATATATATATATATATATATATATATATATATATATATATATATATATATATATATATATATATAATGTGTGTGTATGTATATCATACATACGTCCGGTTTGTGTGAATGGGAATTTTCGGGGTTTCCTCCCTTGCAACACTAGAATACGTTTCTTATCTATTAAGTTTTCGTGAAAAGCAGTACTACGTAAATATTCAACTGTTTGAAGTGTTCCACTGCGTAATATGGAAGCTTAAGTAAAATTTCAAAACTTACAAATTTTAGAAGATAATTTTCCTTTTTATCATAATTTAACAGTAAAAATTTTGGCTTGAATTAAATTACTGAAAAAAAGTTAATTCTGTCTTAAAAATGTAAATAAAAGTCAAATTATGCTGTTTATTATAAGTAAAAAGAAGCGAATTCACACACGAAACTCTTTCGATGCTTTTTTAAAAAAATATATAGAAATCATAATCATATGTACTAAGCTTCTCATTTATGGCACTGAAGTTTGACCCAGTTAATCCGTTAGCTCCTAAATACGCGAAAGTACTGTTATAAGCAAAGATAATCCATCAGATATCACTCACAGATGTGACATTCACATTTAAGAACATCTCAGTTGGCGAAAGCATAGAAAAAAAAAAGACACGTCACCTCTACAATGTCACCTCGCAAATTCCGTTATAATTTAACGTGGGAACTGCGCGCAAATCCTTTCCCTCGGCAATAGTATAAAATTTATAATTGCAGACCCTTGCGGCTTAAAACTGTTCGAGTGTCGTAAACATTTATCCCAGACTGTCTTCTACGCATGGGTGAATGAATGTTTTCATTAAAAAGGAACGGAGAAAACTTACGCGGTGAGGGAGAAAACTCTCTCTGAATTTAGTGAGATATTTTGATTCACACTGGAGCAAAGCTTTTACAAAGTAAAATTTCTGGGCAACAAACGGAGAAACGGCGTTTTAGTTGATAGAGCAGGAAGAAGGTAGCTTAATGTTAAAGTTAAGCCGGTTAAGAATTCCTTTCTTACTGAAATTTCTGCTGTTGGCATTAGTTGGAATCAAGATGTCACCGTCTGAGCGAGTTCTCTTTAGTAAAAACTCATTTAATCTCCGTTGCCTTTGAATATTTAAAATTTGTCGATAAGATCGCGTTTCTACGCAGTGATTGACGTCTAAATAGTTTTACCTTATCTGATTTTCTTTCGGTGTTAAGATAAAGGAAATGTTTTTATGTAAACATTTACTTGAATAAAAAGGTTTTTTTAAAATACATTCTAGTTTGCATAATATAATACATTTAAATCATTTTTAAAAAATTCAATTTATTTACGCACATAAGCATAGCAAAATAATTTTATTTAATTAATTTTGAATTTAAAAATTTAGTAAAAAGTAAACTTTAACACTATTATAGTTAAATAAACATTATATTAAATAATTATTAGTTTATATACATTTATTTTTTAAATGCGTTTCAATGCTTTTAATCTAAAATTAAGCAAAAGAACTCGAAGAATGTTTATTTTAATATATCACTTCTTTTACAAGTATTATGTGTGTGTTTAGAAAATATATTGATTTTAGATTTACACTAAAATGAAACCTTTTGAACAATCAGTTATTTTATCAATTCATACTTTTTGTTATATTTCCCTTGTTAAAATTTATGAGAGCATTTTATTGTATGTAAACTCATATTTTAAAAAAGGAATAGAATCAATACTTGATATAAAAATAAACTTATCATTAATTTACTTAATTATGATGTTTATAGATTTAACTGGAAAAACTTAATTGAGTTAACTGGAAATGTGTCCTTAAAAATTAACTTAAAGAAATACATCATTAAGCTGTATTAAATTTAATCTTGATTAAACATTTTAGTAAGTCTTTAAATCAAAGAAAATAAAGGTTTTATAAAATAAGATTAAAGCATTTAATTAAACACTAACGCAGCTTTTTGAGAAACGTCAAACCTGTTATGGGGCATAGTATTCATTTTCCTGACTATAAAATAATTATAAAACTGAATAACAAATTTTCAAACAGGAAAAATGTCGTCATAAAGAAAACTTTCTAATGTAATTAATCTTTATAAGCAATAGTAGTCAATGAAAGCGACTTTGTAAAACAGAAATAGTTAAAAACTGTTTCGGGTTCAAATACAAGTCAATGCGAAAGTAAATGTGTGTATGTAAATATATATATATATTTTATATATATATATATATATATATATATATATATATTCGTTTTTATAATAAAAACATGATTAAACAAGCAATGTATACAAAGAATGAGGGTTGAATTTTATTCTGCAAAGAGTTTTTCATAAAGATAATTTTTAGTAATAACTTGAATTTAAGAAATATATGTGCATCTTTATAAAAATATTTGCACACTTAATCGATGCCTCTGAATATATCAGCTTCAATAATATATTAATGCAGTCATGTCTTGTGTATGAGTTGTTAATTGATTTTTAACATTAAAGTTTTGTGGGCTAAAAAAAAAATCCCAGTGTTTCGGTGAAGAAAAAAAGAAAATTGATTACTCTAATATAAAATTACGTGTGCAAGTGCTCAAGAAAGAGTGCATGGGAACCATGATGTCAAGAACCAGATGAGAGCTTCAAGATCGACCCTCGCGTGCACTCATTATCTTTCTTCACTTCATCCCCCAACCCCAACTTTTTTGGATAAAAACGGACACACTTAACACGACAGGCCGCAACATTCGGAGGGGGAGGCGATAGGGTGGACCCCGTAGTTCTTTCTAAAAAAAACGAAAAAAAAGTATCTGGAGTGGCGCAGGAAAAAATGAAACTTTTACCTAAATGAAAGGAAAGGGTGCAAAAGAAGTAGAGAAAAAAATAAAGGAAAGTATATGAAGAACCAGAAGGTAGGAAAGAAATTGTCCAAATTACTAGGGGGTGGGCGGACTGATGTTTGGAACGAAATGCCTGGGTTTCATGTGCTGTTCGGTGGTATAAGAAGGAAAATAACGTTGTTATATATTAGAACGAGGTTTTGTTCAGCCTTTTTTCTTCCTTCCTTTTCGGTTGCAACGCTACCGCCTCTTGGAGTATAACATTAGATTTGTGTTATGGGTAAGTGAAACTACTTCCTTTCGTGGCTGTTACTTCTACCTGTTTTCGAGAACAATGCAATACTAGAAATCCATATACATTTATTCTATGATTGATGCCATAAATTCGAGTATTTCAATTAATATATTTAAATTTTATTATATTTATAACAAAGTGCTTTAATTTTTTTACTTGCAATGTTGTTAATGTTTTTTTTAAATTATGTATACGATATACTTTATTTTGTGTAAAATAAAAAACATTATTAAATAAATAAATAAATATAATTTCTGTTTTGTGAATTTTAAAATATTATCCGCTATTGATTCGTTAAATATTTTATTTAAAATACTTCATATTATAGTTTGTGCTATCGTGGACTTTTCTAGAAAATATCCCTATCTCAAATTGAATGTACATTTTCTAATTCAGTATTATATTCACTGAAGATAATTCTTAAGAAGATATGCTATTGAGAATATATTTAAGGTATTTAATAATATATAAAATATTTTATGAACAACATTGATATTACATATGTGTATGGTATAAAACATTATACATCTATTTCTATATATATGTGAACGCGCATAATCAGCTGCTACAGATTGACTATCAAAATCATGTTTTCAATTGATGAAGCGTACTAATGAAAGTAAACGCCTTTTGTGAATTTACTATTCATTTCTGTACAGGAAAGTTTTAATAATCAGTTACTAACTTAATAGGTACAAAACTTCTACAGCAAATTCATTCTATTTTGAAGTCAGCGGATTAGTTAACATAGGCAGATAATTAAATTTTAATTATATGCTATGGTTGATAGAAAAAAGTGATATAAGAGATAATCACATTTGAAATTTCTTATGCTCATTGGATAATCAAAGTATATTTTGATTCTACAATAATTCACATATATTATCAAAATATACATTTGGAATAATAAACCACAATAAATATAACTTTTGATTTAGTTTCTACCAATGCAAATACTGCATATATATAAATACTGGTAAGAATATAATGTGTGAATAAAAACTAAATATAAAAATACTGATAAGCATATAAATACCTTAAAATTATGTAATACTTGTACATGATAGAAACTTAGTTCATAATGCGTAGAAAATAAATAAGTCTATTTTATTGAAAATATCCTTACCAAACTGTTTCGTTGTTTTAATAATACGAATTCCTAAAAGTAACGAATATTTCAATTATTTCTGTCTTTGGAATAATCAAGAAAACTCGAAGTGATATTCTCTCCAATTGGTAAATGAAAATAACAAAACTTAAAAGTCAAAATCTTACGAAACTAAAATAAAATGAATAATCTTGAGGATTCAACCAAGCTCTTTGAGAAAGTTTATTTCCTTAATTATTTACGATTCAAGATAAGTATAATGTTAGAGACTTTAATTCAGAGAGACTTGGAAATCAATTTATAAAAGTTTCAGTTTCTTCTTTCGCCGTATCTCAAACTCATATTTAAGAAACGAACTTAAGCTGATATTAAATTCACCGTCCGCACATTTTTAAGGATTTTATTTGGAAAACTGATATTTTGTTTGGGAAGAATTCCCAAGAGGTATTTACGATAAATTATTATGTTCTTAAACCTGCTTAACTTGATTATTTATTTCTCTCAACGCGAGATGCCAAACAGTTTTATACTTTCGATAGGATTTTGGGAAGCGTTTTCATGAGCTTTAATGAAATAAAAGCATTTTTTTATTCCTTAACCATATTAATGTGCGTTATTTATTTGAATTTTACAATCTATTTATGAAAGTGTTTTCTGCTTTTAATTTACGAGAATAGAAATGTGATATTTATATTAGAAATTCAATATTTATATCGAGGTAATGAATAGTGAATTTTTATCAACTAAATGACTAATTTGACAGTTATTTATTTGGATATGAAATATTCATTTGATTTAAAATGATAATAAAAACAGCTTATAGCTTTGATTGATTTATAGTTACTTTTACTTTTTAACGATTTATTCTTGTAAGATCGGTATAAAAGCAAGGTGAATTACAGATTTTAAAGTTGTCTTCGAATCATTGTAAATATCAATGGTGAAAGTTGCACTATTGAACAGAAAGTCACAGCAATAATCAATTATTAAACCAATGCTGTTTGATATTTTAAAATTTTTGAAGTACATTTTTATTGATAGGGAGAACCAAATTTTCACATTTCCTGTATTAATAATTACGCTACATACAGGGTGTCCAGAAAAGGACTCCCTGATTTCAAAATTAAATATCGCGAAAACGAAGATCGATAGAGGAATGCAGTAAACGGTATGTTTTTAGTAAAAACTGTAAGAATATGATACATCAGTTTGAAATAATAGTTACAAAAGTGGCAAACAGATGGCGCCATACGTAATGTTTAGTGTAAATAGTGATCCGAAGCCCAACTATTGAAGCGTGAAAGGAGGTTAGCGTTGAAAACATTGTGATGTGATTTTTTGCGAAGAATGTTTTTGAACGATTATTTCATTTATGTATGCTGATTTGAGCTGTACATTGTACAGCGCCATCTGTTAGCAGCTTTTGTAACTATTATTTCAAATTGCTGTATAAAATTCTTACAGCTTTCACGATAAACATACCTTTTACTGCATTCCTCGATCTATCTTTGTTTTCGAGATATTTAATTTTGAAATCAGGGAGTCCTTTTCTGGACACCCTGTATATCTTAATTTATTTTTAAGTAATATTTTAAAGTGCTGAAGTTATTATCGATGTTCTGTAATTGTTAACAACTATTTCTTATTCTGCTTTCGATTCAACAGCTTATAGTTTTGACTTCAGCAAAGCGAAGCATCATTTGCCGCGGGCAGTGGTTGGGAGGGTGACCACAGTGTACTCTCCTTCACTGGGTTGCTGGAACTCCGTGGGTTGAGGACGTTTCCACGTTAATATGTGACGTCCAAAGTCCTTCCGCTGGTGTGGCGTGGATGTGGAGAGGAGGGTGCCAGCTCAGGTGTGGCCTCGTCACCTGACCGTGGTTCAAAATTACGAGGCACTTTAAAAAGAGCAAAGTCGTACTTTCACCTTCGTGGTGCTCTGATCCAAAACGAAAAACGCTTTCTATTGACTTAATTCGCACAGCCAAAGGCATAGCGAGCTTGGCTTGTCCAAGTGTTATAAGCAACAACATAGTTTTGACTTACATCTAAAACACAGATAGATTTAATGGGGCGCTCCGTGGCTGAGTGGTCTAAAGCATCACCGCTAATCGCTTGAGAGCGTAGGAGTGTGGGTTCGATTCCCACCATGGCCCTGGGTGTTTTCTTCGTTATTCTTCTGTGGTTGTACATCCGCCATTGTGCTATTTGTCCTATTTTCGACGAAGACTTACAAGCGGATCTCAAGAATCAAGCATACAAGTCTGAATATATGTAATGTAATAAAATGAATAGATTTAATGGCTGGGAATCATCATCATTTATTTCTTGAATGTAAAAATGATCACTCTTGAATGAATAAAAAGACAACCATCAAACAAATTAAAGATTTTAAAAATAACAGATATGGATGCAAATTTTGATTTTTGCATTAAATATTGTGAAGAACAAACATCATCATTTTTATGGCTTTATATGTGGGTTTTTAGTATACAATGATTTCTAGCTTACAATATCTAACTAAATAGACAACAATAAATATAACCTGAATTATTATCATTATAGTAAAAGTCGCGTATACATGAATTGCTATATTGAATGAATTGTGACATTTCACTGACCATTCAGTTGACAGCTCGTTTTAAAATATTGATATTGAAGTATTTAATTTACAATTACCAATACCAATAAGATTAAAAAATGCAGGTGTAATTTCTGTTTAAAAATTAAAGAAAATTCAAAAATACTTAATAAAAAAACTTTATGCTTTAATTTGATTCCTAATTCGATATATATTTTTTAATTTGATACACTCACACACTTTTTAATAGATTTCAATTACAGAAATTAGAGAGATTTTTAAAATTACTAAAAATAATTGCTATAAATAAAATCTCACATAAATTATATAAATATTTTTTAGGTTTTTCATTGTGTGTATTCGTTAATTTGAAATGTATTATTGGTAATTAAATTGAAATCCATTTTTGAAAATCCTTTATCTGTTGGGTGTTGTGTACATCATATTTAGACTCCTGGCATAAAACATGGCAAAGATAACAAACATTTTATCGAAACGTACTGGCACAAACTACTACTTTTTGTTAAATTAAAAAACAAATTATATGTATAGTGAGTTTTTTTAGCGGCAAATCCAAAATTATAAATTTCTTAAAAATCAACTTGATTGTACAATTTTTTGATTATATTCTTGTACTTATTTCACTCCTGTATTTGTAGTATACTACCCTATTCTAGTGATGCTTATCTTATCATTGCCATCTTTTCTTGATTTCTGTTTCCGTGATACCGAAAAGGGGAATTATTTTTCCCTAAATTGTTCTTATTTTTCCCTTTTAGAACCACACAAAAATGATTTTCCCTTTTACTACTCTTATTTTTCTATAGTGGTATCTTGTTTCTTTTTCTACCTGAGAGTGTACGGGTAGTAATGAGTTATGAAAGCTATGTTCTAAACTGATATTTATTTATTTTTTATTTCACTTCCTCTACCATTTTTGTGACTGAAGCAGAGAATTGTGAGCATTAAGAAAACCATTATTTTCATTTGTTCACCAGTATGATCTGAGGAAATAATAATAATAAAAGGAAAGGCAGGGAAAATCATTACTTTCTCATTCTATTAATATCACCTTTTTTTGCACGAAGACCAAAGGAATTTTGTTCCCTAAGTTTTTCTTCTTCTCTTCGGAATAGCTACTAAAATGGTACAATATATTTTTATACTGAAGCAGCGGAAATTTTTTGCTAAGTTTTTTTTGTATTTTATTTTTTCGAATCACATCTAGATGCATAAAAAACGTAGAACAGCTTTAGTACAGTTCCAGAACGCCCTTGATATTGCATATAAAAAGAGTTTTACGTAAGCGAACTCTGTTGAAAGTTTAAAAAATGTTGAGAGAAGCATTTGTTTCGAGAGAAAACAATTTTGATTCATGCCGGGATTAAAATTTCTTATGTAAAAGAAAAGTTCCCTCTGCGATTGTTATTATTCAGTTTTATGGCTGATGATGTTTTGAAGTAGGGCATGTTATAAAAATGAAGTTTCTGATTTACCCATATGCATATAATATGTATTGAATTTCGTGTAGGTTGACGTTCAAAGGTGTATGCTACAATTATTTGTTTTAATATACTGAATTAAAATTCAACTTTGATGAATTATTTACTTATAAGCAAAACATTTGCTTTGTGTCAGCAAGACTGAATTAAAATATGTAGTGTCTTTAAATTATTTAAAGCTTTCAATAGAATAATACGATTTCTTTGAAGGAAAATAAAAAAATTACATCAGAAGATTTAGATTGGAAATGTAGATCCATTACTTTTATATTTTTTTATCATATTATTTAATATGGGAATTTTAATTTACAAATATCGTTTTATCACAATTACAAAAAATATAAGAACATTAACTACCTGAACATTGCTCATGCTGAAATTCCTTTGCATGTCCTTAGTCTCATGACCAAATGTAATTAATTTTTATCAAAGATAAAACTAATACTCTGCAATATTCGAAACTGTAATAGTTATCATTTGTTGCTGAAATAATGAATTTTTCGAATTAATAGAAAAAGAAAAAGAATCTCTCATAATTATCAAAAGTAATGAAGTGGAACTGCTTCGAGAAGAACACGAATTCAGAAGCAAAAGATCCTAAAATAACGCGGATGATTGCCATCATGTAGTCACGTACTGTTCTTACCATTCCAATGTCATTCAGAAAGTCTTCGACTTGCTATCGATCAAATTTGTAGCAAGGTATAGCCAAAGTTCTCCAGCGATATCGCACGCACTTCTGTTCCCCATACACAGACCATGTAATTGCGAACTCATCAAATTTCCGATCAGGACCGTAACAAGGTCGGACATCTCTCTGCATCGGCGACACTCACCGGGTTGGAGTGGAGAAGTCAACCCTTTTTCTTGGTACAGGATACGACGAATGGTCCATTGTATCCCATGACGCACGATCGCCTCTCGTCACGCAGCTCGCGAGGCCTTGATGGAATACTTAGTGCCCCCTAACGGACGGGTCTGTCTAACATGATGGATGAAAGGACGATATGTGAGCGCTCTACACTTGTCCGTGTATTATCTTTTCGGCAATTTCTGACTGAGGAACTATTTTGCTGAAGGGTTAGGGGGTGGATTCCTTTGAGAAATGAATGGAAACAAACACATTTTGACAGGTTGTTGACGACACATTTGTAAGGCAGCATCTTCAAAGAAAAAGGAAGAGAAGTTATGCTTTTTTTTTTGTTTTTGAAGAGCAGTTGCATTCAAAATTTTTGTGCATTACTTGTTATTTGTTCGTTTGATAATAATCTTCAAATAGGATCAAAACTATTTTAAAATTGGAACAAAATCAACTTTTAAATTAAGAGATTTGTAAGTAAGCAAAGATTTAAATTCAATTGACTAGCAAGTATTTGAAGGAGATCACAGTACAGTGCTTGTTGGATTTTAAAAATTACTTTTATTTAAAAAATCCTGAAATCAAAAATATTTTTTGCTCGTATTATATTGTATAATATTTATAATCTTTAGTTTAGAGCATTCTTATAATTGTTGTTTCTATTCTATTGTATAAAAAATATTCTGCATCAAATTTAAGTAGAATGACCAAGTGTGTAGAATGTGGTTCACAAACGTTCGGGCTAACTCAACTTTTCCAAAGCAGCAACTCTTTTAACATTAAAAAATCACTTTTAGTAAAAAAATCCTGAAATAAAAAACATTTTTAGCTCGTATTATAATTCATAATATTTATAATCTTTAGTTTGTAGCATTCTTATAATTGTCTTTCTATTCTATGGTATATAAAAAAAAGAATTTTGTATCAAATTTAAGTAGAAAGAATGAGTGTGTAGAACGTGGTTCACAAAAATTCGGGAAAACTCAACTTTTCCAAAGCAGCAACTCTTTTAACATTAAAAAACCACTTTTATTTAAAAAAATCCTGAAATCAAAAATATTTTTAGCTCGTATTAGAATTCATAATATTTAGTTTGGATCATTCTTATAATTGTTCTTTCTATTCTATTGTATTAAAAAAAGAATTCTGTATCAAATTCAAGAAGAAAGACCGAGTGTGTAGAACGTGCTTCACAAAAGTTCGGGAGAACTCAACTCTTCCAAAGCAGTAACTCTTTTACACGTACATTGCTTTTCTCTCACGGTAAGCAACTAAATAAATAAATCTACAACTTGTGAGCGGAACGAAATTTTCGCAACATGATTCCAATTTGATATCTCGTTCGGAAATAGGGGAAGGGAGTGGATATTGATGTTGTGGAGGGAATAAGGAAAAATATCTCCCATTGTAGAATGAGATGAAATCTTTTGCCTTTTATTCTTCCGCCTGAATACACGAATCAAGAAATAAAATATTTTCTTCTGCGTCAAAAAAATATAATAATGTATAAAATTTTATTCGCGTGGGAATGAAGGAGATGGAATTCGAGGGAATACCGGCAAACGAAATGAAATCCTCTGCGGTTACAGTTAACCTCTCGTGGGAAATTTCATAGAGTTCATGCAATGTCCAGTCTTGGACAACGTTCCGAAAAGAAGACGTGTTCAGATATGTTCTGGGCAATTTTAAAAATTGTTTCAAACATAATAAATGCATGCGTGATTGAAAAAAAAAACTACACTAAAATTGTGTGAATTAAAACTTGTAAATGCATAGTTTTACTCTTTCTTGGTTTTTCAAGTCGTAAAAATTTTACTTTAATTATCTTTTGTGCTAAGTAAGATTAAAATAGTATTCCTTTCAAACTGGGAAAAAATAATTGAATTGGTGTTGTAGTATTGAGCCTTCCTTAATGTAGTTTAATAAAAAACTTTATTACATGTTTATAAAAAAACGGAAAATAGAACTAAAATAATGTTATGAAATGAAATTAAACCCAAGATGCATTAATAAATTTCGTTTTTTATCATTTATAACACTTGCTAATATTGTGCTTAGTGATATTAACTAAAGTGTTTAAGCTAATCAATTGAGCTGGTATTTATAGATATATTCATATATATAGATCGATTCATATTTAAAAATTAACAAATTTTGTATCATATTATTCTAACAAAATGTATACATACATACATCCATATACAATAATGCCCCAATAACACGGTACTCTTTACACAGACTCGGTTTTCATATTACGCCATTTCATGTTCCTTTGTTGAAACGTATTCTCCCCCATATAACACGTTTATTCCCCACGTTATTTTTCTGTACAGCGAAATCTATAATGATTTGCACAGTTCACAATCAATTTTGTGTGCGTTTGCACATTGTGTCAAGTGTGTTTTTATAAAATTGAATTATATTATTGACCTTTGAACATTCTACTAATAAAACATAGCGGTGGGAAGTTATTTCAGATAGCTCTTACAACAAATAAACATGTAATAAAACTATTTTGGCAATTTTTTTAATGAACTGTTTTTCTGTTATATATGCATAAGTTGTTTTTTTTTATTTAAGATGTTTTTTGTTTGATTTTAATAAAACGCACACATTTCGTTTATAACATAGTTTATTCTTAATATTCGATTTAAACCCCCTTTAACCAGAAAGGTTAAACTTGAATCATCTGACATAACGCGTTATACGAGGTCATACGAGCGCATTTTACGAGAATGCTCGTACATCGCATTTTCCTATAACGCGGAACTAATATACCATGTTGTAACGCATTCTGTATGCGTTATAACATGGTACATTTTTGAAGAAAATTTTTATTTAAGTTTATGATCTTTAAATCAAACTTTGCTTATTCTCATATCATTCTATCAATAATTTATGATGTTAAATTCTTTTGCATCATAATTTGAGAAATAGATCAATCAAATTAGAAATAAGTAAGAATTTCACGTTAATATATAAAAAATGCATTATAGTATTTTCAAAAAATTTTGAATTTTTTAAAAATTAATATACACATTAAAACAATACGAATAAAATAAGATTTTATTGAAGCTTAATAATTTTAAGTATCTACAAGTAATGTATTATTTTCTTCATAAACGATAATTATTTTAATTTTATCAACTTATTTAAAGTTAAAAATGAGACAGGGATGCTAGCAAGCACACCACTCCACTTTATCTTTTCAACATTATCCATTTCCTGAGTGATGTTATTCACTCATGATGCCACCTTTCAAAAATAAAATATTATCAAGAATAGCTTCCAAGAAACGAGTGAAGAGGCGGTAACCGTACTACCCAATGTATGAAAAAAAAACAATTCTTTTTGTTTCGTTATTTTTATACTCAAAATAAACAACCTCTCCGGCTAATTGCGAGTGGCGCTGACATATGTCCACAACCTTGCACTCTCTGGAGAAAATAAACACCAGATTTTGAGCGATCATTAATTTTTCCAGAAAGGAAAAGAATGCTGGTAGTGTTCTTCTTAATCCAGATAAGGTCGTTGACACGTATAAAATCGGGAATATGATTGTTACTTTTATTCTCTGCTTAAAGAAATTCAACTTCGTATAAAAATTTAAGGAGATACAGTGGAATACCTGTCTGAGGAATTACAGCTTTTAAATATTATTTTTTTCTAATATACATGATATCTGCAAACGATTTCTAATGTAATTAATAACCGCTGTGTGTTCGCTTTTTTTTTAAGAAAAATTGTTATTATTCGTAAGTTAGTTAATTGCTTATATAAAAATTTTACAATGGGTAGTTTCTATAAGATGAATTTTTCCCTGAACAAATACTTTATTCATTAATAATAGTTAATAAAAACAAAATTATTTAATAATAGGAATAAATGAGTGGTTATTTCCAAAATAAGTGGTTGGCTAAACTGAGTATTACGGACAGACCTCGCAGAGCGACTTCAAATCAATAACTGTATTTATTATGAATAGTGATGAATCATGAATTAAGAACTTATTACTGTATTATTAACTCATAATTTGATTTAATATTCATTCTATATTGATTTTTATGTACTTGTATATAACTTCGACCGTATTACTCAGTTTTACCTAAGTGGTTAATAGTATTCAATGCAAATCATATATATATAACTGTAATATAAGACGCTCAGATACTATTTGAAAGGTGCAAATGTATTTTTTCTGCACACATTATTGAAACCTATTGTTGATTAAACAACTCCTTTATACATAATTCTTTGGTTTATTTTTACTTTAACTCGAGTATATTAATTTAAAAAATTAAAATTAGGGAAATCAGATAACTTTTTTCCAAACAATCAAATGATTATTTTTTAAATAACTAAGAACTTGCTTACTTTTTTATGTCCCTTAGGAATTTTATAATATTGATAAAATTGAAGTTTTTTATGCACGAATATCAATTTATGATTTATTAGAAATAAAACAAGAAAAGATGTGCGAAAATAAATTAAAGAGCATAACTTTTTTTGAAAGGAGTTATAAAAGTTTATCGTGGCTCAGTCATGAAACAAACTTATTATTAACAATGAAAATATATCTATATATATTAATGAAATAATTTTTAAACAAATGTAATAATGTGGTTTAAATTATTCATTTTTACACATTAAACTCGCTTATTTTAAAAAATACGTATTTGAATATGAAAACTTTTTACCGTTCTTAAATAAAGCTGAATTCTGAAAATCAAACTGTATGAAAATAATATTTTATAAAGCATAGTCAGTATTCAATATCATGAATATATACGATCATTTTACGCAAAACATATTTTCATTTTTTACATTTGCAAGAAATCAAATATTTATCCAGGGTCAACTTGGCATCCACGTATTAAAAAGCATATGCCGGAAATCCTTGGCCTTGTATCTATCATATTTGAGTTGCAGCTAGTAATGTGGTTGCACTAGTCTTAAAATCACAATAACTTTAAAATAGTATTAGATTTTAAGAAGGACTCTCATTCCTATAATATTTTACCAATGCAGGGAATAACCGACACTGTGTATTTGAAATATAGTTGCTTTTTTTCTTTCTTATTTGCGTCTTATTTATAGCTATATTTTAATTGATGATGCAAGCATAAGTTGTTACACTATCGTCCAATATTTCTTCACAACTTAGCAAACGACGTTAATTCTCTTATTCGTTCTACTGAATTACTTGGGTGGTGTTATAAAATATCGTTTTCCTTTTTTATTCAGGACTGTGAAGTGTACCTGGTTTTTATCTACATAAAAGCAACTCTTATTGCTGTGTTAATTATCCTCTCAAAAAAGCATTTTTAATCATAAATATAAATCTCCTTAAAATTTTATTGAAACATTGGAAATTCCACTGAAAGCAATTCTTTAAAACCACATGTTTCAAGTTTGACGTATATTTATATCAATTATTAAAAATACTGGAAGATCTCATTTTTCATTAATGCTGATTTAAGTGTGATCTAATGTATACAAAGAAAGTTTTTGTTACGCAAATAGTTTTACTGAGTGAAAAAAAGTTGTTTACTAGGTGTATGCATATCAAATGAGACGATTGCTAATAAATGCCGCCACGCATGTATGCAAAACGAAACCGTGACACGTGATTTTTTTATAGTATGACCATTGATACTCACGTTTAGTTTAGATTTGGACGAGTTTCAGCGTGCATAGTTTTATTTCACTGTGTTGAAAATGTCGAGTTTTATGCCTTCCAGTCATGATTTGCAGACATTCATTAACTTTTTGTTACAATCTGAAGAACAATTCTATACTTGCTATTGAACGACACTCTACTCGAAAAACACAAACAATACAAGAAATGGCAGCACAAAGTGATTTTCCTCGATGACAATACCCCTAGCCACCGTGCTAAACTGACCAAGGAATCGTTAAGGCCCACGGCCTGGAGCCCTTAGCGCATGCGGCTTATTCTCCAGACTTGGCTCCTTCCGTTTACTACCTATTTGCATCATTAGGGGGCACGCATTAGCTGACCAGCGCTTCACTTCTTACGAAAACGCCAAATTTTGGCTTGATGACTGGCTGGCCTCAAAAGACCGATCATTTTTTTGGTGCGGTATTCACAAACTGCCAGAAAGATGGGGAAAATGTGTAGCTAGCGATGGATATTATTTCAAATAAAGAAATATTAACAGTTTTCGCAAATTATTGTGTCTTTTTTAAAACAATCGTCTAATGTCATTTGCATACAGAATTCATTTCATTTGGAACGTTCTCGCGAAAAAATTCAATATAATAAGAGAGAAATATGCAAACTTGAAGCAACCTCAAACTAATTTTAAGATTTATTTCAAATAATGTTTTTTTTAAGAAATTAAACAACGAATCAAATATGTAACATTTTGATCATTAAAAATTGTTTTTTAATGAATCAAAAAGTAAATAAGAATAAAAGCAAAGTAAAAAATATTTATTTAAAGTTTTGATTTAATGAGTTAAATATAGACATTAGGAATAACCTCAAATTCTCATTAAAAAGCATTTCAAATACATATTTAAAAATATTTTTCGCAACAAAACAATAATGAATATCTCAAATAAATTGCTTTAATACACCTTAAAACAATATAAAATGTAAGTTCACTGTTTTTAAATTATTTTACATTAATTTCTCAGTAATTTTGTGTTGCTCAAATTAATTTTTCTTGAAATTTTCTGCAAGTTAAAATTTAACTAAACATAAATATATGTATATTGAGTATATATTCCAATATTGAAAGAAATTTTGTTAAAGAAATATATGATAAAACAATTATTCTACTGGGGTTGCCAATATAAAATAATCATGATTAAAAATATTTACTGGTAAATTATTTAACTGTATTCATGTCGTTTACATAATTCAACATTGTGTTATACCTGATAATTAAAAGTAATTCTGACACCGCTCATTGTACAGCCTTAAAGATGAAAAACCGCTGATAATATTTATTTTAAACAATCATTGCCCTTTGGAAGGTTTTTTCTTAAGATAAATAAAATTGTCGTGTCTTTTGCAAGGGAAGAATACCGAAAAACCAAGTCCAACAGACGTGCATGGAATCCAAAATTCTTTCCTTTCCACAATCACGCATCTTTACTCTAGCAAGTCATTTTGGTAAAAAATTAAGAAATGTTTTACAATGCTATTTTTTATATTATTATGTCAATATTTAATTAGATCCTGTCTGTATTGTTCCTGTCTAGTAGATCCTGTCCGTGTTGTTGTATCTGTCACATTCAAAGTTTATTGTGAGCAAAATTAATAACAATTATTCTTAACAACTAATTTAATAAATATCTCTAGCTATATAAATATATTATTGCATTAACTCATAAATTATTTTCTCATTGAAAAAAGAACAATTATAATAATAACGCCCGTATATTAAAATTTTTATGTTATTAGTATATACATAAGCGTTTCGTTAAATAATAGAAATAACGTAGAAATTCAGCAAATTTATGAAAATCATAATATTTTTCGAATTTTTATCAACTGATACGAAATAATTGTGAAGCAAAATTAAACTGATGATTTTATCCAGTATATTTATTGCGAATTATATCTTTGATTATGAAATAAATATATGACACATTTTAGATGCTTTTTCTATTTATATTATCGCTCTTAAATTATGAATAACCTCCCTCACAAATCTTTTCGCTCTAGAACTTAATGATGCAACAAAAATCAAATCAATAAATTGATTCCTAACGTTTATTTACAGCAAAGATTTTGAGTTTCTTTGGCGAAACGCTTAGCGAAAAGGATTTTAGGTACAAATTCTGAGCGAATATTGTATTCTTACTTTTTCTAAAATTAATTTCTAGATTATTTTTTCTGTTAAGAAAGAGTTTTAAAATTTAAATTCATAACTGTAACATGTCATGATTTTTCAATGGATGTATATTGAAAAAATGGAAATGAAATAATTTTCTTCTTAAATCAATTTAAGTTTTAAATTTTAAAAATTCTATAATTCGAGAATTGTTTGGTTTTTTAAATCAGAAACAATAATTAAAAAGTTTGAAAGGTTTTCCTTAAAAGTTGTGCATTGTTACGATATATTTCATAAAAATGAGCATTTTTCAAAATCTTTTCAAAATGAATAATTTTTTTAAACTAAAATATGCTTTATTTCATTGATTAACATGTTATAAATCTATTTTTCACTGGAATATCAGGTAATTATCAAATTTTAGTACTTCTAATTATGGAACCTAAATTTTAGAGCTAAAATTAATGTAAAATCATGATCACACATTGGAGGAAACATTTTAGGATTCAAATTTAAAAGAAATTCATGAAAAGAACAAGTAAATGTTATGAATTATGCGTTCTTTTAGTGGTCAAATTATATTTTACTCTTCCCGTAGCTGAGTACTTTGTATTTTAGCAACTATTTAGAGAAGACAGTTAAGGTTAATGTAAAGTAAATCAGTCAGTTAAGTAATGGATAACCTTAGAAGTGTAGTTTATGACGTACATTTTTGTCAAATTAAAGCTGAAGTGTAAAAAGTGACTGAAGAGAAACCAAATAACCAACTAAACAAATAAATTTTGTTTTAAATTGATAGCATTGCTCTTACACAATCTTTAGTGAGTAAAATAATAGAGTGCCCTCTACTGTCATATTTTGCTCACAAGAATTTGAAGCCCAAATTGTAACTAGTAAAGTCTTATTTAAAAATAATTCTAGGAAGTTAAAAATTGTTATTTAAAGAATTAATGAAAAAATTAAAATGCTTTATTATGGTATATAGTTACTTTGATTCATTCTCATTATTTCAAGAATATACTTATCCAGTAAAGAAAAGAAAAGTAAGATTTTTTTACGAAAAACACTAACTGCAAAGTATAGGATTATTCTTGCAAAAAACACAAAAGAGTTTCTTTGTACAATGTAAACCAATAGTTAGAGTAAGGTATGTAATGTGTATTTACATCTCTCTCATGTTATCTTATCAATTATTTTACAACAGGTAGATTGTAATATAAATATACGTCTATTATAACCCCTCTTTTGTTCCTAAAGAAATAGCATGTTTCTTAAGGAGAAGCGAACATAATATAACGTAAAGACGACGATTTTACTGGCTCAAAATTTTGTTTTAAATTTAATGTATTCTAAATCAAATTTTTGTGTGTGCAAAAATTCACCAACAAGTGATAGACAATGGTAAACAAGCTAAATGCTAAACAAAGCTAAAGCTAGTTGGTGTAAAAGATTGCTTAGTGATGATTTTGTTAGCCATTACGATCTCTAATCACCAAGGGTAAATACAACAAAACTTAATTATGTCTCAATGAAAAAAAGGTACTATTATATTTACTTACGCAATCAATCATCGATCGATTGCTAAACAGTTCCCGCCAGAAATATACATTGGTATTTAATTAAGTTTTATCAATAAGTAATAAATGTTTAGTTAATAAAATATTAAGAAAATATTAATATTTTTTAGCAATTTCTGAAAACGTAAACATTTTTAAGCAATACCTGATGCAAATGGATTATTTATGAAAATAATTTCCGATTTTTTTCTTTTCCTTTACGGCGATAATCGAAATCGGGGGTATAACGGAAAAGTACTCCCGTCACCATGGCGTAAGGATAAGAAACCACTCTTCATATGGAAATGATTCAGGGGTCAACCCTATCCACTTTTGAGCAATGGAAGATGGATGTTGTGTTTCTGCTTTCTGCATACATATCTGTAGGCGTGTTTGCATGCGTATCTATGGGAGATATCCTGGTTTCTGTAATAGCAACTCATGAGTAGTCTTACTACAAGGTGTCAAGAGCGTATGTTGCCTCGAGCCTAGTGGGTAAGTGTTAGGACAGCACACTTCCGAGTGTATACATCAGGTTTGATTCCAGCTACTGCTGAGCAAGGCTAGCTGGATGTTGCGTTTCTGACTTTTGAATGTATGCTTATCGGAATTGAACCTTTGGAGTTTTCTGGGTTTTATCCCTTGAGACATGGGAAAAAAGGCATCCTCTATGAAAGAGGAAGGAAATTTATGTGATGAATATTAAAATACATTTTCTGCATTGTGTCGGAGTGTACGATTTCTCAATTCATCTGGTTTCTTTATACTCTTTCGCTATTCATTTTTCAATAGTAAACAATAACTCTAAAAATATAAACTAAATTAATCAATCATTTTGCATACATTTTCAAGAGAATGTATCACCATAAAAAGAAACAAAAAAACATTCTTTAGGTTTTTTTTAGTAGAAAAGTTAATTATCTCCTAATATCCGCAAAAAGCTAATTTTCTACCACCTTGAGCTCTTTTATTATTTTCGCGCTATTACTCGTAGCAAACTACTTTTAACATTACCATCCCAACCCACTTGCTAAAGAAAATGGAGGGAATGATTAATAAAAGTGGAAGCAAATTAGTGAGCTTATGGTGACATTTGCATACTAATACCATTAAGCAACATAATTACAATTAGGGTAGCCGTTTTCAAGAAAGCGTGTCAATCGCTGCATGAATCCTTGATGCTGAAACAAGAGCAATTCTTCTATTAAATATGTATAAATACGGAGAGAAAGCTTAGAATTACAAGTGTTTATCAAAAACAATGGAGGCCATGAAATTTGTAATTACTAAAATACGCTTGACCTGATTTGAAAGAGTTTTTTTTTTTTTTTTTTTTTTGTATTTTCTAACATTTTCTCATTGTATATTTAGTGGTTCTACACTCTATATAAATACCATATTTTTCTTCTTCAATACATTATCTTTCAATACTGTCTAGATAATTGTCTTGACATTATGATTGTTGTTAATACTTTATTTTAAATACAGTATTAATAATAATCTCATAGAAATACGGTCATTATAATGATATATTTAAAATACTTCACTCTCACCTTTATAAAAATATGCTAACATTTTATTCGAAGTTCTTATTGAAATTTCTGTTAGATTCAAATTTGACGAAAAAAATTAGAACACGATGTGATTAATGATTGTTATTGCAAATTTATCTTTGCTGTTTAAATACTTTACCAAAAAAATATCACATAAAAAAAGGAATTTATTTAAAAAATGATTATTTTATTAATAAATGAGAACATTGGCTACCAATTCCAATATTTTATGACAACACTGTTGGAAAAGATTGTTGCTGACAGCGAAGCGAATCAGTAGATCTTTGGGGTTTCCTTTAATCTTATATACAAATCTGAAGTACTTATATACAAATGATATTTCGTTCAAAAAATTTTTGCCTTAAATTTAAATAAAATGCATTTCACTTCTCAATTATAAAAATATTTTTGTTGCATAATCAGTAACTAATAATAGACAATTAAAAGCGTTTCTCCTAAAATCAAACAATAAAATCGGTCTTACAGACAAAACGGTGCAGACGAATCCTGGTTAAGGTGTTTGGAAACACGCCCATCGACAAGTACCTTGTAATTTTGTGCTCCGGTCAGGTGACGAGGTCACAACTGAACTGGCACCCTCTTCTTCCGCATTCACACCACCCCTGAAAAGGGACTTTGGAAGTCACAAATTAAGGTGGACACATCTCCCATCCATGGAACTCCAGCAAACCATTGAGGGGGAATGTGGTCACCCTTCCATTCAATGCCTATGGCAAGTGATGTTTTACTTTGTTGACCATAACGAGAATCGTGGTAACGCTACTGAGCCACTGCAGCTTTATTAAATGTGCAAAAAAAGGATCAAAAATAATCCAGGATGCCCATTTCTGAATTTTTTTTTTTTTGGTGATAAAGAAATATTGCCAAAACGACGTACTGAGACGTGCGCGATGACGTAACTACTAGGGTTGCCAAAATAGAATATTTTACATAATTTTTATGAGGTCTCCATACATATGACGTAATAAAAGGTTATTAGATATACATAAGAAATCCACAAAAAATCACCAAACTCAGAATTTTGCACCCTGGATCATACGGCATCTGTGCCAAAAACGTAAATAATACTATAAGAATCATTCGCAAATAAAATTTATTTAACAATAAAACACTCATACTTAAATATTTCAAACTCGCCAAAAAGAAAAAGATGCCAAATAATGTTTCTGTTTCTCTTTTTATTTATGGGCTCATAATTGTGCAACTTTCAAAATTGCTTGCCATTTCTTGAAATTTCTATTATGTATCCTCTTATATAACATTGTCAGATTATAATAACTAGTGTTGCAAAATTTTCTTTTTAAAAATAATCGAAATTCCCCTTTTAAACTTTTTTTATATCTACATGCGTTAAAGTAAATTGTTAAAAATGCAATGCATATGTTATTTACTATTTATTTTGGATTACAAAAAACCTTTCCTGTCAAAGTAGAAAAATATACTTTTGAAATGTATCATTAAGTACAGATATTGGATGGGTGACAACGAAATCCTTTTCACGATTGTCTGGGAACTGACATTTCATTTGTTTTACATCAAATACAATTTATTTTAACATCTGCACAAGAGCATATCTTTTACTTTTCTAATAACCAAACAAAAATATTTATGAATAAGGAACTATTATCAATTTATTGTATACGCACACATTCAGTTTATAAAATCATTCATTTGTTGCAGAAATTGGCATTATATTTCTCTTCTTTTTCTTTTCTTTATTGCTATAGTGGAAACATAATGTGTCTTTGTTCACTTAGCTATTGGGGAGATATTTTAAATATTGCCAATATATAATACAATACCAAGGATATAATTATTGCTCAAGAATAGAATTTGCGTCATAGAAAATTTGGTTATGCAATGCGTGATAGTTAATCATTAACTGAACGCTTATATTTATGTTTAGCTTATGAACTATTTTATATTATCATAATTTTCAAGAAAGCTTCGGTTGTTTTTATGGATTGATGGTTGAAAAATATTTGCTAAATTTAAAAATATTAAACTTTTGTAATAGTTTTAATAGAATTATTATTTTTAGATCATTTAATAAAATTGCAAATTAATTAAATAAAAAATATTTTATTATCTGATCCATAAAACGCAATACAATTTTAGCAAATTTAGTATAAACAAGTTTAAATATTACTCAGTATACATTTCATTTTGGAATAAAGACAAACACAAAACCATCTTGTGACTTTCAAGCGTTAACAAAACAAACAATATTTCCAACAGAAGCTTCTAAAAATTCATTGGTCAAGCTTCTCGATCGTTGAAATATTTGATGGCATTTTAAACGTGCATCCCTGGAGAATTGCCAGCGATTGCCCGTTCTCCAGTAGATGTAATGTAGATATCTAATGGGTCTCCAGTAGCCACGAAATTCCTTCCTTTTTTAGCAGTAAATTACACACAGGGTAACCGATTTTTTCACGCTTCAGTTGCGGCAAAGTGAATCTTCCTGACTCAACTCTTGCCCCTTCCTGTCAACTGACTTGGAACGAATTGTTTTCAGCTCATCCGCCACATCTTTGGATGATTTTATCCAATTTTCCCTTCTTTATGTACTTTTATTTAACTAGTATCTTGTTTTATTTGTCCTCATGTCTTTATGTAATCGAGACATTAAAGAGAACATCATTATCCTGTTATCTTACCCGAAAGGGAGTGGGTTTTGTAAATGAAGAAACAATGTTATTGAGTAAGTCCTTTTCGAAAAAGAAGATAGTTAAAGTAATGGAGTGACATTTGTATTATGTACTTTATCTAATTTTCTATTGAGGGATACATGAAAAAACGCATTATAGCTGAAATGCAAAATCACTTTTAATCTTAAGTAAATTTATGATTGTTTAATTATGTTATTATAACATATAATTTTACTAGCATTTTAAACCTAAAAATATGTTACCTCAGTTGTTTGCTTACGTTAAATTCATTTGATTTTATTGACCATTTTATTCTAAGAAAAATTAGAAAAAACAAAATGTGTTAATACAAATACTATAATTTTAATAAAAATTGTTTAAGAACTAAATGCGCATGGAAATAGCTTATTGCAATGAACCCATGTTTGTTCGATAGTAAAGTCCAGGAATTCTGCTTAAATAATTTTACTGTCAATTTCACTGTGGAAATGGATGATAGTTCCAGGAGTAAATTCATTATTGCTTAGAATGTGCAAAGTTATATTTGAGATTCTACCATTCTTTTTTAGTAGTGAGTTGATTTTTGCTTGATCTAAATTAATCTAACTTAATATTTGCTAAGCAATTTTGTAGTTTTTTCATTTATTGTGCATGAATATTAGAAACTATTATTATGTATATATAGTAGTACTTGGGCATCTAATTGTCTTACATATAGTATACTTTATGGCACATCAAATACTGTCAACCACATTCAAACTTGAAACTTTATAAAAATGTTGCACAAAACCTGTGACTTAATGCATAAAATATAGTCTGAGGTAAATACAATAAAAAGTTTTACGTAATCTTTTTACTTTATCTCAATTTAAAATGATAAATTTATAAAAGGGAACTTGGTATATATTTCTCTTAATTTCTCAAATTTAAGATACACTCTTTTCCTTTAAAAATAATCAAATTAAGTGCATTTTATATTTGTTTTTAAAATTAATTAATGAAACACTTACAATTCCTTAATGATAAAATAAGATTTTTGTTTAGTTTTATGTATACTATAATGCATAATTATAATTGTAACAATAATAAATCAAAATAATGTAACAGAAAAATCTTAAAATCATCGAATTCATACATTTGGGAACTAATTATTTTAGCAATGAATTCTTTTAAAATTTAATTTATTTTAATATGCATGTCAATAAAATTTATATTAAAAAATTATGTGAAATGTGGTACAGTTTAACTAATCTAGTTCCAACTGTCTTGTGGGATTTCATTTAAAATTAAGCATCTCCATTTTATTTTTAATACGATTAAAAGAAGATATTTTAGTTTCATATATTCTATATAGGCCGCAGACTAATACCTTTCAGCTTAGGTTAAATCTTGGCTTAGGTTGTACATTGCAAGATTTCTAGGTATTTTCCCAGCAAAAAACTATAATTGTTAATCCTTCTCCTTAGAGATTTACAGCAACGAAGATTTATTTGAAGACACGAAGATATTTTAAGTATTTTTGATTCCAAAAGAGCTTATGTCTCTGCTTATAGAGAAGAAATATTGTTTCTCCTTTAAGGCTATGCTCATGAAAGTATTTTATTAAAATAAATTTAGTAATTAGAAAAAATATACCCTTTCATTATATTGAGACTATACTGAAAAAATTCTTCAAAAGGCGTAAAGGTGAAAGTTTCCAACAAAATTTTTTTTTCCTTTCATAATTCTAGCGTTGTGTTAAATATGATTTTCAGACTGAAATCTTTCCATTTTCATTTCTGAAAATTAATTATAAAATAAAATTGTATTAATAAAATGCATATTTCGAAAAAAAACCTATTTAATTGTTCACTGTTGAATTTTTACTTTGTAAACATATTGTTAAATATTTGCTAAACTGTTCAACTTTTTGCCTAATTTTGAAAATTCTAAAAATACATCATTTAAAAGATTAGTTCAGTTGGATATATGTGAGAAAAGTGAATTGGGAATTTTCTAGGAACAATTATTAATAAGAAAAATGTTTTGGATCACCAGTTTCGCACCTCGCTGCACGCGGAAGTGAGCAAACTTTCGTCTGAACAATGTATCGTGATTTCGTCAAATTAAAGATAACACTTAGAAAACTTCTCAGAAATTTGCACGCACACTTTTTTTTTCGGTGGGAAATTTTCACTAACGCGCTCGGGCATTACTCTTGTTCCCAAACTTCTTTTCTGGTGATCACGAATCTTTGGTACGTGAATTTACATTGAAGATCGAGAAGGCCCTAGCTTCAGGTCACAACCCGAATTAATAAGGAAACGAGTTCGTAAAACAAACACCTAATCCTTCCTCCGGCAGAAAGCACTTGGATAAATAGTACCTCCTCCCACTCCCCAGGACTGCTTGCCCTAGAAAAATGTCTTAATATCCACTCCGTAAACCTCGCGAAAGCATCAATAAAACTTGATTTAATCCCCATCGTAGGGGGAAACAGTGCATGCTTCTCATGCCTTAATCATGGCGGGGAATATTCGATCATCTGATTAAACAGCAAGGGAAAGTTTACCCAATAGCTTAATTCGTTGAACTCTCGGGGGCCAACTTTCTCTCGACCGCCCCCAACCCTTCATTCATTCTCCAAAGAAGAACACGAATGCTTCGAGTTTAACGACAAATTATTATGCAGGCGAGCCGGAAATTAACTTGGTATTGTTGGCGGTGGGTAATTTCAGAACCTTGAAATTGGGTAATAAATGGTTTCTAGCTTTTAAAAGGGTTGCACAGTGAAGAGTAAGAAGACGCCGCGACCCGTGGGCGTTAAGTTGGATGGACACTTAAATTGTTTACCACCGGAAAACGGATACGGTCGTATTGGAGGAGTGTTTAGAGCCTGAAAAGTTTACTATAGCCTCTTTTGGGACTAAGGAGTCAAGTTATAATTCTGTGCCAGAGAAAACAGTGGAAATTTAAATTGACGATTTGGCATCATTAATCTATTGAAACTTCACAGAGTAATTGGTTTTGCTAAATTTAAATTACGTCAAGGTTAATGATCAAAGGAAATTTGCATTAAGCCATTTGGAAATCCATTAATTCTAAATCTTTATTTTTATTTTTGTGCATAAAGTTTGCACATTGCCAAGATTGATTAATAAAAGTGGATTAATTTATCTTTACATTAAAACAATGTAGAAAAATAGGTTTTAATACTGCCATTAATTATATATTAAATATATATTAAAAACAACTATTTTAATTTTGTGAAAATAAATTATAATTTGACATACTTAATTGTGTGTAAGTTGCATATATAGATAGATAGATTTAAATAAAGACAGTTTTATTGTTAAAAAAATACCAGGTCAAATCTAAAAAACCGTTTCTGCCAATATAAAGATATTAGGCTTATTTCAACTGAACGAAGAGAACATCAATATGCTATTAAAATTGTCAAAGAGTACAACTCAGCTTATAAATATGTCACTAGGCAGTTATAATTTGTTTTTACTTGAATAATGCATATATAAGTTTTATATATGCATTTATTTACAGGGAAAAGGAATGTTTTCTGTTTAAAGTAATGTGTTAAGAAAGTGTTTTTCTTAGTAAGTCAATGAGTGTTTTCTGAAGTAAATTTTCAGATATTAATCGCATTTATTTGAAATTATCTTTCAATTATGCAAATGATTTTACGCACTATTAAAAATTTATCGAGACCTAAATTTTTTCAAATTTTTCTCTTATATATTTACAGAAATCAAGATTTTTTTTCTTGATGCTTAACTGCTCCTTAAAGTTTTATCAAATTCCGTATAACAAAAGGCGAAAGTGATGGTAATTTTTACAGTGGGTATGCAACCTTTGTTCCAAAAGTGAACAAATGAAGAAACACAGCGAGAAAGGAACATCCATGCCCGCATCAGGATTTGAACGCGGGACCTACTGCTTCGAAGTTAGAGACGCTGACTACTCTCCCATCGGTCGGCATAGAATCAGGATCATGGTTCTTGTTAGTTAGGTTATTTTAAGCCTTGATATATACAACTATGTTTTAGAAATCAGCTTTTACATATGATGAAAGTAACTTTTCTGATTAAATTTCTATATGTTTTCTATTTATAGATAATAATACGTATGTTTAGAGCTGTCTGTGGTTTAGTAGGATAATGTTCTTCAGAATAAAAGTCTCGGGTTGGATCCCAACCTTTGTTAATACAACAAGAGATGGTTGTTCCACTTCTGCATACAAGTTTGTTGAGATGGGTGCATGGAAGTCTACTGGGATTCCTCTCTTATAATACTTAAATACGGCCCGTTATCTATGAAAATTCCTTACACAAATATTATTGATATAGAAATTCTTAAAATATCATAAAACAACTAAGCCATACACTATTAGATGTTTTATCAGATAACGACCTTTAAAAAATTGTTGGTAAAAAAATTCTTCATTAAAGATAGTTTTAAAAATAGAAATATCTTCATGTCTGCGTTTTTTTGATGGCTAATGTATACATAGATACATAAAAACAAAATTCTTAAAGCTTTAAAACCATAGTTTAAAAAAACGAACTGTGCCAAGCAACCTCAGTGAATGGACTTGCTGTTGTAGTCTTTTCTCCTCTCGATAAAACATAGCTAGACACATTGGGACCAAAGCAAAGCAACTCAAACCATTGAGCTCATCCTATGGCCCTGCTTCTTTTTTAGCTTATTGCAAATAGTATCTTTTTCCCAGCGCTGTTTTATTCAGTAGCGTTGTAAGATTTTTACGGATTTTGACAAAGTTGCTGTAGACGACATTTTTATTTTTCCAATTTCTTTTTGTCACTTGTGCTACTGTTAAAACTACACCTTATCACTCTATGGAACAGGTTATGCGGGTTTCTCGTTCATGTGATTGGTAATAATATACACTGCAATTAATTGCAGGATGGTGGGTGTCGAATGTAGGAAATGTAGTTGTGTACATTTACATTGTGCACAGTTACATTCGAATGTAAAATGCAATGTTATTGTGATGCTTCCAAATTGAGTTTGCATCTGCCGAATTTGATGAATTATAATTTGATGAGCTTTTGCCAACTGATTCAGACGACTCTGGACATATTAATAGTATCATTGGTCTAATAAAAGATTTAATATCCACCCAAGAAAAATAAGCAATCAGAATCGAAGTATGCTATCATCAATATGAATAAATAATTTGATCATTTGTAATTGTCATTTTGTCAGGTATGAGGATATGCTAGTAAAAAATCCTGAAAATCTCCCTCACATGAATACATTTTATATGCATAAAATGTGCTTTTTCATTCAGATAGTTTTCGTTAGATTTGTAAATATCTGTCTAATTGCTGGAAAAAATATGTTTTGTTGAAGAGGGAAATCTCTAATGAACTAGTAAGAGCTTAGCTCTATAATTGTAGTGCAAATTGAATCATTTATTGCCGATCGAATTACTCAAAATGATTGAACTGACCATTGACTTTTTTCGAAGAATATAGTTAGCAGGTTTTATTTTACTCTGTCATCAAAATTCTAACTTTTTTATAATCTATAACTTATTATTCTTATAATATATTTATATTTCATTGAATGCGTTAATTCTTTTTATGAAGTTTGACTGTCAATCCTCGAACACTACCACAAGAGACTTTTTTACATTAGTGATATATCTTGCTTCACAAATTTCTTTGAGCGTAACTTGAATGATGCCGTTATTTCAGTCACAATAATTTAATAAAACAGCACTAGAACACTTTGAAAACATATTTTCTAGAATGATGGTGCCATTAGCAAGAAAACAGATAATTATTTTAATTAATTAAATAAATTACGAATATTATGAATCATACTAATGAAAATGTATTACAACGAAGTTCACTACGTCTACTCCTTTGTCAAAAAGATCTGCCCCTGCAAATGTTTTCATTCCTCTAGCTTGCAGTATTTACCAGTGACAGATTGTGATCATAATAATGTAATAAAGTCTTTAGTTGTTATTAATTTTCCCTCTAAGAATGTGTTTTATCCATTCTTAGAAGTAAAAGGTCTCGGGTTCAAACCGGCATGCAGCTAGTCATTAGAAACCATCAGTATCTGCTTTCTGAACAATGATGCATTCTTAAGTATTTTCCACCTTTCTCTTAATTTGTGACAATGAAAATTATAACAATTTCAACTTAAAAGATAAAGCAATGTGTGTGCTTAAAGTAGCTTCATTATGCATCCAAAATGTTAAAGCAAATTATATTGTTAAAATGCATTTTAAAAACATCATTAATTCACTAAAATTAATATATAGAAAAAGTTTTTTCGGTGTTCTACAAAATGAGATTCTAAAATATTTATTAAAAAAATTAACAGCTTGAAATATTTAGTAAAATTTAAATTTATTAGAAAATAAATTTATTGTTATGTTTTAATATTTGAATATGTTTTTGTAGCGTAATTTGTAATATATTTTAATTGAATCAAAAACGAAATATAATTGGTTTCAGTTTAAATAAATTCTTATATTGATCCCAGAAAAAGTGTTCTGAGTTGAAAATTGTTTCAAAAGAACTTTCTGAAATTTTCCAAACAGAGTTTCTTTATTAAAAAAAAAGAAAATCCCCCTGCGCATGCGCGCCATCTTGAGTGTCCCGTATTCCCTTCGCGTCGACTGCTGTCCCCATAAAAATCCGAGATCTAATCCAGTTGTATATTGAGTGGCGTAGTTCACTTGCAGCTAGTGGCGTTTGCCACTTAATTGAAAGCCAGAGAACACCTGCGACTTGTGGTCATTTATTACCCCTTTAGTGGCAACGCACATGGACAGAAAGAGGAGCCCTAGAGCCATCATTTTTCCCTACATCCATCTATTCATGGATGATCATAAAGTGGAGGAGAAAAAAATTTTGTCCCGCAAATGTGGATTACCAAAATAAATATTTGGTAAAGAAATAGATATTTTTCGGATTGATTTATTACGAAACTGCGGTGGTATGGACTAAGCGTGCATCAGTTTTTGTTTTTGTTCACGTTAAAAGATCCTTTTCAAATATTTACCCCCACCAAATTTATAATATATCATAACCGATAAAAGTGAGAGAACAAAAAATTTATAGACCAATAAGTTAAGGTTATTTTTCTCTAAAGCACAGATTTCACTTAAAAATTTTGTGAACAGAAAATGTAAAAATAGATTTGGATATCATTTATAATTTTTAGAAACTGTATCAGAATCAATTACATTAATTAATAATTATTATAATAAAAATATAACCGCACAAATATTTGTACATTCCTCTTCACATAACCACAATTATTTTTTGCTAATACATACATTTGTGTCAACCATTATCGATATGAGAAGTATTTTTATTTGATTCAATTTTTGATTCAGCTATTCTTTAATTCTATATCGTGAACTTTTATTCAAGAAATTAATTATTTAGAAATTATATAATCTTATTTGGATATATATTTATATAATAGAATATAAAATTTTTGTTGGTGGTACATCTTACCTGAGTCGTCATGCGATAATTTAGTAGCAACAAATATTGCAGCAATGTGCTGTGCATTAATGGTTAATCTTTTTGTTTTATTGCGATTATTTAATTTCTTTAAGTAAGCATCAGATGTGGATAGTCAACCATTTTAGCTCGTAGTTCGTGTTTAATTTCTGATTTTAGTGAAAATTTGGTTAATCCTTTGTAATAGGAGTTATTGTCAAATTTAGCGACAATTTTTATGTGGAAGGATTTTACTTTTGAAAGAGTTTCTGGATGAGTATTTTTTATAGAATACAAATTGTTGTCCGTCATTTTCTTGTAGATATGTTTTTTCAAATTTTAAATTCGGTGGTCTTATTAATTTGGCAATGTGAATGCTCATCTCGCCAAATATAAGCAACTTTGCGCCAGTTCACCCTAATTATGGAAGATTAAACCAAAATTTTCTATAGGCTACTGAATTCGGAAAGTTTAACTTACATAATTCCAAACATCAAAATCATAATTTATTGTTAAACTTATAATGATACTCAATACGTTTACATTTACCAAACAAGTAATCTTCATTTCAAAATATAACAATAAAAAGTTGATTTTGCAGCTCATAAAACGCTATAATCCTAAAAAGTTTAAAACGGTCACTAGTAGACACTAGAATCCTTATTGCTTACTGTTGCTGTGAAGATTAAAATAGAATATATATATAAGCATTTAAATTATATTAGATTATTCGTATATTTATTTCAAATTTACATGTTTACCCATTTAACAGTGCATACTCAACTCTAAATTTGTCGATAAAATTTTAGGCTAATAAGTTTTATACATGGAAATCGAAGTAATTGCATTATGGAATGTATACAAAGTTTTATGTATAGAAATTGAATAAAATATTATTTAATAGAATTGCAGCTTAAGTCCACTGGTTTAAATTCAAAACGTACATTCTTCAATTACAAATATTACTTTAGTGTCTATTATTTAAAATAATTCGTATGCTAATTAATTTTACAGCTTTCATCAAAAAGTAGAACTAAGAATTTATAAAAAATTCTATGATGCTAATAATGCAATGGTAAATGTGTGTTTGTATATATATATATATATATATATATATATATATATATATATATATATATATATATATATATATATATATATATATATATATATATATATATATATATATATATATATATATATATATATATATATATATATATATATATATATATATATATATATATATATATATTTATATATATATATATATATATATATATATATATAATATATATATATATATAATATATATATATATATATATATATATATATATATATATATATATATATATATATATAATATATATATATATATATAATATATATATATATATATATATATAATATATATATATATATATATATATATATATATATATATATATATATATATATATATATATATATATATATATATATATATATATAATATATATATATATATATATATATATATATATATATATAATATATATATATATATATATATATATATATATATATATATATATATATATATATATATATATATATATATATATATATATATATATATATATATATATGTATATATATATATATATATATATATGTATATATATATATATATATATATGTATATATATATATATATATGTATATATATATTACTTTGCTGAAAATTCTAATATTAAAATAGGTTGATAATTTTAAAAGAATTGAATTGTTCTATAAATTCTGCATGCCTTTATTTAGCTTGATTAATAAAATTTTGTAATCTGTGCTCCAACTTCTAATTAGTATTTCACGAACTTATTGGATTTTGGTGCTTAATAAATAAATTTGATATTCATTATTACTGAAATCCTGTATCTTATTAGCTAATTTGAATTATAATTTTACATTGGGTCGTTAATATTATCCTCATTATTCAAACGGGAAATTACAGGTTACATTTTCCAAACATTGTCATTTGACTCCATTAACGTTAATGAAAAGGATGAGATTTAAAATGTCAAATTACATGTGATAACAATCCCTAAACATTAATGAGCTTAATCTCTTGAGATTATCAATTTACGATTTTAATTGCCGAATATCAACAATTTATTTTTAGGAATTAATCAGTCAGATTTTGTGATTGACTTGTGGAATTTATTCTATTCAATTAATTAATGTATACCCTGTATTCTTTTGGCAAATTTTAATCAAACTTTTTTTTATTCAAATAGCTGTTAATTAATATTTTTATAGCTAAAATATTATAAATTACCTAGATTTCTATACTAAATTATAAATTACCTAGACTAGCAATTTCAAGTTTCATGTTTCTATTGGATAGTTATTCGCACTACAATTATTGATGTAACGAAGTTTCAGACAATGATTTCATCGTAAATTAACTATAAAATAAATTATGAAAAATTGTCTAGATTATATTTGTTTAGAAAGTTGTTATTTTGAGAAGCAGTCACATGTTTAAACTGTTTCTTGAGCTAGCATTTTTCTCTGTTTAACTATTCCGTTTACCAGAAGACTAGATATCTTTGCAAATAACTTACGTTTACAGCTCATGTCCCCATTATAGTCTTTGATTGAACAGAAGCAAAATTGATAAGTTAAAATATTTATAAATATATTCATAAAAAACATATAAGAAAAAATTCTACAATTCTAGCTTAAAACTATACATACATATATATATATATATATATATATATATATATATATATATATATATATATATATATATATATATATATATATATATATATATATATATATATATATATATATATATATATATATATATATATATATATATATAGTTTTAAGCTGCATATATATTTATATATATATAGCTTAAAACTATTTTTTTATAATTTTAAGCTTATTAAATATATATATATATATATATATATATATATATATATATATATATATATATATATATATATACATCAAAACAATTGAAGAAAGTTTAGATTAGTAAATGTTATTGCGTAGTTTATGATTTTAATCCTGCCACTGAAGCAAATAATTAAATTATATTAATTTGAATCAGAAATTTCATTTTTAAACTGAATACAAAATCTTCTTACAAATGCTCCCTATGCTTATGAAACATTCACAAAGGATAGATTAATTTAAATGTATTATGGTAAATTCTGTTGCTGAGACTTATGAGAGAGAGAGAGATAATAATTTTTATTGTTGCATGTAATTTCCATTTATCATTAAAATGATAAGATTTGTATTTTTACGAAGTGGGACTACATTATCGAAGAGTACTTCAAATCTGATCCAACTGCATTTTTCAGATTCAAAACGGTAGCTTCGTTGATCATTTAGGTCGAAAATCCCCTGTCCTTTAACTAAAAACTTTACCCGAAACTTTTACCCCGTTTCCTGCAGGTGGAATGATGGGTAGGGTCCTCGGCGTGCCCGACTTAAATCCGAAAGTAATCACGGGGCTACTTTTCCTACAACAACAACCCCCGACCCTTCGCATTCCTTTCTCCCACGTGAGAAGAGGCTGGTTTCGCCTTAAGAACTCAATTGCATCCTCCTCCTCAATTTGAGTGGCACGAGGACGAGATAAAAATCCTCTCTCATGCCGAACATCCCCCTCGGAGGAAGATCCTCTCTTCCTCGAGGTGCAGGTGGGTGGGGGTGTTTCTGGACAGATTCCAAAGGACTGTTTGGGTGGAAGAAAAAGGATTCGGCGAAGTTGTTGTTTCTGGATATTTAATTGACAATGTTCTGGGAAGTCTCTTTTTTCCCTCTTTCACTGGCTGATTGGAGACCGGCGTGCGTTAACCCCACTTTAAAAGGGGAATGAAACATCAATAAAAAATGGGAGTTCGGTATATCAGCTTGAATAATTTAGGTTTTGGTAGCTCATTATTTGGGTTATTACATTATTTTTACCATATATTGTCAATTTTATTTTTAATTAAAACCATAAATGGAATTGCATTGTTGTTACGTTGACACAGTATCAATACCTAGATTTTGATCTTTCTTAGTTTTAAACTTTATACTTAAAATCAACAATATTTTTAGACAATCAATTTTTTTAAGAGTAGAATCTCCTGTACAGAATGTTGGTTTGTGCTTCGCTTTTCAATCCAATCTGTATTTTTAATCGAATGGAAAAGTAAAATACACAGGGCGAGCAGTAAAACCAAAAAGGAACAAAATTAGATTTTTTTAAATAAGAAAACAAGGAATAGCTAAAAAATAAATCCAAAATATGAATTCATTTTATGGTTTAAAGGCTTGACACTCATTTCAATTTTGCTTAAAATATACTTTGAAGTGCCTTAATTTTAATGTATTCATAATTAAAATATTTTCTCTGAGAATTTTAAAATAAACTGTGCATATCCCTCGAAGGGTGTAGGGGAAGAAGCTACGGATGTGTAAAAGTTACATCTGAAGTTTTCACTAATATTTTAATTATTTTTATATGATTACAATAGATAAGATATTTCATTTATAAAATAACAAAATTAATTAGTCGCAATCATACAATCACAAACCAATATTTGAACCATTATTTTATGATCTAAACTTAAAATCACACACATATAGATAAGAGGCCAAAAATTGTTATTACCAATCTTGTGATAAAATGTATTAAAAATATTGAATTTGCTTAAAAAATAATTAATTTTATGATCTAAATCTAAAATCACACACATATAGATAAGAGGACGAATAATTGTTATTACTAATATTGTGAAAATGTATTCAAATTAATGAATTTTTTTAAAAAATAATAAAATTTGCAATGGAATTGAAATTGAATGGCAAAAAATTTGCAATAAACAATGTGGCAAAATGTAGCAAAGTCAGCATGACTTCAGTTTGGAAAATTGCTGCATCGAATCTTGTAGGAAATTTTTTAAATATCTGATAAGATTTAATATCCATGAAATATATTATTCATAAACTTCATTATTTTATTTACATTGAATAAACTATTATTCGTATTTTCTGTGAAATGAATGAATCATATTGTGCGTATTAATATAACATTCCAATGTAAATCGTATTTTGCTAGTTTTCAAATAATTTAGGAGTTTAGAAATTAGCATTTGTTGAAAGAATTTAAAATCTTATGACATGGCGTAGATTTTCTTTTTTTTAATAAATATCGTAATAAAAATTTATGATGAACATTTTCCAAAAAGTACGCATACAAAAAGTTAAAAAAAAAACGAGTATTTGCATAACATTTAAAATTTTAATCTCATGAGTATTATAAATGGTGCGTGTATACATAATTTTAATGATTAATTTTTCCTAAATTTAATGTTTAATTTTCAATATGTTACATTTAAAAGATTAAAACAATTTTTATATTACATATTTAAAATTTTCAATTTCAAAGATTAATTTGTAAAGGGAAATTTATTTTTAAAAAGTCCAGATTTTTTCAATGCATTGTAATTATATTGTGTAACTATTGATTAAAAATTTTATTTCAATCTTCTTACTATGCTCTGTTGATTTAAAATTTACTTACTAGTGCTGTGATTTATACTACATACATTATATGCGTTAAATTTGGCAACAATAACTTTGAACGAAGAACAATTTTGACAAGTAGACATAAGAGTATTCAGTAGATTTATTCCGTACAAAGCATTTATATTTTAAAACGGTTTTAAAGCCTGAAGCTGAGCAGCCTACAATACATTAAAGTCCAGAACGATAACCATTCAATTACTTGCGGTAAATGGAAGCATAGAGTTATATACATAAAACTATGCACAGTTCATTTTCTTATTTTAAAATAGATCTTGCTCAGTCTTATATTTTCAATAAAAAACAAAAAAATATTCATATTTGAAATGTGTGTGTGTTCAATTAATCTACTATCATGTAATTTATGTATCATGTAACTATCATATACATTATTAATATTAAAGATTCAAAATGTCACGAAATTTCACCGTAGAATTTATTTAGAACTATCTAAATAGTGTGATGAATTGGAGATTCTTTTAAAATTAAAAAAAATAGCCTGTGTGATAGCTTAAAAGCATTGTAAAAAAAAGAAAGTATTAAATTAAGAGAAAGTTATTATACATTTCGGAATATTGTTTTTAATATTTTTCACTAAATATAAGCTTTATATAGCATAAAACATGTATTTGTTTTTTCTTCTGCGCAAAAAGTATGACTTAAATGTTGTTTATATATCACACAATTCTTATGACCCAGAATCTGTAAGATTCAGTAGCGAAAATAGCGTTTTTGGTTTACTAAATTCCAAGTACTGCTTTGCGCTAAGAAATTTGCTACATTTCCTGCAGTCTGTATTTAGTAGTTAACCTTGGCTGTAACAAAGCTGCACTTGGCGGTGAATCTAATAGACACCGAAGGTTACACGGAAAAGGCGTTGCAGGTTTTCCCTCCATCGTAATCTTCTTCCAGAATTGCCTTGCAGTTAACTCAGAAAACTGGTGTAGAAGAAACTGTCAGAAACTAGTAAATCCTCTTCCATCTATGTGAAAACGACCATTTACTGGGACCAAAAGTAACAAATAAAAAGTGAAAGTTTGGCGAAGATTGACGCAATCAAATTTGCACAAAATCCGTTAGTAACATCTCCAGAAGTTTCTATCTTTTAATCAAATTAAATCTTTGGTGGCAAACGAAATAAATTAAAATGTTCCGGAATTGAGTTAAGAATTAAAAGGAACCTTTCTCTCTAATTAAGTAATTGTGGTCCTTTTCTTAAATTCTGGTAAAGCTATAACCAGCTTGGTAAGAGAGTCATGGTTATTTTAGATCTTGAGATGTGTTCCATAGATTGGATAAGTCATTTTTAAATCAATTGGTGAAGAATGCAGTCAAGAAATTGTAATGAAGTATTGTTAGGCAAATTGACTAACTACTTGACTTTAGAGACATTGAGAGTTTTCTAGAATTTTCCTTTTGAAGATAATGATTTGAAGTGAACTAATGAAAGTCATATGAGACTTACGGTAACTTTAAGGATTTTTAGTGATACAGTGTAAATAAAGCGATTAATTTAAAATTTAAATTTGTAAGTTATTTGCAATTTAGTTGATCCGATAAAGTTTTCTATCATTTTAGGAGTTCATTCTAATTTACGAGACTTGCAGTTAATTGCATTTATATTTTTTAAAAAAATTACAAATTAAAAACAATTTTATCAAAATTATCAAGAAATATCAAAATATACATGCAGGTGCAAATCATAAATATTCTGAATCTTTATCTTAAAACGTCTGTTAGACATAATTTTTTTTTACACTTTCAAAGAAAATTGTATAATATACTGCAATTTTAAATAGAAAAATCTGCATATTAGATGGATTTTTATAAAATATCCAGACAAAGGAAATTTAAAACCTGAAATAGTACAAACTAATATGCAAATTCGAATTCTTTTTTTTATTTCACATATGAATGCTGAAAGAAGATTTAAATTACAGTGACATCTATTGACTTAAAATGAAATTACTTATAAAAAACGAATAATAGATTTTGGCGATGGAGAAATGTTGCCAAAATGACGTATCGTTACTTACTCGGTGACTGTAAATTCTAGGGTTACCGAAATAGAATTTTCTGCATAATTCTTATTGGTCACCATATGTATGACGTAATAAAAACGAGGTTGCCAGATACATAAGAAAATCCACCAAAAAATCTCCAATCTCAGAATTTGGAATCATGGATTATACGGCACCAGTGCCGTTATTACATTTGACATCTATACCCTTCTAAAAATCGTTCATGTATATTCTTCTCTAAAGTTTTCGCATTATAACAGTAATCTTCTTCCATTCTTTATTTGCGTTATAAACATTAAAATTTGGCTTCAGTGCTCTAAATGTAACGCTTTTTAAAACTAAAAATTGCATATTTTATTAATTTAAGTTAAAATAGAAAATGTGTCTTAACGTAAGCTGAGTGTTATTTCAGAAATCTTTCAAAATCCAACTGATAATTTATTCATCCCCGTAGCCTTCGTTAAATTGAGAAAAAAATGCCGCCAACAAAAATGATAATCAAAATACATTTAATAGATAAAAGCAAAATGAAAAAAACCTGACAAAACATCCACTTTATGGTTAGTTAAAATCGACACGGAAGAATTAAATTTTTAATAATTTAATTAATCAAGAGAATTTTAAACTAATAATTGCAATATTTGTAAATAATCTCTTTTAAATCTTAAAAAAATATTGCTTTGCTTACGCCGACGTTAATTTTTTTAGTTCTTTTGTATAATTAAATTCGAATTTATGGATATTTTAGCTAAAGTCCTGATTGAAATCAAATTCTATTCATATCATTTTTCATTAGAAACACAAATAAAAATCTGACTTCTGGAGCAAAATTGTATAAACAATTAATTTTATATTAAATCTTAAAGTATATAGAAATATAGTAAATTATGAAATTATATGAATCGCGTCAATGTTTCTAAAAGTTAATAGTAATTTCAATGTTGAATCGGAGGGACCATTTCATACGCTTCCAGTTTCCTACTTCACCCATCTGAAGCAGATAAATTTTGTTTAATACCATGTAGTTTTTAATCAATCAAGTGACTAGGTTGACATTCGAAAAAAATCACCTCTTCAGAGCATTTAATACAAGTTGGAAGACATTGGACTTAAAAGTGATTCGTATGCTTATAGGCTTTCTTAGCATAACTGCTGGATCAGATGTAGAACCTATTACTTTCCAGGAACGAGAATGATGATTTTCTGCCAGGCTTATTCCATTGAATTTAGAGATATGATTTATCATTTAGCTGTGATTAAAAATTATATAGTGAAAAATAACAGGTTAGAAATAATTGGATATTTATCGAAAACTTATTTAGCGTTTGAATTCGCTTATAAACCACGATATCCTGCTGAGAAAAATATTCTATGGTTCGAAAGATAGCTGATTCATTACCTGTTGGTGAGGTGTAACGAATCATCTACCTTTCTTTAGTCAAGAATGATCTTTTATCTTTCTGAAGTCTTATCAGTAATAAGACTTCAGAATAATAAAAGTTCTGTAGTATCCCTAAAAAATGAACTGGGGAAAAATGAAAGTACTGCTCAGAAATGGTTAATTTTTCATAAAGGATTCTTTTCCTCTGAGCTTGGCGTGGCTTAGCAAAGATAGTGCCAGCTTAAATGCCTATCCTGTCATTTAATGTTTTAATTTCAATTTCAAATTATGAGGCCACTGCCTGCATTTAGAAGCTTCAGTTGACAAGCATAAGCAGCTGCATCCTAACTTAATCTTAAAACCTCTTGTATCACATATTTCAAAAACTTTTCTTGCTGCATAAATTTAATTATATGTTTGAAAACCAGCATCAATTTTATGTTTATTAAAAAAAATAATAAATGTTACAATTTAAAATGCATTCAGTAAGAGAAATTCCTTTAACTTCGCTAATATTATACTTTTTTATTGCAACAAAAGTAATTAATTCTATTATCAGACTCGAATCCAGTTATAAGTGCTACAGATGAATTATTTAATCAAAATATAACTCAAGAAAATACAAATATATTTCTGCCTTTGAGACGCAAAACTAATTAAAATTGTTGGATACTTTCCTCTCTGGATATTCGAGACAATTACTTTAATTACACTGTGCTCTCATTCTTTTTTTTATGATGTAAACTATTTCGAGCAAGGGCTTCTAATTATTTTCACTTTAATTATTCCAACTAAATGTCCAAAAATTAAAGCAAACATATCCTTTTTACATTGATACTAGAACATGTTACGATTTTAGATTATGCCCACTGTAATTATTAAAATATGAAGTGTATTATTCTTTTTTTATGACTTCATGAAAAATGATCTTTAACCATTGTGAAATTTAGATCGATGTATGCTGTTCTTAATCCTTAAATGAATTAAAGATCGAAGCATTGTTCCACAAGCATATATATATATATATATATATATATATATATATATATATATATATATTAGGTTAGGCATTTTAAGAAGCATCTACTGGAACATTATACTTGTACTATTTTGAGCAATAAATAATGAATATAAACTACAAACAGTTGCACCTTTCACAGTATTAAACTTCAATCCAGAATTTTTCGTTATGAAAGCTATGATTTCACTAACTGGACTAAGGAAGACAGCGAGATGGTGTAAAATAATAAAAACTGGTAAAAAAAAACAAGTTTCTGGATTTAATCTCAATAGTTTATTATGAATTTTTAATAAACTCATAAAATTATTTTTTAGTAATTTTTGAAAACTTGGCACATATTTAGATATTCTTAAGACTACATTCAACCAAGAAAAATCTTAACAGAAAAGTAAAATAGTAATCATTTTACTTGAATTATGGTCAATCTTGATGTCAACTGGTACATCTTTGAAAAACTATGTATAAAATTCATTCTACCTTTGTCATAGCGGATATACTCGCTGAATTTTTATAGAAATAAATTATTTTCAATAATTTACTCCCATAATGTAGTATAGAAAACGTATATTTCAAATTCCACCAAATAAATAAAGAATAAGAATTAAAATTTTTAGAAAATGTACTGGTTAAACTAACTTCAAAATTCTAAAAATGCTGTCGTTTCGATTATATAAAGTTAATGTTACATCGTTAATAAGATACATAAATTTAGTATTCCGTTCAATTGAGACAGGTACTCTTCATTAAATAAATTTCCTTGGCAATGATTGTATATAAGATTTTGAATTTTTTACATTGCTCCTTCTATTAAACAAGAATTTTTAATTAATAATCAATTCATTGATTATTGTCTTCATACATGGTAAAGATACTATCGATTCGTTATTTAAAGAATCAGGAATCCTTTATTTTATATGTTATATCTGAAATTCAAACATATTCCTTCTATTTTTTAGGAAATGCCTTTTCATTTGAAGTTCATAAAAAGAATCCCATTAAATAAATTTCAAATATATTTTCCCAATAACAAACCAAAACTAAATTGTACCATATTCCCTTAACCCTGGCTCCAATGTCTCCTATTAGATACAACTACACCACAACATTCCGGCTATAAGCAGCACTCCATCTACCAGGACAAGGCATAAAAACTCCAATTGCATTTCCTACTCGGTTACAGTGACAACTTCACTATCACTTCTTTTCATTCATAGGATACTTTTCCTGAAAAAAGTGCGTTGGCAATTTTATTCTTCTTTTATACAGAAACAAAGTCAAATACTCAGCCTAAAAAAATTGTTTTTATTTTGCTGTTTATTTTTATTATTATTATTTTGATTCTTTTCTACCCTAGTGCTATCTGGATTAGGATAAGCTTACTGGGCTCCACGACAACCCACTCTTAGCTTTCATTTCGGTAGAGTGGTTATTCTTCTGTTTTTCTTTGCTTTTTCATTCTGTTCTATTTTTTTGTGTGCTCTTTTGGTGGATCGCATTAGCGGTAGGAATGTCCCTCGCACGGATTGGTCGGTAGAGACGTTGCCACTTGTATCTATAGATATGACCACTCGTGAAGAGAGAAATGGTTAAAGTAGCTGCTTCAGAAAAAGAAAGCGGAGGTATGAGAAAAAGTAGACAAGGAAAATTTTTATGTTTCATGTAGGGTTGTTATAATTTATTCCAGAATTTAATTAAATGCTGCATTCCTTAAGAAGTATATAATGGCAAAAGAATATTAAGGTTAATTTTTTTTCTATAAAGGGCATGTAATTGATAGTAATTTTATTTAATGCAAATTAATGCAATTAATTGTCCTGATGAATGCTTAAAATTCCCAATATATTGTGATAGAGAAAAATCAAGCACAGTATATATATATATATATATATATATATATATATATATATATATATATATATATATATATATATATATATATATATATATATGTATATATATAAGGCAATAAATATATTAAAGTATTGAATACACACACGCAATACTGAAAAAACAATATAATAAAATATGAACCACAATGCATTGCAGGAAATTTAGCCAGCGCAAAAACAGCTAAAGTTTTTCCATTATAAATAAGATAAAACATGAAAAATATTGAAGCCAGAAATACAAATTGGAAAATTACTAAAATATACTATGCAAACGTATATTTTTGAAGTATATTCAGAAAAGAGTGTTTATTTTGCATAGCTGACCATCTCCCTCCTGATGAAGACGTGGTCTCTATGCTTTTTTCTTATCATTTGCATTGTATATTTTAGTAATTATCCAATTCTATATACATATATATTCTAGCTTTAAATTTTACAGTTCGTGGGTTTAAATCTAATATAGAGATTCGTTTTAAATTTAGTTTAATTTTGAAATTCTGGAAAAAATTATGTGCCGAAAAAGTAATTTTAAAAGATACAAGACGTTTATCTAATTATTATTGTTAAGCTAGTGCAAACTTTTAAGGTGATGAAATATCCGGATTTGAGAAGCTTTCAAGATAATGAAAATTAAGTACAATGTCAAATCTTTTCAATAGCACAGATTTTTTTATAAATAAATGTAACTAGACGTAGCTTTTAATGTATCCTATGTTTAATTAATTAAGTAAGCAATGTATTCATTTACTAAATATCTATACTTATTGATCGATGAAAATAAACAATCTGGAGAGATATTACGAAAAAATATGAAATAATAACTTTATTCTTACGAATGATTATAACTTGTGATTTTAAATTACTGGAAATAGAAAGACCTTTATGATATTAAAAATATCTTAAATTTTTTAGTAATCTTGTTTATCATTCCATTGTTTACATCACAGTAATACAGCAACATCTTTATTCACTTGATCTAGATATATGGGATTTGAAAATTGTTTAATCAAACATAAACTTACGTAAAGTTATTCAGAATTTATGAATGATGGAGCTATATGCCTATATTTTCATTGATTTGACTGGTTTGGATCAATAAATATTTTGAAAGTCAGTCTGCAGAAGTGCATTGACACTAGAGAAGATTGATTTGAATATTATTAAATATAAGATTTCATGTATGCAACTTAAAAAACCTAGGTGTATCTAATGCATTTCTAATGCATCTGATCCATCTTCATCTTAAAAAACTTTATTATTTCATTTATTGTCTTAATTATCAATATTATTTTAAATAACTTTTATATTACCTGTATTTGCAGTAAACTATTAATTTTTAATCGACTAGTAAGAAAAATTTCTCTTGATTAAGTTGATCACTGTGTTATCGAAATTTATAAACGATTTAAATAGCAACAGTGTATATTTGCTTTTGCTTGTAGTGGTACATGGTAGTTTGATAATAAAGTTTGGCACTAGTCTCGGTTTTGGAAGGCAACGAGTTCCATACTTGATCCTACCACAGGCCGCCCAGCTGAAAAGACCTTTGAACAATAAAAGTTCCATTATCCTTCCAGTAATCTGGCGTGGAAAGGAAGAATAAATTAAGCTCAGATGTTGATCTCGTTCAGACTTTGTTCAAAATTTCAAGGTAGTTGGTTGCATTTATCAGATTTATTGTACAGTAATAATAAAAAAGAAACTTATACAACAAACTTGTTAATAAATATTTTATGGTTATTTTATAAAATTTGAATTTAAGACATACCAGGAAGGATAGAACATCTGTTTGAAAATTCACATGCAGTAACATTTTCCAAGCATCCTACAGTTAAAAAATATCCAAATTAAAATCAAATTTAGTAAATTGTACACTTGAAACTAAATAGATAAATTAATGGCAATTATTTCGGTTTCAAATAAACTTAACAGAGAGTATAAGAACAGAAAAAACTCCGAATTTATTGTGACATCTTACAATGCATTTTTTTAACTCAGCTATTTATACATGGGATTCCTATGCACTAATAACTAAGTAAGTGAAATATCTCACTGACTTATTTCAAATATCTGAGTGAATTAGGCCTTTGTGGGGCATCTAGTTTTTCAGTTGAGTTAATGTTTAATTCTATTTAGAATTTTATTTTATACACTCAATGTATTCTACGATTTTTCAAATAAGGCTTAATGTTTAAAATGAATTCCAACCCATTGGATACATAAAAATCTTAGTTAAGAGGAGAGTTATTAAATTAAAATCCAGAGCAAGTAATAACAATTTTGCTCTGGAATTTTATTTAAGTTATAAATTATCAAATTTTGGCACAGTTGCTGTATAATCCAGCATTCATTCCGAATTCTGAATTTTTTGGCGTGAAGAATTGTTGCCAAGGTGACATGTTGTGACACCTTGCGATGACGTAAATACTAGGGCAGCCAAAATAGAATTTTCTATATAATTCTTATATGATCTCCATATCTATGAAGCATTAAAAACAAGGTTGTCAGATAAACAAGAAAATCTACCAAGCAAATCACCAAACTCAGAATTTGGCATACTGGATTATATGGCAGTAATCCCAAATTTTAAAGAAAGAATATTAAGAAATGAACACATTTCACCTATATAAGTATGCCAGAGAGAAAAATATAGGTTATCGAGAGTTTTGACATGGATTTTATTAAATGTTAAATAGAACTATATAATTTCAAAATAATTTATCCGACGAGACAATTGTAATCCATATTTCTTGTTATTTGTCCCATGAGTAATGCTGTATAAAATTTAATTTGTTGATTGATAAAATTATTCTTATTCTACATCTTTTACAAATGCAGGCAATATTCAATTAAAGTTGTTTCAAAATTTTCATTTTCTGACGGAATACTTTTTAAGTTATTTAATTATATATAAGAATTTTAATCGAAATAATAGAAGTAATTCATTTATGAAAGTTCTGATCACTAAATACCCTACCATTTATCCAAGACGATACTTTTAAGAAAAAAAAATGTACTAATCTATAAAATTATCAATGCATTACTTACAATATTTCATATTTTAACTCCACAATCACTATTATATAATACTCAGTTTTAATTGTGGTAATAATGTGATTTATTGGAAGCTTAGATGCCTGCAATGAAGAATCATTATTTAATTTATGCCATGGAAAATTTGGGAATTAATTCTCTTAAGAGTTTAAAATGTATTCCTCTAAAGAGATGATTAATCATTAATAATTGAGCTAAACCATGACTTTACAGATGATTATTTTAATTTTCAATCGGTGCAAAACATATGCATATTTAACCAATGCGTTTTTTATAAGACAACTATTGCATATTTTTGAATAACTTAAATTTACTTTCGCTACTTTTTTACTCGGACATTAAAAAAATCTTTTCTAACTCCAAATTCAAATCATTGTGGTCAAAATACAAATATTTTATTCAGACATTTGATTTTCCTGTTTCTTACTTCAATTTGTATTCTTCGATACAACAATGTAATTTTCCTCTAAGCCACGGAAATGTGTTCTTTCTTCTTCGCTCGCAAGAACAGACTGTAATATATCCCTTCAGCTATTCGCCTTGAGTCTATTGTTTCATTTGTCTGATCACTTCGGAAAGAAGCTCAGAATCAGACAAAAATCTAGTTCCTTACCGGTAACACTAATATGGTGGAATTGACTTCCAAATCTCTTCTATGTGAGTTCTTTCATTTTTACTTTCATTCCCTTCTAGAAATTTTAAGGCCGTAACAGATATACATATAAAGGAAAAGTAGTTGAGTTCCATGCAAATGAGCCTAAGCAATGTTGTTTTGGAAAATTTCAAGTTACCAATAAGGTTTGTTTGTTTACTTTAGTTTTCGAAGAACTTTCTAAGCCAAAGAATCATCGCCAATGCTTACTTTCCCGCCAGAAATTCTTTCCTAGGTTGAAACTCGTCAGGGAATTTCCGAAAGCAGAAGGAAATGTTTGCTGAATCTTCAAAGTAAATTTTGCGGTAGGTGATCCGCTGAGGATGATTGGCTTTGTTCAAAGGGATGAGGATTTTGAATATTTCATCGAATGTCTGATGGTGAGCATGCAGGCTAGTTTGGGAGGATCGATTTTTGAAGGGGTTAATGCATCAAGTTCCTTTACGAATTAATGGTTGTCGTTAAATATTCATAGAAGGTTTATAGAACATAGTTCCTGAGTTTGAAGTTTTAAATATACTACGCATTTTAATGTCTAAGATGTATACCGTATTCAAAATTATTTCAATTGCTTACATTGAAATTTATACAAAACTTTGTATGGGGAATTTTCTATAAAGTATGGTAAAATAAATTTTCAACTAAAATTCTTTATTCTAAGGGAGATAAATACTTCAATAAATACTAACCTGAGCTATGAAAAACTTATAAATATTTTTGCATTATATATTTACACACACACATACATATATATGTGTGTATGTCACAATTTTGATATTTTAGTTCAATATAAATTTGCATTTTTTTACACATTTGATTTCTTAAGGTTAAAATGCAATAATGATTCACTCTAATATAAATATTTTTTGTTTGTTTAAACTTTATTAATATTTAACATAATTATACAAAATATTTTATTTTAAAAATATATTAAATAATATATTTACAGTGACAATATTTACTTCCATGAAAATAAATATAACAATTTTTCATTTGTTAATTTCCTAATCGGTAATTTAACAGATGAGAACTGTATGAATCATGCTATAATTATTTCTCATTACTTGTCTTTTTATAACATTAATAAATGCATAAATAGTAAAAGATGATTAATTTAAAAAATATAGTTAATAATAAAGAAAAATAAACCTATAATTTATAAAGCTATAGTTACACAAATTTTAACCTTTTATTTTTTTATATTAATTAAAATCGTATTTACCACATCGTAACATTTTTTTCACACATATGTTACACCCTTAAAATTACGTTGTATATACTGAATGTATGAAATGTTAAATTACATTTAATTTTCCTACAAATTAGTCTTAAGCCAATTCTAAAGGTTAATTTTAACACCATATTCTCACTCATTGCACTGCTGGTGACAACTGATTGGTTAATTGGCTGATTAGTGTTCTGACATTCGTTTCAACAATTCTCGATGTACTTTCCCACTTGAAACTGTGATATTTGTAAAGGTTATAAATTTTCCTTCAACAGTGGGTCAATTCCAGTTAGCATTCTCGTTCAAATACGACCATTAAATGACGCACAAGTATACTGGTATTAAAAGTGCATTCTTATTTTAAAATAATAGGGGGGACTAAGTACCTGAGTGGATTGAGGTATAAACACAAAACAAGAGATGAAATTGCCAACAAATATATTAAAATCATTAAGGTGTTGTGTATTATTTTAAGTTGACTGTGTCATAATTTCTGTGTTACTTAAATTTTTATTCAACTTGAATTAACTTTAATGTTTTTAATTTTTATGTTATCAATAAATTTCAAGCAATATTCAAGTGTAATAAAAGAGTTTTAATTAAAATTGTATTTAGTTGTGCATCAGGAAGAAAACAAATAGGAAAACATCGCGTAATTATTTTTTTTATTGTAGAATATTATGTGCTTTTGTATGAATTCATTATTTTCAGAATACATTTGATAGACTAAAAAAACGTAAATGATGTTCAAATTATTAGAAATAATATAAATACTTTAAAAAGAAAACGTGTGTTATATAATCTTTCATTCTGATAAAATCAAACAGCTTTGGGTGCAAAAGAGCAAAAGCAATTAATATGTATGTGAACTCACGCGTTCATAAATGCCCTTCAAGATATATACTATTGTTGAAATTCCTTTAAATCTTTCTCATTGTCATACTCGATCATAATTTAATGAAGAATAAAATAACTGATGTATCATTATAAGAAGAAAATTAATATTTGTGTTGTCTTGTGTCAGTTACCTGGAATTGTGGGGTGCACTTCTCCACTTTTCCAACTGAACCATATTTTGGTGTGGAGTCCGACTTCCTCAGAACACAATGTTATAAGTACCCATTTATAGGGTAGGCACTATTCACAACCCATTCCTACAAATAAAGGACAAGACAAAATAGACAGAGAGCGAAAATACATCTATACTTGAACTTGGATTCGAACCCAGGACCTCCATATCCGCAGTCAGACACTCTGACCACTAGACAAGCTGGACGGTAAAAATTACTATTAAAGCTGCTTAATGTATAGAATATAGAACTTTTTCATGAAAACTTATTTATTTTTTGTAAAGTTTTCTTAGCTAACAAAGTGCAGAGTGTTGAGTTATTTCTTTGAATACAAGTTTTAACAATTATGATATATTTTTCTTAAACTACATGACTGAATTATTCACTTTTCACAGATGCGCACACAAAAATCTTGAGAGTTATTTCATGATGCACACACACACACACACACACACACACACACACACACACACACACACACACACACACACACACACACACACACACACACACATATATATATATATATATATATATATATATATATATATATATATATATATATATATATATATATATATATATATATATATATATATATATATATATATATATATATATATATATATATATATATATATATATATATATATATATATATAATAAATAAAATAAAAACTTAGTCGAAAACAAATATACATCAGAAATGACATAAATGTGTTTCATTCTTTCTTATAAATACACTTACTATTTATATTTACTCACTGAATAAAACTCAGAGTATATAGCAGATACTCTACATTATAAATATTTTTGTAACACCCAAGAATTGAATTGAATTCAATTTGAATAAAGATGAGTTTACTTTTCCTAAAAATAACCATAGAAAATTATGTATATATATTATCAGAGAAGTCTTCAAAATTTTATTATTTTCTATCAGAATTAAAAAATATATATATTTAGATAAATTCTATGAAATTCGAATAGTTCCAAGTTGTCAAATAAGTCAATTTCCTTATTTAAGGATGGAATTACTGTTCCTTTTAATCTTGATAACATTAAGGGCATAGTATTTTTTTTATTTTTCTTATGTACATATAAATGTTTCACTTACATAAACACCGCATTAGCTGAAATTTAATTTTAAAATACGAAAGAGAGAATTTTTTCGAAAACTACGATAATTATCATTTTTTAGGTTTATGATCTCGTGGTAGATATTCCTTTTTTCCCTAAAAATATAATGCTTTAAAATTACTTAAATAACCAAGAATAAGAAATATTGTTAAGGTATTATACCACAGAAAAATTAACTTAAATGTTATTTTAAAGTTTTTTTTCTGTTTTCCATGTATCACATCAATTTAATCTCGAATATGTCGAAACACTTTGTATCCATATATTATGTAATGTTTTGCAGCCATGGTAATGGTATTTTTACTGCGCTTCCTTAATATTGTTCCAAAAATATTTTATTATAAATTATTAATTTAATTTTTCCCCGGAAAATCATTAAGTATTTCATAAACATCCCTTTACAAATGATTACACAGTAAATACGTAACATCCAAATTGTATAGCAAATATTTGTGAAATACATTATGAAATATTTAAATTATTTTTACATCTCATCAAGAAGAGAAAATAAAATTAATGATGGTAACACTTAAATCTACTCACAAATACGGTAATAAGATCTTAAACCGATATATAAAAATTGACATTTTCTATGAAATAAAGATCATTAACATTCAATATACAACATCAAAAACCATTCTAAGGAAATATGTTTTTATTTTTAAACACAAGCATGCATATTCATAGGTAAGTAAAAAAAAATCGAAAATTAAAAAAAGTAAAATGCGAACGATTGAATGGATTTCACGCTGAAGAAAACTCGCAAACGATATCAGGAGTAAGAGAATAAAACTCCAGCAAACGATTCCTTTCACCGTATGAGGAGTGAAAAGAATTGTTTGTACAAACGATACTGCATACCTTTGGTTCAAGGGAGAAGATCGCTTGGAGTTGAATTGTAAAATCGATATATTCTGAATTTAGATGAAATATCGATTTTATAAAATGGTTTATGTATGACATAATAGAAGGTGAAATGCGAATGAACGATGGAGTAATATACCAGACGTGATATGGCTTGCACGCAATGGTAAATAGGCGATTTAGGTTCCTTGTATTTGAACACAACGGTTGAGGAACTTGCTATTAAGGATAATACTCCAGTATGAACTTTGAATGTTGCACTACATATTATGACGTATTTTATAGTCATATATGAAGTAATTATAATATATCAGTTGGAGCATCCACAATTCAACTAACCACATAATTTATCGCTTTAATGCATTGAATCAATTTAATAATAAGTGATTTAAGTATACGCCCTGCAATTTATGCGTGATGAAAAGGTTAAGGATAGTTATAATGAATTAAATTTACTTTTGAGTAAGGATTATAATTTCAATCTTCCTGTAATACGTTAGAGGGAGGCTTTTAAATTATAAAATCGTTATGGCTTTTGTGTGACTTAACTAATTGCTTTTATCTTTATTGATTTCAATAGCTTTATTTTACTGTAAATGATTTAAATATCAATACAAATTACGTATTATAAATCATTTACAGATTTATATAAACTGATAAATATGCTTTAAAATAGTGATCATAATATCATTTTAATCTTGTTTTATAATAGGAAACTTATTACATTCTATTTGTAAAATATTATGTTTAAATGAACTGTTATAGTAAATATGTTATCTTACAAAAACATAAAAAAAATATCTAAATTTTTAAGGAAAATATTTTTTATCGAATACATTGATTTCATCCATTTGTAGTTTTAGGAATTTAATTTAATTCAAATGTATACAATCATCTGAATTATAGTAAGTAGCAGTCCTGTAAAGACAATCTGAATTAAATGCTGTAATAACCATCTTCCTCGACAAACTGTCAACAAATTGTTGATTGTGTGATAGGTATTTTTTTCAATTATAAATTTAGAAAATTCATATTTTATTCCATAGGTGTGTATAGTTATCAAAAAGAAAGAAAATTATTCAACATTATGTCTTTCCCTAAGAATATTACAGCAGAAGTTTAGTCTGAGATATTTTCAGAAGAAAAAGCAATGATTTCACCAAAAATAATGTTCATTCTTTTAAATAACCCAAAAATTATCATTTTCTGTCTTCTAATAAGAACTAAAAAGCACAAAAGAAACATTATTTTATTCTATAACGTTATAAAATCGAAAAAAACTGCATCTGGAAAATGGCTAAGCGTAAATAGTCATGTTCTTATTTTCAAATGCAAACTTGATACTCAAATTTGATATCTAAATATGCAAAAATCAATTAAATTAATTTTTGCATATTTTAAAAGTTAATAGTTAAATATATTATGGAATATACCAACCAACTATTGATAAACTTTTAAGAAAGTGTAAAATTTAATGTGGATTAGAATAAATTTATAAAATTTTAACATAGATTGCAAATATTGTTAAACAAACTTATCATGAATTAACATATTATATCATTTTATTTAATTAATAAATAAATGCTTCATTGAATTAAAAGAATGATAATTTACCAAATATAATAATAAATTTATCGTTGGAAACTTTAAGATATAATTATTCACAAAATAAATAAAGAAAATTAATTTCATATATTTTCTATTTTCATCCTTATTTAAGAATATGGTATATTTGGTTTCATGTTTTACTATCCTATATTGCAATCAAAAGCAAATAATTTCCTAAGATACATTAAATTATTTCTATATATTGTACTGATTGGGCTATAAATCTAATTTTTCTGTAAAATCACCACTAAATCACCTTGATTATAGAGTATATATAAACCAAATGTTTTAAATTATTTGTCCTACTCATGTAATCCCTTAACACGTCATCATTTTTAAATCCATCTGTTAAATAGGTGCATAAAAATTTAAATATAACTCCGTAAGACACACGTAATCCATTTAGAACCATTGGAATTAATTCTAGCATGATATTTCCAGAAGTACAGCTTTGTAAGATGAGTGTCTTCTCGGGCATTTCAAACAATAATGGGATTCAGGAGGTGTTAATATGCCAAAGACGCTTAGAAGTATTCATGCTTAATTGCTGCCACAACACTAAACTCACTCACTCCTCAAAATAATACCCCATAAATTCCGGGTCTTAACACTCATCCTCAGCTTACACTTTGTTTTCTTTTATTCCTGCTCTTCTGTGTTTTAAAAGGAAGAACACCGGCGAATCTTTTATTCTGAAGAAACTTCAATCATTTCTTGGCGCGAGCTTCTGTAAGAGAACTCGCATTAACTGTGCCCATTGTACTCAGCAACGTCGACCCATAATGGCCGCGTCATGTAAATGAAGTAGCATTTTGGCTTTTGCTCGAAACGGGTGTAGAGAAGAGGGCTGTGACTTAATTAAAGGAGAATGCATGAATGTATGACGTCAGCCCCACTTTCCGAAGTCAGCATTTGATTCGGTCTCAACTCTGTGGTTTGCAGGAGCATTCACTGTCTACATGTGCAAGGAGAAAGCATCGATACTTGAAATGCGAGGAAAGGCTTCTAGTCCTTTTGAATGGCTCGAAATCTGCCATTGAATGGCTCATTGTCCGTGGAAATGAACGTATTGAATGAAGACTACGTCATTCCGATGAACTTGTTTTGGTAGCTACAAATGTTGTGAGAATGGAATGAATTTGTCATTTAAAGTTTCTCCATTTCAATTAGTATAGCACATTGGTTAAATTCTAAAGATTCGAAATCCGTTGCATGCTTCAAAAAGGTAAATCACACTTGGTTGACTGCACGTCTCGTGATTCAGTTGAAACATATTTAAACACAGCTATCTCCAATGGTAGTAGGTGCTTTATTGTCCTAAAGCAGAAAGATTCAACTTTTTGATCAGGAAGCAAATTGCATCATTGATCAGTTATTGGTATTGTGAAAAGTTTTCCTTCAATTCTAGTTATTGAATTTTGGCTGTTTAAACTGAATTTTCAACAATTTATTTGGATTTAATTCTTATTGTATAAGGCTACTTCTCTTATTCTACTCAAAATTGCTTCAAAGGTTTGGATTCTGAGAAAATCTGGAAAATACATATTGTCTGTAAATGTATAAATTTTTAATACGAATTAATAAAAATTTGGGATATCTTAAATATTTACTGTAAAATATATAACTTTATTATGAAACATATAAAACATGTATGGGGAATTTTTTAATTTGGAAGTAATTAAAAGGCAATTGATGTAACTGCTCAAAATTATATTTTTAATGAAAAATTTCAATTTTAAGAAATGAAGCAGTACAGATTCCTTTAAAATATAGTAACTTTAATTGAAATAGATTATATATTTTAATGAAAATAAACAAATAGAAAAAACATAATTAGCATTATTAATAAGTCATACTATAATAACATATTGAAGTTTTAAAAAGGAAAATAATTATTCTAATAGAGAAAAGTTATAAATTCGTATAAGAAATTTAATAGGAGTTCTAGTTACTAAAGTTATTAACATTAATTATGTTTTAAAACAATTTTTAATCTTTTATATTTCAGTACATGAAGCTGTACTTATTTATTTTAAATATAGAATTTTTCACGCATGTGTACTGTGCTATTCTAACCTACTTTATAGTAAAACAATTGTGTAAACGAGAGTTGGGACTTTATGATTCAATACTATATACTATCTCGCAGAAGATTAAAGAATTGAAACTACAACCATAATAGGATAAAATTATGTGTTTGAATATTTCTTGGAATATGAAGAAAAGAAAGTTAGTAATTATATATCATATTTAATTCAAAACACTTTTTCTATAAATAAAGATAGAAAATAAACTCAAATTACTTATGAAAAATATTTCACAAATATAAAAAATACAAATATAAATTGTGGTTTACAAATATTTTATAATTATTTCAACAACTCAAATTATTTAAAATTAAAACTATTTCCATAAGACCGTTTATTTATTGTAAATAGCTATGATAATAAGAATTGATACAAATAATAAATTTAAGGAATATGTTAATAAAATTAGGGAATATAGTATCATTTTATTTGTTACAAATAAGTTTCTTTTAAAGATTCTGTTTTTATTTTTATTCTCACAGCTATTGTACATGTAATACTGCATATGAATTCAACAAAAAAATTTATTCGCATCAAATTTTCAAAAAATGAAAGTTTCAAACCTAAAATTTGATTTTGTTAAAAAGTATATTAATTATGAATATTTTATCAAATAATTGAAAATAATTTTTGATTGTTCATATTTTTGGAAAACAGATCATAACCTGGTACTTATGTGCTAATGCATACAATGGTGAAGCTACAAACTTTTTACATTTAAACTGGAGGCAAAACTTTAAATTGGAAGTTTTCCTAGTTTAAAATGATCAATTTCACATTTGAAAGGTCAAATGATTTTTTGAATAATAAAAAATACCCTTTCAGAAAAAAATGTATTCAAAATACTACTACGCTTTATGGAAAATTCTATCACACATTACTTTATTTAAACGTAGCATTATATTGCATTTATGCAATTCCTGTAAAAATTTTAATCAAGAGTATTAAATTTATATATCTAAATCTGAATTCGCCAATGAAAGTGAAATTAAATATGAAGAATTTTCGCTTGTGTGTTAAGAATTCGTCCTTTATTTTTTCTCACTTTTTAACATGTAACTGAATTAAACAACTTTTAAATAAAATTTGTTTTTTTTAGTTTGGAATCAGTATTGTTATTTAAAAGTAAAAATTGTTTTATTGTGTTTGTGTGTGATATCTTATACTTTTTTTATTTTACAATTATCAATTCACTGATATGTTTATTATTTCCAGGTAAGAATTTCTCTGAATAAGCATTCATACATTTTGGCATAGGGAAGAAAACTTATTGAATATAAGAACTGTTTGGTATGTTTTTTTCTTATTTTTCCCAGAATTTTGTGGTAAACTGAATTATATATACATACACATACACACATATCTGTATCTATATCTATCTATCTATCTATCTATCTATCTATCTATCTATCTATATATATATATATATATATATATATATATATATATATATATATATATATATATATATATATATATATATATATATATATATATATATATATATATATATATGACTTTATCAAATAAATCATAGTGGTCTTTTATCTGAATTTATTCTAATATTATTTTTGTTAAAACTCTATAAGTTCTTTCTTCCTTTTTTAAATGTTTTAGATTTTAAATGATGCTTTTAATTTTTTTCTGCGTCTAAAACCCAGCATTATTTATTATAAACTCTTGTAGTTGAATGATTATTATAATTAATTTTTATTAATATTTATTTTGAATCACCTAATTCCTTCCCTTCTTTTCGTCATTTTTCTTTTTAAAAACAATCTGTGGTTGTACCTTATACCACTAACTATGGAATCCTTTATTAGCTTTCTCAGATAAAAAGAGAACATTTTAAGTAATACGTTACATATACATTAAATTAATATTAGTTGAAAAATAGACATTTTTTCTCACAATGTGCTAGATTGAGTATATTTACTTAAGAAGTAGCAATAAAATTAAATTATTGTTCTTTTGATTCTCTACTACAAAAAATATGAAAACATATTATTGGAACTATTATTTTATAAATGCAAAAAATAATTGATGAGCTTCTTTATCTTTCAAATTTACTTCCGAAGCAAAGTTATTTCGAATCTGTTCAATTTCAGATAATCAAAACAGAATAATCTAAGGACATTAAAATATTTACATCAAGACCAACCACTTTGTGCACCAAATCAATAAAACTAAAAAAAAAAAATCATGGCCAAGAGTCATTTGAAGACTAAGAACCCAACGAGAAAATGTAAAAAAGAAAATAGCGAAGACTTTATCCATGTTTTTATCTGGAAGAGTTTGGGTCTTGTCTCTTATGATTGATTTTTCCTCGGCAATTTGCCGGCTAGCGAACAGCAGGAATCGCGACTGTCAAGATCTGGATTACCTCTCGAGTTTGTGTTGGTTGGCCGCTTATTTATGGCAGCATTTCCTTTTGTTTTATTTCTGTTGCAGTTGGTCTTAGCGGACATATGAGAACAGACAGTGGTTTTTATTTGCCACCGTCAGAAGTGACCTATTTAACCATAATCCAATATCTTCCTTTGAGCTCAAATCATTTGTTTATTTTATGAATAACGCCATCAATATGTTTGAAGTCTTAGTTTCGAGGTAAATCTTTGGCATTGATTTTTGATCTTAATGATGAATATTTGATACTTTTCACATGGTCTTTTCGCGCTAAATGCTAAAATACATTCTGATAGATATATATGAAAACTTCAAATTTCTGTTTTTATATAAAAAAACGTTATTGTTTACGAAAATGACTGAAACACATGAGGTGCGTTTTTAATTATTAATTAGCAAATTAGCCAACTAAAGTTATGTATCTGAACTTAAAAAATGTTATCCCATCATAATGAGTACATTTTATATCACTTCACTTCACTTGTTATATCAATCATTACTATGAGCCGATAAAATGTCATTAGTTGTAATGTTGGTTTTAAATCTTCAAATTAAGATAGTAAAATATGAAGTTTTAATGGCAAAATAACCTTGAAATTAATTCAAATTATACTTCATAGTGGAATACTAATGCATAAAATTAATTTTTAAAAAAATGTTTTCCGCAATTTCAATAACCCCATGTGTGACTGTCTAGAAGTTTTGCTATGAATTCATATACACACACACATTAGCTTATACATACACACACACACACACACACACACACATATATATATATATATATATATATATATATATATATATATATATATATATATATATATATATATATATATATATATATATATATATATATATATATATATATATATATATATATATATATTAAAACTGAAATGTATTGGAATTAAATCATTAACATTAATAATAATGATGAAAATAGTGTTTTCCATTTATTATGTTTTTCCTAATAAAAATAAAAATTTATATAGTGATTATTGATAGATTAATTGGTATACGATTTCATATTTTAACTAAAACAAGCATTGAAAACTTACATAAGCTCCACTATACTGTTTCTGTTAATGCGAAAGTACTATCCATTCCAATATGATAGTTACAGATATCATCACATTTAATCCTCAAGGAGGAAAAGTTAGAGAAGATAATCATCGGTTTTGCAGTAACATAAAAATAAAATTATCATTTTGTTTCCATTGCTTTAATTATGATTTTATTCGTTATAGTTTTATTTCTAGTTCTTCTGATAACTGCCTGTATAAGTCTTTTTAAATGATGGTGTAATATTATTTACATATTAGTATACAAATTTCATTCTTGTTCTTGGAATTATAATTTGCAGAACATATTTTCCGTTAGTTTAATATGAAATAAAAGAAGTAATTATAAACTGACTTGGACATTATAAAAAGGAATTTTAAAGGGCAAAAATGAATGAGAAAAGTAAATTAGATGCGAGTAAATTTAAATGTGTCTGACGGAATTAGTTTTCTGAATATTTTACTATATGAAATATACACTTATTAAGCGTAATTCCATGTATTCACTTCATCTATTGCATTATTGAATAAATATTATCCCTCAACGTTTTACCTTGCCATTAGTGAGAGACTGAAAAACGCGTGATATTGCATTTTAAAAAACAAAATTAGGCATAAGCCAATTCCAGGATACAGTTTCAACTGCTTAAGAGTGTTACTTTATGGAAATTTTCCTAAAATAATTGACAGAAATCTGAATAATAAAATAAAACTTAAAAATATTCGTTTTGGGAAATAAAAGCTAAATATTATGTATTTCATTCGGAAAGAACTGTTTCAAAAAATGACATGAATCCGAAGTTAGAAAGAGTTCTTTTTCCCAAGATACTAGATTTAATTTAACTTCTCTACTAAAAATAAAACCATCAAGGCATCTTCAGGGATTCAAAGGAACCTGGTATTTTACACAAAGTTTCTTCCCACCTGGCGGCATATTGCGACATTTATTTAGAGTGAAATGCGTGCTTTTTGAATTATAATTTAAATATTTAGAAACTACATTTTACCAACTTTAGTCAAATTATTAGCAACAGAGATACAAAGTGAAAATTGCATTTCTAGAACATAGTTATAACTTATTTTCGAAACTTTAAAAGTGTAGATTTGTTTCGTATTTCTGGATAAATTTAGGACTACATTAAGTTATTCAGAGTTGTACACAAGTGTTTATGCACGCTAGTTTTTTATTACTGTCCATATTTTGTAGAAATAAATAGATATTTCGTTTATTGTAAAGAAATAGCAGAAATATTATTCCTTTTACACATGTTAATTGTTTCATATGGTAAATTTATTTGTTTTATGTCATTGAAGAGTTAATAAATTAAAGGAAGTTAGGTGGACACAAAATATTAATTTACGAGTTTTATTTGAATCTTTGAAAAATAGTATGCAAGATTTTCCACTGGATATTTAAATTAGGCATTGTTTCGATTTCATGCAAATTGAACTCAGTACACAAATGCAAACAATTTACTTATTATTTTATTAACTGCAACCATGGAAAGCAAATTATCTTTGAAGCCACCAAATTTTATTTAGAACAATTGTAGTACCTACACATAACCTTTATAAGGGATAAAATGTATTGAATATTTATTGTCACTTTTGCTTGTAAAACAAGTTCTGAAAATCTACATATAATAATATTTTTAGCTTGTATAATAGTAATAACAATATTCATAGTCTTATATTGATTCAATAAATTTAATTTAATATGAAATCTATTACGCAAGTTAAAATGTATGAATGTCATACATTTTGCATTCTTTCATATTTTAGCACTTATTACGCGATTTAAACAACCATTGTTTTTTAGGATATCCTTTTAACTTTTTTATAATAATTAGTTACATTAAGTCTATATTTTTATAAAATTTCTTTTAACAAGTTGTAATCAAAGATGTCCACCCCCGCTAATATTGTGAGCGCAAACATTTCACGTTGGCATGTTCAATTATATTTTGTCTGACGATTTTTGGTGTTTTAACGAAGAAAAATTACTTTTGCTTATCATGTTGTGAGATCTGTAAAAACATATCGATATCATTAAATACAATGTACTTGAAATCGAATCATGAAGCTACCAGATTAGAACCATCATTTACTTCCATGCCTATTTCAAGATGTCAGCTACAGAATTGGCATCAAATCATATGTACATTGTATGTGATACAACAATAATACTGTGTTCTATTGTTATATTATATGACATTGTGAATGGGTTTTGAACCAAAAATTTAAAAACGAGAATTAGGACATTCGAAAAGCAGAGCGTTCTGTCCGACCTACTGAAGTTGATGAGGCTCACCCGTGAGAATTTGGGAATGAAAATCAGAATTCAACCACCTAAGAGCTAACTAAGGAGTTAGGTGCTAGAACCATGCTCGTTAATCGTGCAATGCATCGTATAAACTTGAAATACAAGTTAAATCACTGCAAGCAGCATGATTTGGCTCAAACAGATATGGCCATATTCAAATCTCCTCTAATAATAGTCTCATATGCAGTGGCAAAATTGTGGACGAGATCGTTCATTTGAAAAATTATTGATGAAAAATAGATTTACTTCAAAAACATAAGCCGTAAAAAGGATTAATGTGTTCCCGGGAGAGCTCATTGGCAGCTTCACAAAGCTCAGTTTGACTAATAGAAAGATCATGTCTTATGTCTGGTGGGATTGTCATGGTATTATTCGCAAAGGGTATTTGAAAAAGGTAAAACCACCGACAGTAAAATGTATTGTATGTTACTAGTCAGTGTTGAAGCTGCTATCAGATCCAAACATCGTACTGAGTTCCAGTGCAAGAAAGTGTTATTCTATCAAGCTAATACAAAACTACGTGTATCTGCATTCACTGCCTGTACTCTGTACGGACTCGAATGGTATTCTTTGTCACAACCATCACATGGCCCAGACATCAATCCTTCAGACTTCTACCTTTTTTCGTATCTACAGTTATACCTTGCTGGTACTATCATCAATTCGACACAAGACATCTGCATTAAGGTTGATCTGTTTTTTACTCGAGTCCACTAAGGTTCTCGGCCGAAATCTTATAAAAACCACGAAGTTGTTGACAGACAATCATAAATGTGTGTATTGATTACTAACCGCACTAAAGGAACTGCTCTCCTATTATTTTAAAACTTTACTAAGAACTTTTTTGATGAAGCACGTTTGTGTGTTCCAACCCAACAAATAGATGTCGAATATCCTGCCTTAAAAATTGCATTTAAAGTAAACAATTCTATTCTGTAGTATATTTTTTAAAGAATATATTAAGCTTTTAATAATTTATACAACAGTAAGAAGTTGTATGTCAAATTTTTTTAATAAAATATGACTCAATTTAAGAAAGTGCCATATGTTGCACAATTTTGAGTAACATTTTATCTATGAAAATTATTATTTGTAATCCAGTAACTAATTATTCAATTGATAATAAAAAGTGAGCCATATCTAATCACGATATAAGAAACAAACAGAAAATACAAATGGAACTAATGTGTATTTTAGTATGTATAGGAGCTAAAATTTTTGAACTATTCAATTATTGTTCGGTTTCTGAAGCAGTGAGTTTAAATAAGTTAATTACCAATTAGTATAAAGATATGCCGATGTGTTAGTTAATATTTACGAAGAAAGAAAATAGATTGATTATTACTCTGCTTATTAATATGCTTGTTTTCTTTGTAACGTTTTATAATTTTTGAAGTTATTAAAGACATTTATTTACAAGAAACCAGATCTTTACATATAATCGTAACAATATTCGATTTCAGACGGAAACCATCCGTCCGATAAATGAAGGCGGCCTTCTAACTTATGATATTGCATTATCAAACATCATGCCATTCAAAAGTCAAACCCAAATTTGATATGTCTACATAATCTACACCTTTAGAAAAGATTTTAATGAAATCTTCTGTCAAAATTTAAATCACTTCTGGTAATGTGATCAAAGTCAAACACCATCATTGATTTATGATATTGACTTCCCAGTTGTGTTTGAATTATCAATCAATGCACTAATATTCTTAATCATTAATAATTTAATAAATTTCAACTGTTTCTTTACTTGTTTCTCACACATTTCGCTAAATTATCAGTAGTTTGCCTTGTACTTATAATTAGGAAACAAAATTTGTTCTCTAGCAAGTATTTCTAAGTTTATATAATAATTTATTTAATTAACAGAATATGTTTACTATTTAATTTTACTAAATACATTGTAAATCAATTATTTCTTAGCTTAAAAATGTTTGTTAAAATTAAATTTATACCTGAATCATGAAAGTTATTCCAATAACTTATTGTTAGTTATTATCATAAATTTCTTTAATTATAAATATAATTAAAATAGAATAAATTTATTAAATAGAAAGATCTTAAGGGCTTATTAAAATTAATTTTTTTGTGTTCTTGCAATTAATTTATAAAGTAATTAATACCCAAAGGCTTAAACGTTTTTCATTAAAAATAGTAATAATATAATTTTCTTTCAGTAAATGGATTTATCTTGAATTAAAATACAATTTAGCCGAAAGCTAATTAAGGAGTTTGCAAATAAAATGTAAGCAGATTATTTTTGACTGTCTATTGATTTTAAAACAATAAAAACATGCTAAGCTCTTTTTACTATGTAAATTAATATACATTTAAATTAATAAAACATTTTATTCATAATTAATTATTTCTATAGTTAATTATTTAATAGATTTATGAATTTATTTGCCAGAACTAATTTTTCTGTAAGCTATATTAAAAATTTTGAAAAAAAACTTAAATTGATAAAAATTCTTCATTTAATGTTTTAAGCTATGTTAATTCATATTTTTATTAAAACTGAATTATACATAATTGTTAAAGTTAAAACCTTGAATAAGATATCACCTTTTCGTTAAACTTTGGGTTTTAGTTAATTATGTTGTAATATTTTCTAATATACCAGGAAGGAGCACAAGCAGATTAATAACTCTTATCACTATTAAACCATAATAATCACGAGTTTTAATAATTTCCATATATTTCTCTAAGCGTTATTATAGATATTTTAAAGCATTTGCAGATTTTTTTCCACTTTTAATGCTACAATTAAACTGCTTTATTTATATGGTCTAAATATATATAAATGAATGTATATAAGATATCAAAAATAAATAAGGAACTCCTAATATCTATAATAGTCAAATTACAAATTAATCAAGAATGAAACTTTATCAATATATTTTACATTTCCCGTTCAAATTATTGATTCTCATTTTATGGAGATAAAATAAATTAAATGGTGATGAAATTCAAGATAAGACTTTAAAAGTCTATGAAATAACAAAAAGTCTTATATTTGAACCTACTGTGATTCAATTATTGCAAAATATAGAATAATTTCAGATATTGTCTTGAATTAGGTAGTTTTTCTTAACATATTTTTAATTTTTTCTGTAGGTTGAGTAACTGTAAGATTTGACTTGCTGTTTGGCTTTTCGAAACAATTTCTTTCATTATTTAAGATGTGCCGAAAATAATTTTCCATACATGATATCATAAACTTTTTCCATATTTATATCAATCATTTAAATATAGTTGGCTTACGTCCGCTTTATTAGTCGTAATTACACTTTTTACCCTACTCCCTGCCTGGTCAAACGAAAATGTTCAACATAAACATTTAAAAAAAAGAAACTAACAGTGAAATAAGTTTACTCCAAATTTATTAATTAAATTTAAAATATCTAAAATCTTTATTTAATCACAAAAGCTAGCTTATTTGAATACAATTCATTATAATATAAAAAAACTTAAATAATTTAAAAGTATTTTTAAGCATATTGCTTTAAGTTCTTAAAAATTCAAAATTATAAAACATTGTAACATATAATGGAAAATAAGCTAAAGCTATATTAAATTTAGTTATCTATGCAGCCTATTCAATATAAATAGCATTTAAATATTTTCTAAATTCTAATTATTAAATTATAGTATTTATTTCTTTTAGTATTTCTTATTTGAAAAGCATTACTATTTATTAGTTTAATTGTCTTCAAACTCAAATTTAAATAAGTATAAGTTTGATAAAAGGTAGTTAAGATTCAAATTAAAAATTTATTTGTATATTAAGCTTAAAACTGAGTAACAAAACTGTGTTTTTTATCAGATTTGTATTGTATTGTTGACATTTCTGTATGACAATGTTCATTTATTACATTTTTGAAAAAATATAAACACTGAAATATTAACAAGGAATTATGGCAAGTTTATATTTGAAAACTATATTGTGACACTTAGCGTTTAGTAAGATAATATTATGACGTCATATAAAATTAATAATGAAATTAACAAAAAAATGTAATTAAAGAAATTAAAGTTTCTTTCCACATTTAATAAACTTTATTAAAACTTCTGTCTAATATTTTTACTGAAAGTAATATATTATTTATGAAACTTTAATTACAAAGCTTATTCTTGATTTTTTGTTATAGAACGTTTCATTATTAATTAGAAAGCCTTTTTAAGGATCCGTTACACTGAATTACTTAAAAATCCATTTTTAATTAAAAAGAACTCAACAAAACATATACTCAGATTCTTGATTTGAAAACAACAATTACGTGAAGATTGATCCAATTACAATGCTTTACAGTGGGATATATATTTCACTTAAATCTGTGTGTTCAGTTTCTAAATCCATCAATTCCAATAATCCCAAAGTTAACTTCTTCGTGCTTTCTCACTAAAAATCCTTATTTCTTCCCACAATCCTTCTCTCTCGTTATTTTGGCTGCGTGTTCTGACACGCCGAATCCTTTTAGATTCTCAGTTGCTCAGAGTGACAAAAGGAAACTTCAAACATTTCGGCACGAAATGCCTCCTTTCGGACTAGTTTCCCTGATGAATAATTAAAATCTGTCCACGCAGAAAATACAGACTCATCACGCAACTCTACATAATTATTACGAGTTCCTTTTCTGAAGTTCTCTCCTTTCAATGCATATCAAGATATATATACATATCCGCCGAAATAAATATAAAAGTAAAACTTGACCACTGGCATTTGGAGTACTCAAAGCGAGAACAATGCCCAACGATTCTCTATTTGTTCTAAGTTATGCCGAAAGCACCGCACTCTTTGAGTTTGATGGTATGGTGAAAGGGAATGATTGGGATTGTGTAAGCTCCTGTTTTGGTTTGATTTAATTAGATTTCCAGTTGCGGTTTGTCTCCTGCTAACAAGAGCTTGAATATATTCATATTAATCACAATAGTATTTACAATAAGAAATTTTGTGCAGTGGAAATATTTATTTTAAAATTAAATTTTGAGATTTTTATTATTAGGTTTGGCTATATTTTTTAAAAGACGTGCTCAAGCTAATCAATTTATCTTGAAAATCACAGTTATTAGAAAAAAAAATTAAAAACGGCTATTTACATTTTTTATTTTTAAGTTAATGGGTTTGGAACATCTTAAAAATAGGAAAAATTGGGATTATTTTTATTATAGATTTTAGAAGGATAATTGTCCACCTGAAACATGGATTGTTCTTCAAGTTTGTAAAAATAAGTATTAATATAAGAAACTTTTCTCTTTGCAAACATTTCACAAAGAGCTATCGATATTGTATTTACTCATTCTTTTGATATCTATTCAGATTGTAAATATAATAACGCACAGATATATCTAACAGCTTGGTGGTATTAAGCTATTAACTATATAATAATAAAGTGTCTATCAAATGGCCAAATTTAAAAACAGTCTAAGATTTAGCCTAATTAACACTTATACCTGATAATAAAATATTATTAACCTAAATAAATTTATGTAAACTGCTAGATAACTGCTGCAAACTGATAAGTAAATTTATGTAAACTTGATGACTTATATGTCAAACTGGTTGTTTGTTTTCTAGTCTTCAGTAGATTATTTGATTTTCACTTCGGAAATAGATTTTATAATTGTTTTGAGCCCATTAAAATAAAAATTTCTTTCGAAATAGCCTAGTATGCAAAAAATGCCATTCTAAAGTATCAAAATCAAACATTATTACTTATTTATTGAGGAAATTACATATATTAAATATAAAGATGCAAATTTTAAAGTGAAGAAAGCAAGAATCTTTATTTAATTCCAACAGTACCTTAAATGAATTGCATCATTTTTTTATATTATGGCTGTACCATTAAAAATAAATTTGTCCCAAAATATACCCATGTTTATTTATGTAATTATTTTGAGAGTGCTTGAGAAATCTATGGATTAAAGGTGGCTTTTCATTTCATAGCATATATTATGGAAGAACTTAATTTTGTTTGACTATATGAAACAACTAATCCAGTTGTGATTAGTTACAAAGTATGAATATAATTTAAATAATATAACAATCTTTTATAATATATTAGTAGTTTATTTTAATTTTAATTAATAATTTATTTAGGATACCATCCATAAAGCATATTCTCGAAATGATTAGAATTTTATTTTTAACTCTGCATATCACTATTTAGTCAAAGATCAAGTGGTTTCTAAATAAAGAGAGGTAAAAGAGAATCTCCTTTTAATTTTTTTCAGATACATAAAAAGACATTTCTGATGTTAAAAGAAAAGACAACGACCGTTACGCATCGGTATATATCCCTTTTCTAACTGCCCACCGTTTGGTTCTAGAAAAAAGGTAGAAAGTTTTGCGGACCTCCCAGATACAGCCAATAAAATCAAGCTGGCCAGTGAAAAGAAATCGGTTGACGGAAAGTAACGTTTCGGAAATAAAACGCCAAAGAAAGAAAAAAATGGGGGATAGGAAAAGATTTGGAATCTTGTTATAGAAGATGAGGGTGCTGCAGAGAGTGAAGGTGGGGGCGCAAGGCTTAACCATCTGGTCTGATAAAAAGGGGAATTTAAGAGTCAGAACTGAAAAGCTTTTTGGGTATCCGCTGGAGCAATATGGAAAAGTAAGAACTCTAGAGGGGATATGGTATTTCTTTCTTTTCCTTTGCTCGATATATATATTACAATAAAAAAATTTTGAAGCCCTAATTTCACAACGTACTGTGTGCTTATAGAAAAGTCAGAAAAGCTTGTTTTAAAGAAATTTTAGTAAAATAAAATGAAAGAGGAAATGACGTTATAAAGAGTAAAAAAAGATGTTTGGTCTACATGGTAGACTGAAAGTTAATACAAATCAAAACTAGAGAATGAATAAAAATAAATCACTTACGAATTTATTAGTTCTGAAAAGCGGAAATTGCGTTGGAGCAAAGAACAGCTGCCACTAATTTTTAAAAAGCTTATGCTTTATTTAAGTTTTAGCAGAAAATATCGTGATATGAATTATCATTTTTGCAGCACATACTCATATATATTTATGTATATATATATATATATATATATATATATATATATATATATATATATATATATATATATATATATATAGTACAAAAAAAGCAAGAAATAAGAATCTAAAATTAAAAGGCTTAAGAAATAATATTT